>WAAF01018536.1:144204-195762 GCA_013400475.1 Tricholaema leucomelas | reverse complement strand
TTTCTAAAAGTGTGGGGGGGCAGGGGACACCCAAACCATCACAATCAGCAGGACTGGATGTGTGTCAAAAAATATTTGCCTCATCATAAACTGGAGGTACAAGGATACTGAATAGGGGCACCTAAGGTGTGCTCTGTAAGCCAAGAGCATTGCCCTTGGTACTCCTCCATGTATTGAGTTAGCCTGGTGGAGGGTAAAGTATTTTAGGAGAAGGTTTTAATTAGCTACGAGCATCTCTGTTTCTTAGCTTCTGCTTTAGCAGTGCACTTTGGAGTTCTGCGTCAGCAGGAGCTGATGGGTTGTAGTACTCTGGGATTTCTCAAGTTTATTTCTTTTTTGGTTTGTTTGTTGTTGGTTTTTTTTTCCCCCCATGACACATATTATGGCTAAAGAGCAAGGGAGTCTCAGAGGCTCCTGTGAAGCCTGCCTCCTTTCTCAGTCAGGGTCACATAACTCCCTTCCAGCATTTATAGGAACAAGGAAAGGTGATATCAGGACAAGACACTACTATTTTTAGCTTTCAGTCATCTCCTGTCTACTTTTTACTCTCTACTGGGGAAAAAAAAAAAAAAGAAAAGTGTTGCTAAAGGTGGACTTTTCCCTGAGCTCTGCAAGTCTTGGAAGGTCTGGATCTGGCCTCAGGTACCTTCCTGTATTTTACAGGTAACCATCACAGGTACTGGTAGTTGCCTTTTACCATGCTTCAGAGTTTGAGAAACTCTGTAGCAGACCAGAAGATTTTACAGTATATGTGTACTGGAAGTGCCAACACTTCTCTAACTGCTGACTGCTGCAGTCCCATCAATGGCAATGCACTGGCCCTGATTACAAGCAAGGAAAGCAGAAAGAGGTTTGAGTCTGTTTCAGGAAGCCTTGTTTTTAACCAGAGATTCAATTAAGGTTGAAATTGCACCTCACATCCCATCTCTTCATGTTTAGATAGGACAGCAACATGTAAAAGAAGCATACTTGTCCTGCTTTGTAACAGGACAGATCATTAGGCTGGGCTGCCCAATGTGCAAATGTGATATTGAAAACTAAAAGCATTAAGCTAAGTCAGACTGATCTCCTCCTTCAAGCACATAAAAGAGCACCAAAGTTGTGTAGGGAAAATCACATTCCTTCTTTTTCAAGCCAAGGAATTCAAGTCCATAGGATGTAAAGTGATGAGACAAATGTTGTCTTTCTGTCAGCTAACTGTGTTTTAAGTGGGGTTCAGAAGACAGAGGATTTTTTACCTCCTGATGACTAAATTCAAGCTTTAGTTACAGTGACAAAACTCCCAATCACCTCCAGGGAGGGAGCAGCCACAACCTCCCTGGGCAACCTGTTCCAGTGTCTCACCACTCTCACAGTAAAGAACTTCTTCCTAACATCTAGTTTAAATCTCTCCTCTGCCAGTTTAAACCCATTCCTCCTCATCCTGTCATTACAAGACCTTGTCAGTAGTCCCGCCCCAGCCTTCCTGTAGGCTCCCTTCAGAAGATGGCAGAGCAGTGCCACCAGGGTGCCAAAGAATGAGGGGCGTGGGTTTGGGATGGTTGAGCTGTACAGGAGGCATTTGGCTCAGTTGTGTGAAGTCTTCAACAGCACATATCCCACATCCCCACCCAACAGTAAGTGCCTCTCTCCCTCAGCCATTCTGCTGTGCCTTTTCTTTCTCAGCTGCCTGGACAAGAAGAAAATCAGAAAAGCTTATATAAGGTGGTCTGGTGTGTTTCAGATAATTAAAGTTAGGTGCTAGATGTGATGGAAACACATCACAGAGGCTGAGGGAGCTGGAGTTGTTTAGTCTGGAGAAGAGGAGGCTCAGGGCAGACCTCATTGCAGTCTACAACTACCCGAAGGGTGGTTGTAGCCAGGTGGGGTTGGTCTCTTCTCCCAGGCAACCAGCAACAGGACAAGGGGACACAATCTCAAGTTGTGCTGGGGGAAGTATAGGCTGGATGTTAGGAGGAAGTTCTTCACAGAGAGAGTGATTGGCATTGGAATGGGCTGCCCAGGGAGGTGGTGGAGTCGCCGTCCCTGGGGGTGTTCAAGAGAAGCCTGAATGCGGCACTTAGTGCCATGGTCTGGTTGATTGGATAGGGATGGGTGCTAGGTTAGACTGGATGATCTTGGAGGTCTCTTCCAACCTGGTTGATTCTGTTCTATTCTATTCTGAAATGCCTGGCACCTTGGAGTAGCATTGCCTCCCACAGAGTTACCTAGGACAAACTACAAGGTACATCATTAGTTTAGTTCTGAGCCCTGTGATTGTGTGTCTGAAGGGTGAGCGCTTAGCAGGATAGTGTGAGGTGTACCTGCTGCACAGGATAGATGGATCCTTTAGGAGCAAACACATTTATTTTTCTGTTGTTTCATTTATGGAGCTGGATGGGTTTTTTTCTTGCTTTATATAACACCAAGCTTTGCTGATGCAGGTTTGGCCATGCTGGAGATTCTCTGCCTACATCAGGATTCATGGCAATGCTCTGGTATAACTACCTCAGTACGGTTTCGCTAATGGTGATATGGCCCCAAAAGGGCCATCTAATAGCAACATATATTTAAGTTTTGAACAGGCTGGTATTTTCTAGGCCCCATCATACCCAGCCTAGTCTGTTGAAAGCACAGACTGTTAAATTCTTCATACTGATTTCTTGGCAGATCCAAAAACCCCAGAGAAACATTTAAGGCCTGGAAAAAAGGCATGTTTTGCTAATGTGTGCATGTCTGGGTTGATTGGCCCTGTTACTGTCCTGGACAAAATCATGAAAAGACCACAAGTGGTAAGCATTAAAGAACAACGTGGAATAAATGTCAGGCAGTGACACAGTCTGAAAAATACATCTTAACAAAGAAATGTCATCATTTCTTGGTAGGATCACAGCTTCAACTGCTAAAGGTTGCTGACTTCTTGTCATAAAATCGTCATAGACACATAAAATCTGATTCAAATATGTCTCTAGAAATCAGTGGGGGCTTCAGTAAATGTATTGAAAACTCCTTAGCTGAGAAGGCTAAAAGTGCAGTTGCAACTAATGTTTCTATTGGAAGCTGCTCACAGTCCTACTCTACCCAATAACCTTCTTCCCATTTAAATAGTTTGTAGGAAACAAAGTGATTGTGACAAAAAATCAGGTCCAGTTTTTAAAACGATGGAAGGGACCTCTGAAGATCATCTAGCCCAATCCCTCTGACAAAGCAGAATCATCTAGGGCAGGTCACACAGGAGGATGTCCACATTCACCCTGTGTATTTATGATCTAGGCTTTATCTGTGTCTCGACCAGCCAGCTGTGCTTGTTACTTAATCCCTGTTGGCTGGGCTGCTGTGCTCTCTTGCCCAGGTTTTGCACTCTCTGAGGGCAAAGAGCAGCTTGTTTTGTAAGTTAAGCTTGAATACACAATATTTAATATACTGAGCAATGAGTCACAGCTGAGTGGGACTTCAGTTACTGTTTCCTGGCAGAAATTGGAACTTCACTGCGTAAATGCTCTTTTTTCTTTTTTTTTGCCTGGAAGCTGATCTGCAGGAGTGGTGAGGAGCTACAGCTTCCCAGGAGCAAAGTAGCACTTAGTTTCTGACTCCAGATTTGGTGGGAGGTAGGAATAGTGGCTCCACTTCCCTGCTGGACTTGAAGCCTGGCTCCTGATCATCTTTGCTTTGGTCAGGGAAAGAGCATTAAAAGTGGTTGATGGTAGGTTCCTCTTGGTACCCCAGACATTGTCTTGAAGGTGTTCTTGCTTCACAGTTCTGGTCACGGCCACATAGTAGCCTGGGTCCTAACTTGCACAGCAGCAAGACCATCAGTAAACTCAGTGAAGCAAAGACCAACGTTTAAACCTAGACTGTGGAGTACAAAAGGTCTTCTTTTCCCTTTTTTATTTCTTTTTTTTTTCCTCTTCTCCACACCCCCACCTCCCCAATCCTCCTCAGTGCTTCATATAATCATAATTCACAGCTGGGTTTTGCACAGGGTATTAGTAAGATCTTGGAAGTCTTTCTTACATGTATGCAATAAACTTCCTGAAACAAGATTTTTGGTACTGGTAATAAGAGGTTATAAGTCCAAAAGCTGTTTTAAAGCTGAGAGCCACATCCTCATCCTTATGCGCTGCTTTTACCTCCTGGTTAATAAACATTTCTTCTATGGCTTGAGAAACTGCTGTATTATAATCACAGTGGTAATTTTGTACCATTCTGTTTTCTTAAGGAAAAGCTGCCAGGGAGGGATGACTTAGGTCACTCATGCTTAAATTATTACCTAGATAAAAAAATTGCTTTGATTAGTGGTCATGTCATTGATTCCTAGTTATAAACCAGAATCTGTAAAGACAGTTACTAAACAATTTTGTCTGTTGAAGAGTTACTGGACATTACTCTCTCTCACACAATTACTCTTCTTCCAGCAGATTTTTAAAAGCATCACCAATGAAGATTCAATCCAGGGACAAGGAAGTCGGAGACTGATAAGCTTTTCATTGTCAGGTAAGTTGCTGTGGATGTGATGGTTTTAAGCCCAGACAGTGGGAAATTGAAGTTACCAAAACCTTTAATATACATGTGTGCGTATATATATGTACATTTCAATATATTTAGAGATATCACAGTATCACCAAGGTTGGAATAGACCTCATAGATCATCAATTCCAAGCCGTTACCATAGAGCTCAAGGCTAGACCATGGCACCAAGTGCCATGTCCAAGCCTGCCTTGAACAGCACCAGGGACAGCGACTCCACCACCTCCCTGGGCAGCCCATTCCAGTAGCCAATGGATAAGTTCTTGGCTGCTACTCTAGAAATGACACTGAAACAGTTGATTAGTGTCTATGATTATTGCCAGTCTCTTCCTTCAATGAGAGTTAGGTACTGAAGTGTTCTGTTCAAGGAGGGTTTTGAGGCCTTGCTAGGTGCTGCATATGTAGGTCATATGATGCAAGATAAAGGCATGCACTTCCCTTAGAGAGCAAAATGTGATTTGTGGTAGCCCTCTGTTTCATGGACAAGACATTCCAAAGTCTTGATCTGGACCTGAGAGAGATCCATGCACTGTGGTGCGTGAGCTTGTCTGCATTGCTCAGCAATAACTCTTGGACTTCTTGAGCCAGAAGACTACTCTCACTCCCCTAAATTTTCTGAATAGTGTTCAGCCTCATTACTTGGCATATCACTGCAGACTTTGAAGGCTAAATATGGTTTCATGAAGCAGCTACAGACCATTTGATCTGACCTTGGTAAAAGAAGACTGTAAATCACTCCTAAGGGAAAAAAACTTGTCAAGAGGGAGTAGTTGTAAGTAAGGTCCTCATTTTGGAGTTTTGTGCTTGCTCCCTGATAGCCATTTTTTTTATGTTCTGGAAGACCAAAAGGATGCTGGATTTGACTTGGAAATTCCTTGAGGAAGTAGCACAGAGAAAAAAGTTACCCTAATTCAAAATTTCTACAAGTGTAGGCCTTGCTGTCTGAAGTCCTGCACTCAGATAGGCATTGCATGACATGATTGGTTTAGCTGGGTGAATTATTTCAGGCTTTCCTCTAAGCTGTGTTGAAGTCAGCTGTAACTTCCATAGCTTTGTAATAGTAAGAGTGCAAGTCAGTGCTTTTCCACATTAGGTGACTAGTATGGTTCTTGACGGGTGATGTGGCTGGGTTGGAGGGCAGAAGGGCTCTGCAGTGGGACCTTGACTGCCTGGACAGATGGGCAGACTCCAAGGGGGTGGCGTTCAATGGCTTCAAGTGCAGGGTGCTGCACTTTGGCCACAACAACCCCATGCAGAGATACAGGCTGGGGTCGGAGTGGCTGGAGAGCAGCCAGACAGAGAGGGATCTGGGGGTGCTGATCGATACCCGCCTGAACATGAGCCAGCAGTGTGCCCAGGTGGCCAAGAGAGCCAATGGCATCCTGGCCTGCATCAGGAATGGTGTGGCCAGCAGGAGCAGGGAGGTCATTCTGCCCCTGTACTCTGCACTGGTTAGACCACACCTTGAGTACTGTGTTCAGTTCTGGGCCCCCCAGTTTAGAAGGGACATTGAGATGCTTGAGCGTGTCCAGAGAAGGGCAACGAGGCTGGTGAGAGGCCTCGAGCACAGCCCTACGAGGAGAGGCTGAGGGAGCTGGGATTGTTTAGCCTGGAGAAGAGGAGGCTCAGGGGAGACCTTATTGCTGTCTACAACTACCTGAGGGGTGGTTGTGGCCAGGGGGAGGTTGCTCTCTTCTCTCAGGTGGCCAGCGCCAGAACGAGAGGACACAGCCTCAGGCTGCGCCAGGGGAAGTTTAGGCTCGAGGTGAGGAGAAAGTTCTTCACTGAGAGAGTCATTGGCTACTGGAATGGGCTGCCCAGGGAGGTGGTGGAGTCACCGTCCCTGGAGCTGTTCAAGGCAAGATTGGACGTGGCACTTGGTGCCATGGTCTAGCCTTGAGCTCTGTGGTGAAGGGTTGGACTTGATGATCTGTGAGGTCTCTTCCAACCCTGATGATACTATGATACTATGTTTGCTATGTGGCAGGCTGGACTGCCATTAGATGGGGCACTTTTAACTCATCACTTGCTTTTGCTAGCTTGGGCACTGGGGACTTGCATTGTTTTGCTAAAACCACATGTGTAGCTCAACAAAAATAAGGAAATGGAGTTAATGTTTTTGAATGTCCTTAAATAATCTTAAAATGTTGCTCAGAATTGGTAGGTTTTTTTTATTATTATTAATTTTTATTTTTCATGGATTCTTTGGCCTAGTAGACCAAGAGATGTCAGGAGTAATCATTTGTGAGGCTGCTCAATAATGACATCTCAGTGGGCCTTTTTATAAACTAAATTAGCTAATTTACAGCTTGACTCAGAGTATACAAAGCCCATCCCCTGTAATACATGTGGGAGATCTTATTCTAGAGGTTCACAAGCAGTTAATTTGCATTTATATCAAAACCATGTTAACAGCATCATCACAGGTATTTGAAAAGCTTTGAGCTCACAGTTACTGTATCAAAAAGCTTTGGTATTGAAAGAGTTCAATTGCACTATTTCAGAATTTTTAAGATTAACACATCATAAGATATTATTTATTACCTTCTTATATAGTCAACACCAAGAATTGTCTCTCAAAGTGCAGTTATTGCTGTTGCTGTAACCCTGTTATGCTAGCTAATAAAATGCAAATGAAGGCAGACCTTCCAGAGGCCCTGAAGGGAAGCAATGTTCCTTTCCATTTGCACTACTATTACAGCAATAAACTCTATTGTCATGAGTCCTTTCGGCTCACATAGCCTTCTCCGTTTCAGTCTCTCTGTTTTGGTGTGCTGTCATCTGCAGTCTCATTACTTAAAAACAGGGGTTCCAAATTATGGTTATTTTAGTTGCATTTGAAAAGCAAAGAGAGAAAAGAGAGAGGACAGGAGAGGAGGAAGGAAAAGAAAGCAGAAGGGATGAAGGGAGGGAGGAAGGAAGGAAAAGGAAGAAAAGAAGGGAAGGATAGAAGGGAAGGAAGGGAGAAAAGGAAGGAGAAGGGAGGAAGGGAGGATGGAAAGGGAAGGAAGGGAGGGAAGGAAGGGAGGCAAGGAAGGAAGGAGAAGGAAAGAAGGAGAAGAAAGGAAGAGAGGAAGGAAGGAGAAGGAAGGAAGGGAGGGAAGAAATAATAAAAGAAAAGGTGTAAGAGCATTACCCTGCCTGGAGACCATTGCGGTAGGCACTGCATCAACACAGACTCATGGCACCCCAAGCAGCATATCATCCAAAGAATGCAAGAAGAACTATGCATACTATTATCTCAATTTCTTAAAATGAAGAAAAAACATCAGAATGGGAGAGAAAAATCTCCAAGTAGGCCAAATCCCAAGAAATGCTGAGCAGTATCAGTCCATTTCAGCTAGCTGATATTGGTTGCTCCACTGCCAAGACACCCCAGTGAGACCCTGTGTTAAAATCAACTGTGGAAAAAGAGTTTCTTTCTAAATGTTGGTGGCAAAGTGCTTTATTCTTTCTGTTGATCTATTGAGTATTTGGTTGGCCAAAATTCAACTGGTATCACTGGAAGTTTTCCCTGGGAAATTTCTGGATTGAACAAAAAATGTCATGGAAGAAAAAAACTGTAAGCTGATGGTTCAAGGCAAAAGGATATCTGTAGCTTCTTGAGAACAGAAACAGCTGAAAAATTTGCATTACTTCAGTAGGAGGTTTTTTTCCTTCATATTTGCCTCTTCGGGGACTGGAAGTTGATCCTGTGAAAGGTTAGTTCAGATTAATAGGTTCATTAGCAACTCTGATACCTCAAAGATGGTAATTTTCCGTGATTAAGCTTCTTAATAGTTTATATGGTTTTATTACAGCTTTCATTATTTCAAATACCAAGAGAAGTATTTGTACACCTCATTTAGCTAGATTAAACAGTCTTTCAGGAAAGCCATGCAGCCACGTTGCATTTACTTGCCAACATGACTGTTTTGCTGTTACCAGTGAATGTCACACTTCTGATAAGGAGGCTGAAAGTGTCAGAGCACTCTCACATGAAATACAGAGTGAAGAAATGTGCTAAGCTTCCTGAGATGTACCAAGCATGATTGGAGGTTCATGCTTTAGCAGCAGGATAACACATTCACTCAAAGTCCTTCAAATGCTGCTGCTGGCTGGTATATTTAGCAAGCGGTATGAGGTTTACATGACATGCCTCCTAGCTATATGCTGCATCAAGTAACTTTGCTCAGGCTTTAATATTAAGCCTGAGCACACTTAGTGCCATGGTCTAGTTGACTGAATAGGACTGGGTGCTAGGTTGGACTGGATGATCTTGGAGGTCTCTTCCAACCTGGTTGATTCTATGATTCTATGATATCTCACATATGTGTTTGCAGACTTGTTGTTTACAAGTGTTCTTGTGGAACAAATGACTGGAAGAGCTGGAGATTTCACAAATATTCAGGCATTTATCCTCCTAACAGTTCTTAAAGAAACATTCTTAGTTTTTTTTATGTGGTTTTCATATTAGACAGGTAATATCAGTTGGTTTATGGAAGTCAGAGTATAAATAACAACTGAAAAAATGATACTGTCTGGTAGAGGTCGTTTTGACAATAATAGTTGCCATGAAATGGTTGATACACAGGGCACTTTATCTTCCAGCCGTTTTTTGGGTAACAGTGGCCGACTTTATAAGAGGAGTTGCAAAGATTTCTCTTGCCCATAAGTGAGAGGCAGTACTTTTGTGCCTCTTGGTCAATCTTGGGCAAGCAGAGTTTTGTTATTCCTTCTGTTATTCCCCAGTTGAAGAGGGACAGGGATGTGCTCGAGAGAGTCTAGCAGAGGGCTACAAGGATGATTAGGGGACTGGAGCACTACTTGATGAGGAGAGGCTGAGCGACTTGGGGCTTTTTAGTCTGGAGAAGAGAAGACTGAGAAGGGATTTAATCAATGTTTGTAAATATCTAAGGGCTGGAGGTCAGGAAGAGGGGGACAGGCTCTGCTCACTTGCTCCCTGGGATAGGACAAGGAGCAATGGGTTTAAGTTGCAGCACAAGAGGTTCCAGCTCAACACAAGGGGGAACTTCTTGGGTCTCCTTCTCTGGAGACTTTAAAGGCCTGTCTGGATGTGCTCCTGTGTGACCTGACCTAGATGGTATTGTCCTGCTCTGGCAGGGGGGTTGGACTCGATGATCTCTTTGGGTCCCTTCCAGCCCCTAGCATCCTGTGATCCTGTGAAGCCGCCACTTTATCTCAGGGTAGTGTATGTGAATGCTACCCTCAAAGATAGATCCTACTTGATCTGGTCAAGCTCTGCAAAGTGCACTCTACAAAAGGACCACTGAGAGTTTAGCACCCTGGCAGTGGCTGTACCTCATCAGCAGTCAGCCCAGATACCAGTCCTATTCAAGTACGTATTTTTCAGTGTCAGAAACTGAGGGGACAGCTCTTTGGGAATTCACAAAGAAAAACTGAAGGCAAATGTTGGAGCTGTCCCTTGATACCCTAATTAACAACTCTTTTGTGGTGATGGATGATGAAGATGATTTATTGTGCCTTGATACATAATTTCTGAGGATCTCAGGAAGATGGCAGTAGTTTTACTTTGTCATTAGTGAGCAGATCGTAGAGATAATACACTTCATTTTGGTATTCATCAAGATAAATCACAATCTAAATTGACTGTGGTCTTTCCAGTGATACTTTGGTCTTTCCATTGTCCTGATAGCTTTGCAGTGCTTCATCAGTTATGCTTTTAGATATGTTTTGGGCATGCCTGTCCTAACTCAGAATGTCAGTGTCTTCTCAGAGGATCAGGTAGCTCATGAGAAAGAGTATGATTTCCTGATCCCAAGAACATGAGGCTGATCTGCTAAATAAGAAAAATGTGAATTTGGTCATCTGACCACAGAGCTTCTGGGGCTTACTGATTTCTCCTGCAGGTGTCATTGTAGCTAACTGCAAGACATCTATTGATACCAGTTGGATGGTGCTTGGAAACATGAAGGACATTCACTACTGGTTGTCCTTTGCTGCAAGGAGTTTGCTAACTGTGTTAGAATATCAATATCAGTTTCTCAAAGGTAGTAGATCTGCTATTCATTAGTCTTTGATCCTTCTGCTCACTTGTAGACTCTGTCTACTCAAGTGAAATATGCAGTATCAAAAGAATGAGTGGACTCAGTCTTCTTTGCAGAATGGCCTTGTGAATTTGTATCAAAGTTCTTCCACAGATATTGGCAAAAATTTCTCGAACATGGGACAGAACAGCTTCAGACTCCTTCAGCTCACTACTGACAGATTGATGACCTGACTAAATGTAGCTAATTTAGAAAACAGCCTGCTCAGACTCTGTTTTTTGCTGATTTTCCATCCTTTGCTGTCATGCTCCTACAGTTAGCAGGGGACTGGATAAGTACCTTGCTATGTCTGCAGGGAACTGAAACACCATCTTTACAACAGAATGGCCTGGAACAGAAACCCTATGAGGAGAGGCTGAGGGAGCTGGAGGTGCGCAGCCTGGAGAAGAGGAGGCTCAGGGCAGACCTCATTGCTGTCTACAACTACCTGAAGGGAGGCTGTAGCCAGGTGGGGGTTGGTCTCTTCTCCCAGGCAACCAGCAACAGAACAAGAGGACACAGTCTCAAGTTGTGTCGGGGGAAGTATAGACTGGATGTTAGGAGAAAGTTCTTCCCAGAGAGAGTGATTGGCATTGGAATGGGCTGCCCAGGGAGGTGGTGGAGTCACCGTCCCTGGAGGTGTTTATGAGAAGCCTGGATGAGGCACTTAGTGCCATGGTCTAGATGACTGGCTAGGGCTGGGTGCTAGGTTGGACTGGATGATCTTGGAGGTCTCTTCCAACCTGGTTGATTCTGTTCTATGACAAAATCGGACTTGCAGACAAAATCATCCCTCTCCCCTGACTTTTGACAGCTTAGTCACTTGTACTGATGCAAAAGAAAACACAGTAAAACACAAACTGTGTCTTTTTTGGAATTGATATCCCTACCTGGTTCCATGTTATGCCAGTAAATGCATGCTGGTTTCCAGATTGCCACAGAAATGGTGTCCATCACTATGTGGTCATCAGTGTCCCCAGGTTTGTAATGCTGTATGGAGAATGGATTTGCAGAATGACCCTTTACAAGGCAGTCAGGGAAGTTTATGGCGTACCTTAGGGACAGGCTATGCAGACAGAAGTTACCTAGAGCATTTGCTCCTTAGATGTCATCCAGAAATCATCATATAGGAAAGGGAAGCCCTGAATATTCTGCCACTCTGCTATGCTGAGACTTCACCTAGAGTACTGTGTCCACAAGAGGGAAAGGAACTTGTTGGAGCAGGTCCAGAGGGCTGGAGCACCTCTCCTATGAAGACAGGCTGCAAGAGTTGGATCTGTTCAGCTTGGAGAAAGGAAGGCTCCAGAAAGACATTAGAGCTACATTTCAGTATCTGAAGGGAACCTACAAGAAGGCTGAGGATGGACTGTTTAGAAGAGACAAATATTTTCATTTGAGAAAGCAGAATAGCTTGGAATACCTCTGCTGTGATGATAGGTTAAGGGAACTGGGATTGTTCAGTCTGGAGAAGAGAAGACTCCAGAGGGACCTTGTAACAGCCTTCCAATATCTGAAGGGAACTTACAGAGAGATTGGAGAGGGATTTTTTACAAGAGTGTCCACTGCTAAAGTAAGAGGAAATGGATTTAAATTGACGGAGAATAGGTTTAGGCTCGAGGTGAGGAGAAAGTTCTTCACTGAGGGGGTCATTGGCTACTGGAACGGGCTGCCCAGGGAGGTGGTGGAGTCGCCGTCCCTGGAGTAAGGCAGGCTTGGACATGGCACTTGGTGCCATGGTCTAGCCTTGAGCTCTGTGGTATCAGGTTGGACTTGATGATCTCTGAGGTCTCTTCCAACCTTGGTAATACTGTGATACTGTGATACTGTTTAGACTGGATCTTAGGGAGAATTTTTTTGCTATGAGGGTGGCAAGACTCTGGAATGGATTGTTCAAGGACAGGTTGGATGGAGCCTTGAGTAACCTGGTCTAGTTGAGAGGCATCCCTGCCCATGGCAGGGAGGTTGGATTAGATGACCTCTAAGGTCTCTTCCAGCCTAAGCTGTTCTATGATTCTATGAAATCTGCTTCTATGTTCTATAGCAGTGGCAAAAGAGTACCTGAGCCTTTGGTTACAATGAGTTACAGCATCTGTAGGTTCTCCATCAAAATAGAATCATAGAATTGTCAGGGCTGGAAGGGACCTCAAGGATCATCTAGCTCCAACACCCTGGCTGTGGGCAGGGACACCTGATCAGGTTGCTCAGAGCCCCATTCATCCTGGCCTTAAAATCTTCTGGGGATGGGGCTTTCACCACCTCCCTGGGCAACATGTTCCAGTGTCTCACCACCCTCATGGTGAAGAACTTTTTTCCTAACATCCAATCTGAATCTACCCACTTCTAGTTTTGCTCCATTCCCCCTAGTCCTAACACTACCTGACATCGTAAGTCCCACACCGGCTTTCTTGTAGGTCCTCTTCAGGTACTGGAAGGCCACAATAAGATCTCTCCAGACTGAACAGCCCAACTCTCTCATTCTGTCTCCATAAGAGAGGAGCTCCAGCTCTGTGGTCATCCTCATGGCCCTTCTCTGGACACCTTCTAGCATGTCCATATCCTTCTTGTAATAGGGGCTCCAGGACTGGACGCAGTACTTAGGGTAGGGTCTCACCAGAGTGGAGTAGAGGGGGAGAATCACCTCCCTTGACGTGCTGGCCACACTTCTCTTGATGCAGCCCAGGTTACAGTCAAATTAAATGGATTTCTCCTGGATATCTGCAGATACCAATGCAGCTTTATTCAGAGCTTGTGCATTTTTTGATGCTCTCTTTTTCACAGTGCTGAGAATTTATGGCAAGATAGGCAAGTGTAACTGAGATGTTTGTCCTTGAGGAAGCTATTTCTGCTATCCCACTGTGTACTCTGGACATTAAAAATTGAAGTTTCTAACTGATATTTTTACACAATTTGTTGTATTATGCAACTTAAGCAAGAAAATTGCAGAAATGAAAGTTGCTGTTTGTACATAGCTGAATTATCTTTTCTCATCCATATGAAAAATTAGACTAAGTTTAGGAATACCTTCACCTTCATGGCTGTGCTTAAGTCTCATAACTGGGAAGGTAACCACAAAATGTATGTTCTTTGTCATATATAATGTATAATATACATAATTGACTGCTAGTTCTTTTCTCTTTTGTCTATCAATAGACCATTTCTTTTCACAGTGGTACCCAAAGGTTGTGCAGCCTCTCTTTGAAGGAAAAAAAACCCTCAGAAATACACACAGCAATAAATAATTCAGTTCCAGAATCTTTTGAGGAAACATCAGAGAGAAAGAAAATAATATCCCGGAGGTCTTTCTCTTCTCTCGTATGTTCACAGCTTGACACTATTAAGCTACCAGTGCTCATCATTCATAGTGCTTTTGCAGTTTTGGTTTCTATTTCTGGAATGTATTTTTAACAGCACCATTTCCAAAGCAAAAGAGTTTGCCATATAGGATTTCAGCAAGCTTGATAGATGAGATATGTGCTGCTTACATAGAGATTGGACACTCAGAAAAGGACCAGGACAGTGCATATAGTCAGCAATAGAACTTTCAGATAGGCTAATAGCAGTGATAGCTATTTTTTGTTTCTTGTGACATTCTGTAGCAATTAGGAGATTCTTAAAACACAGTCTGTTTCAGGACCATCTGTCCAACAGCTTTGGACTATTTGCAACATGCATTGTGTGCTGGAAGAGATGATTAAAACCAACCAGAACAAAAACAGTTCTTTTCAGCTTGCACGTTTTATTGTGTTGGTTACTGCCATATGTTAAAGAAGCACAATACAACTGAGTGAGTCTTATCCCTGCTCTTGATACAGCAGTTTTCTGGGGGGAAAAAAAGATGGTGTAGAACGTGTATGATCTTCAGATTCATCCAGGATATCTGCCTGGAGGGTTTTACATGGTCTTCTGCAACCTGCCAGCATAATTAGGTTTTTAATCAGAAGACAATTAAGAGACTGTGAAAATTAATGGTTTTAAAACTTGCCTAATTAAAAAATATGTGTTTAAATTGAATGTTTAGGTATATACATCTAAGCAGCTTTGTAAACTGTCGTGACTAGTGTTTTGTGCCTTGTCAGTACAGCAAGAGAAACTAGGCAGAATGCAGGTCAATGTAAAATGAAGCTCTAAACAGAGGAGGAGAATCTCACAGATCGCAGATTGCATTGACTTAGAAGGGACCCTCAAAGGTCATCTTGTCCAGCGCCTCTGTAGTCATCAGGGACACCTCCAACTAGACCAGGCTGCCCAGGGCCACATCAAGCCTGATTTTGAATGTCTTCAGGGACAGGGCCTCAACCACATCTCTGTGCAACCTGTTCCAGTATTTTAACATTCTCATAGTAAAGAACTTCTTCCTTGTGTACAACCTAAACGTAACCTGCTCCACTTCCAAACCGTTTCTCCTCATCCTATCGCTGCAAGCACTTCTAAACAGTCTGTCCCCAGCCTTCTTGTAGGTTCTCTTCAGATATTGAAATGTAGCCCTAAAGTCTTCCTGGAGCCTAAAGTTTCCTCCTAATGTCCAGCCTAAATCTACCTTGCTCCAGTTTCAAACCATTGCCCCTTCTGAACTGTCCTTGCCCAGCCTGCTTTTAGGTCTCCTTTGGATAATGAAATTCAGCTATAAGGTCTCCCCATGGTCTTCTCTTCTCCAAGCTCAACAGTCCCAACTCTCCCAGCCTGTCTTCATAGCAGAGGTGCTTCAGCCCTCTGATATCTTTGTGGCCCTCCTCTGAACTCGCTCCAGCAGTTTCCTGTCCCCCTTGTGTTGCAGGTCCCATAGCTGGACACAGTACTCCAAGCGAAGTCTCAGCAGAGCAGAGTGACAGAATCGTCTCTCTCAATCTGCTGGACCTGCGTCTTTTGATGCAGCCAGTGATGCAATTTGCCTTCTCCTCCACCAGAACCCCCAAGCCCTTCTCTGCAGGGCTTTAAATAAAGCTTTAAACAGAGAAGGCAAATCTCCAAGCAGAGTGGTGGAAAATAAATTAGCTAGTGACCTTGCTAATAGGAAGAAGTGCTCATATTTTCCAGAGAAAGCTTAGAATGCATCTGGAAAAAACAAAGGCCAGAGGCTTTAGTTTGTAGCTAAAACTAGTGATATACCAGTAGATGGGTTTACATTTCATGGATCTCACAGAGACAAATCACAATGAACTTGATGTCTAACTAAACATTATGACTAATTTTTTTATTAAGTGCCTGGGCATTTTTTTTGTCTTCACAACTCATATAGTGGAGTTCTGCAGCTAAAATGTTTTGCTTTGACTTGGTGCATTATATACAAGAGTTTTCCTAAGTTACTACAGGTACAGTTAACCTAGTCAGGGAAGGAAATATTCTAAGAGGAAAAAAAAAATACTTCTCAGCTAGAAAAAAAGTAGTCCCAGTTGAAGAGGGACAGGGATGTGCTTGAGAGAGTCCAGCAGAGGGCTACAAGGATGATTAGGGGACTGGAGCACTGCCTGATGAGGAGAGGCTGAGCGACTTGGGGCTTTTTAGTCTGGAGAAGAGAAGACTGAGAGGGGATTTAATCAATGTTTATAAATATCTAAGGGCTAAAGGTCAGGAAGAGAGGGACAGGCTCTGCTCACTTGCTCCCTGGGATAGGACAAGGAGCAATAGGTGTAAGTTGCAGCACAAGAGGTTCCAGCTCAACACAAGGGGGAACTTCTTTACTGTAAGGATCACAGAGCACTGGAACAGGCCTCCCAGAGAGGTTGTGGAGTCTCCTTCTCTGGAGACTTTCAAGGCCTGTCTGGATGTGCTCCTGTGTGACCTGACCTAGGTAGTATTGGGGGTTGGACTCGATGATCTCTTTGGGTCCCTTCCAGCCCCTAACATCCTGTCACCCTATGGTCAAAAAGTTAGGATTAATAGAAAGATAAAATGAAGATTAATAGAAAGATAAAACCTAGGAGAACTGATACACACTAGATCCTGAGTGCCTGTCTGTGTGAGCAAACAAATGGCTCTCTTTCTCAGAGCCGGCCTGCCACTATCAGCAGATCACTTTTAAATTGCATGAATAATAATGGTTTAGAAGCAAATCATTCTGCACAATCAGGTTGTAAAATTTGATGTTTCATTATATGGCATCTGTAATTCCTGAATCCCAAGATCCTTGTGCTTTGGCTTTACATTATCACAGAAACATTGTGACTTCTCTTCGTGTCCTTGCCTTATTATTTGAATCCCTTTCCTGTTTTCCATATGCGTTTCTTAACATCCCAGAGAGCTACTGATGGTAGCTGTTGGAGAGCAAGGGAAAGGATATTCCTTAGGAGGAAGTTCTTTACAGTGAGGGTGGTAAGACACTGGAACGGGTTGCCCAGAGAGGTTGTGGATGCTTCCTCCCTGGAGGCGTTTAAGGCCAGGCTGGATGAGGCCTTGAGCAACCTGCTCTAGTGGGAGGTGTCCCTGCCTATGGCAGGGGGTTGGAGCTGGATGATCCTTGAGGTCCCTTCCAACCTAAACCATTCTATGATTCTGTAATTCTACTTGGAAATGTGAAATGTAATCTGTTAATTTACCTTCTTTCAGATTTCCAGGCTTTTGGTCTGAAGAAAGGAATGTTCTTCAATCCGGATCCTTATCTAAAGATTTCAATCCAGCCTGGAAAACACAGCATCTTCCCAGCACTTCCTCATCACGGACAGGAGAAGAGATCTAAGATCATGTGTAACACTGTTAACCCAATCTGGCAAGGAGAGGTAAGCACTTTTGAGTGTCTTGCAGAGACCATGGAAATGACTCTAGCAGTGTCTCTTCCTAAAATATATATATATATATTGAAATAATAATCATTTATTTCTTGACTGAGCAGTTGTTGACCTGACAATACTTGATCTTGTTGTGTTTTATGCCTTCTTGTCTTAATGCAAAAGTCTTAATTAGCTGCGAAGCTGAATGACACGTGAAAACTTTCTGAATGAGTTGTACATTGTGGGTGCAGTTTATGAAGTTGTTCATTATTGAAGGCAGGCATGAAACAGAATTGGAAAATAAACTTGGATAGCACCAAGGGCTGCTGCTGGATTGTCACAGTGTTCTTACACAGAGAGGAGACATAGTGTGCGGTGGAACAAGAGCAGCATGCAAATAAAAAGAATCTATGTGACTGAAAAGCATTGGTGGCAATATAAATTAAAGGCAACTTTGGAACATTTGCCCATCACCTTGAAGAAATGCCTTCTTGTCTGCTGCTGCTTGTTGGAAGGCTTAGTAGGTATTAATGAGATCTGAGAGTTCAATTGCTGCCTGCTGTTTTTAAATTACACACAAAATGACAACAGGCAGCAAAGAACAAGGAATTGCTTTGGAATTAAAGGAGCCTGGCATAATGGGTGTGATTTACTGGTGTTCTCTGTCAGACCAATATCTCCACTGCAGGGAAAGAGTAAAAGTAAATAGACTAAATAGATTTACTCAAATTAGAATGCAAATTGTAAAGTAGCCTAGGGTTAATTAGGTCAGGCTGTGTAGTCATGAAAGTGTGAGTAGGGAGAGAAGACAGCAGAAATGGCACTTAATAGTCTTACGAGGAGGAGGATGGTTAGGAAGCTAGGTACCACATCAGGTTATGTGACAGGTGAGCCTGTCGTGGGGGAGGTTATATGCAGGATGGGGGACAACCTTGAAACTAGGCTGAGAAAAACACCTTCTAACAGGGCTTACTTAAGTGGAAGACATCCACCAAGCTCTAACTTCTCTGTAGCTCCAGTCACCAGATGTATCTGACTGAAAGATCCAAAGCCAATCTCTGAGTAGCTGGAACTGACATGCAGGATCAGGGAGCAGGCAGAGATTTTTCATTACAGTGCATAAGACAGGCCTAGAGGCAGACAGGCACAAAGTGGAAACTTGCTGCATGTGTGTCACACTCAGTACATGGAATCACGGGAGCTAGCAGCAAGTGTGGATGCCAGGAGTTGGCGCTCAGATGAAGACACGGAGAATGGATGTGGTCCCACCATTTCAGCCAGAGCTAACTGCTGAGGAGACTGTCCTTATCCAAAGAGACATGTGGCAACTGTGCTGATGGAAGCTGAAAGCAGACTTTTTAGAAGCACTCAGTATTGGTTAGAAGTCTTTTCTTAAGAAAACCCCCAGCCAATGTAATCTATTCGTACTTCAAGATGTATTAGTATTGCTGGAGGATAAAATAACCAAAGAGTAAGAATGTGGCTCTGATAAAATGTTAAGGGTGTCTTCTCCTCAGGCCACAGGGAATGGCTGAGTTCATGGCCTGACATTTCTTTTCCAGTAGAGTTTGGCAGGAAGAAAAAGAAGAAACAATGAGATAGCCTAATTATGGACATCAGAAAGCAAAAGAACACAGCTGTCTTCCAGCTTCTCTTTTCAACCCCTTGGTTTCTTGATTGCGTGCAAGCACAGCTTCTCCCTTTCTCTTGTTGTTAGTGGCTGAGGAGTCTGAACCAACCAAGCTGTCATTAAATATGTTTTTCTGCATTCCCTTCACCCGATGCTGAGATGTTTAATTGCATGCTTTTGTGTTGCAGTTTATGCACAGCAGCTACTCTTAAGTCTTTGTTCTGTAGCTGAAAACCCACGGTAGTTTCTTTTGCGTAGAGGACCCTAGGCCTGATTTTCTTCAGCTTCTTTCCTTTGTGAGACGAGGGGAGGAGGACTGCAAACTGTTGCTGAATTATAACAGTATCATTCTTCTGTCCACCCTTCTTATTGGTGGATGTGAATATATGAAGAGAAGAGCATTGAGGCGTCAGCCATTTCATTAAATGGATCAGTCAGTAGTTGTTTTCCCCAAACAATACTTTAGGCAATAAATTATTTCAGAAGGGTGATTCTTTCCTAAGGTTCTCTGTCACTTCATGTAAATAGAAGCCAGATGCTCTTTTTCCTTTTTTCTTTTCCCCCTTTTTTTTTTTCTTTTTTAATGACATATCTAATTAGTTTTGGCTGCTAAGCTTGAAAAAGTCTGGAATAGGGAAATAAAGCTATAGAAATAGCTGCAAATCGGAATCTTTTTATGTCTTCTTGATTACTCTGGAGCAAATTAAGAAATGGAAGAGTTGACTTAGTTTTTTTAGGACCTCAAGAGCAAATTAAAGGCCAGCAGACTGAGGGTCACAGAATTACAGAGGGGACCTCTGAAGACCATCTAGTATAATCCTGCTGCCTGAGCAGGATCACCTGGAATAAATCACTCAGGAATACATCCAGTGATGGGGACTCCACAGCCTCTCCGGGCAGCCTGTGTCAGCACTCTGCCATCCTTCAAGTGAAAACTTCTTTTCCTTATGTTTACATGGAACCTCCTGTGTTCCAGTTTGTGTCCACTGTCCCTTGTCCTGTCACTGGACACCTCTGAGAAGAATTTGAATCCATCCTCCTGACTCTTGCCTTTTAGATATTAATCATCATTGATGAGATCCGCTCTCAGTCTCCTTTTGACCAGGCTAAAGAGCCCCAGCTCTCAGCATCATTTTGTAAGAGAGTTGCTCTAGTCCCCTCAGCATCTTTGGGGCCATCCATTGGAATCTCTCCAGTAGTTTCTTGTCATTCTTGAACTGGGGAGCCCAGATTCCGCTAAGCGAGAGTGCTGAGTATTGCATAAGTACTTTGGAGGAGATCCACAGTAGCTGCCAGCGGTGCCTACCAACCTCAGCAGGGTCAATGAGGAGAGGTTGGCAGCTGCAGAGAGTGAAAATAAGAAGTGGCTTCAGTCAGGCAACTTGGTGCAAAATCAAAGTTAATGATCCTGATTTTTTCATATTTCTGGCTCTACTTTCGAATGGGTCCCTTCTTCAGCAGTATCTGGACTGTTAAATGGCACTGCAAATGACATGCCACTGGACAGCTGGGGCATCCCCAGCTAGATGGGGTTGCTCAGAGCCCCATCAAGCCTGACCTTGAATGTGTCTAGGGATGGGTGCTCCCAGGGCACCTCCCAGGGCAACCTGTGTCTGTTCCACCACCCTCATAGTAAAGAACTCCTGCCTAATGTTCAATCTACATTTACTCTTTTCTAGTTTTAATCCATTGCACTTCTTCCTAGTGCTACAAGATCTTAGAAACAGTCCCTTCCCAGCTTTCTTGCAGGACTCTTCAGGCACTGGAAGGCTGCTGTAAGGTCTTCCCAGAGCCTTCTCTTCTCCAGGCTGAACAGCCCCAACTCTCACATCCTGTCTTCATAGCAGAAGTGTTCCAGCCCTCTGATCATTTTAGTGTCCTTCCTCTGGACCTGCTCCATCAGGTCCATCTCCTTTTTGTGCTGAGGATATTTCTTCTGTAACTGTGGCAGTCCAAGCTACCTGCTGCTTCAATTTCCTTTCATTTACAAGAGAGTGTGTAGGGAACCTCAAGGAATGGCCAGTGAGGTGACTATAAAGGATGGCCACAACCATCCAGCATTTTTAAAGAGTAGGAAGTGTCACCTGTTAAATGACCCATTGACTTTCACCTCTGATAATGCTAGCTCTGGAGAAGCAGATTGCCTTGAAGTGTAAGCCCCATGCTAGGGTGGAAACAACTCCCTGCAGCTTTGCTGATTGTGTCTTTGCCTCAGCTTTTGCAAATGCTGTTAAATTATAGCTGAGGCACAATAGAATGTTTTGGGTGGCTGCCTTATCACTTTGAGGAATAGCTGCGTTGCAATGATGAGTTAATTGATGTGTAGAAGCAGAGGTGTTCAAGGCTCTGTTGCAAGAGCACTTAGCAAACAGTAGTTAATGTGTCAGAGCCGATAAACAGAGTTACAAGTGTTTACACATGTGGAACTTGTACACTCTGCACCTCAGATAACCCACAGCCTTTCAAAAATGCTGTACTTGGATAAATTCTCATGTAACCTGTCTCTTCAGATTACCCACACACAATCAGAAGGAAACAGTCAGGGCCTCGAACGCTGGAGGGAAAGGTGGTCTGGGGAGAGAGGGCTTCTGCAGAGCCAGCTGTCGTCAGTGACAGAAAGACTGTGTTTAGATACTGCCTGCAAGAATATTAAGATGACAGGAGTGCAGCTGACTGAGTGCTGGTTTGTTGGATGCTTATGATGCAGATTTACAGCTTGATCACTGATTCTGTGATCATGAATGTTGGACTGGTGCATGATGGACCACCCAGCAGCATTGGGACCAAAAGTCGCTTTGTCAAATTAGCCAGATCATGCAGTATAGGGTTTATGTTATCTCTCTGATTCTCTTGATGCTTTATGCTGGCACATTAAGGGAGGCAATTCTGCTGGTCTGTTCTGCTCTGATGAGTCCACACATGGAGTGCTGCGTCCAGCCCTGGAGCCCTCAGCACAGGAAAAACGTTGACTTGTTGCAGCAGGTCCAGACGAAGCCACAAACATGATCAGAAGGCTGGAGCACCTCTCCTGTGAAGGCAGACTGAGTTGGGGTTGTTCAGCCTGGAGAAGAGAATGCTCCAGAGAGACCTTGTTGTGGCCTTTCAGTACTTAAAATGGCCTAGAAGAAAGATGGGGACAGACTTTTTAGCATGGCCTGTTGTGACAGGACAAAGGGTGATGGTTTTTAACTAAAAGATAAAGAAATTTTATACCATGAAGAAGGGGAAATGCCCTGGCTTGCCCAGAGGGGTGGTAGAACCCCCATAGCTGGAAACATTCAAGATCAGATTGGGAAGGGTTCTGAGCAACCTGCTGTAGTTAAAGATGCCCCCATGCAGTGGAGTTGGACAATATGACCTTTAAAGGTCCCTTCCAACCCAAACCATTCTATGATATTGAATCCTACCTTATATAGCACAAACTTAATGATGCAAGCAGGGGATATTTGATGATCAGAGGGCTGGAGCACCTCTCCTATGAGGACAGACTGGAAGAGTTGGGGCTCTTCGGTCTGGAGAAGAGGAGGCTCTGAGGTGATCTTATTGTGGCCTTCCAGTATCTGAAGGGGGGCTACAAAAAAGCTGGGGAAGGACTTTTTAGGCTATCAGATAGTGACAGGACTAGGGGGAATGGAGCAAAGCTGGAGATAGGGAGATTCAGACTAGACATGAGGAGGAAGTTCTTCAGCATGAGAGTGGTGAAAGCCTGGAATGGATTGCCCAGGGAGGTGTTTGAGGCCCCATCCCTGGGGGTGTCTGAGGCCAGGCTGGATGAGGCTCTGGGCAGCCTGATGTAGGGTAGGGTGTGCCTGGGCATGGCAGGGAGGTTGAAACTAGAAGATCCTTGTGGCCCCTTCCAACCCTGACCGATTCTATGTTTCTATTCTATTCTATCAATGGCAAATCTTTGTAGAACAAAATAAAGCCATTAAAGATGCTTTAGTATATTTGAATCAACACTATGAATTTAAACTCAAGTAGGTTATATTTGATGTGATTTTGGTCTTATATTGGGCATTAGAATCTGTTTTGATGTAGTATTGAGCATCAGATGCTGCTGCTAGTCCTACTCATAAGAACCATTGTGTGATTTCACCAGGAGTCCCATACTAAAAAAGCAACAGGACCATTACACTGATTGTTTAATTTAGGTCACTTTAAAGTTACTGTTTAAATTAGGTTGCCATTTTCCTACCCATCTACTAGCAAATATAAAAGAATCTGCTGCAGAAGTGTACAGGGTTAACCCTCCAGGGAGAGTAACCTTGAACCTGACCCTCAGTGGTCTTGATCCCTCCCCAAGGGTGGGTGTGAACACCACCAGGTGATTCATGGTTAGCCCACTCCCTCTTCTTGTCTAAAGGTCTATGAAAGCAGGGGGACTTCCAGTTCTCTCTCTGTGCTCCCTGCCTCCCTGCTCACCAATATCACCATCCTGTTCCTGGTTCTCTTTGGTTTTTCCACGTGGCCATCACCCACGAGGCAGACAAAGCCATCACCATCAAAATCTGGTTGTATTCACACATTTTGTATTTGTTTTCCCTTCCCTATACCTTTGTAACTTCCCTACCTCAGATACCTTTTTAATTTATTGTTAAACTTTTCTTCTTTTTTAACTTCCAAATCAGAGAGAGATGATTTATTTGGGTGTGCTTACCTTTTCCTCTCTCTACATCTAATTCCTTTCTTTGAGGAAAGAAGGGGGAAGAGGGAAGGGCACTCTATAAATTGTTATTTGGTTCTATCAAATATATTTTGAGTCTCTGGGAATTTAAATAAGAACAAAGACAAGAAGTGTAGAGGCCTTTACACCAAAGCGTAATTCCAATGTATGTGCAGTGAAATCCAGATCCTGAATTCAATGTGAGTTTGTCATTGGGACTGTGTAAGGCCTTGTGGTCGATAGCTTCTTGTACACACGTGGGCAGGTAAACTGCAAAACATTGTTTGCCTAGGTAGGAAAACTGATTACAGCTGCAGTTCTTTCAACAGTTGAAGTGTGGAAGCTGAAGGAAACTTCAGTTGTCTATTTTTTTTTTCTTTTAGTATGTTATTCTTCTAGAGATGCATTTAAATTGCAAGCTCTGTGTCTAGAAGAGTAATGGTCTTGTGAATCTTACATATTAGTGCTCATGAGAGTCCTCAGATGTTTTCAGTCTGTGCTTTGCTGATAAATTCATAGAAAAAGTGAGAGATGAAGAAAAGCCCTGACTCTTTAAGCACTTGATTTATCCAGAAATTCTTTTAAATTTCAAATGCCTTAGGGCAGAAAGTTGCCATTAATAAAGTAAAAGACATCTTGCAAAACTATCTAAGCCATCAGAGAGAATTTGTGATGAGCCTATTAAGTAGTAACTTTGGATGCTGTGGAATACATTAGAGGGGAAGAACTTTTTTTATTCCTTATTTCTGATACAGAGAGGTAGTGATTCTGAGGAAGAAATCTAGGAAGCCAGTTTGCTGCAGGCCCTGTCCACCTGAATCAGGACTGAATCAGACTTCAGAGCAGCAACATACTTATGTGCACTCATTTTGTACTGTAGGAAGAATGTCCCAACCTGTGCCATACCAGAATAAGGTACAGCATAAGATCTGACAATCTGTGGTCACTGCTGAGTTCCAGAACTCTTGTGGTACATGCAGGCATGTCCCAGCTTTTGGCAGCAGTGGAGCTCTGAGCTTTACACTCCTGACTGCAGTATTTCATATTGCAACTGAGGAAACTGGAGTATGATCAAGAAGCTGGAATTCCTCATGAGCTTATCCTGTTGTTCCTATGTGTAGTGCTGTATGGGACAGCATTAAAGTGTTTGAATGGCAACAGAATAATACAGGTTGGAGGGTGGTGAGTGCATTGAAAGTGTAATTGTTTAACTGGAGTATTTGAACATACCCCCCCCCCCTCATATTAATCTGAAAGACTAAATCTGTCTTAGAATCATCTATCAAACACAATTTGAGAACCTTTTAAGATATACTTCTGCTTGCATTGTCCCTATGGCATGATAGATATCACAAATAATTCTATTACTTATTCAACCCTAGCTCAAGAGTTTAATTCTTCCTGTCACTGATGTATTAATTTATCTGCCTTTCACCAGTTGTTGTATTGACTGTTTTCTAAGAACTTGTCTTCCACTTAACTTGTCTAATTGGTGCTGATGGACATAGTCTGTTCATTTCCTTGATAGTGTTATTGAGAGCTGATAGCCATGATCTACCCACATTCAGAGATGCAAATAATGTTGGTAGAATAAAATATGGGAATCAATCATCATCTTCATTAGTTGGCTTTCTATGGAGAGGATTCTCAAGCTCTGGAAATTGTTGTGTTGCCTTATAAATGGGTACAGATGGGTTCTGCCTGGTCAGCGTTAGCCTGCGCCTTTATTCTTTGCCATGTGTAGGACCTGTATTAAACAGGTCTGTTTACAACAACCCCAGGAATGCTCCAGCACTGGGACAGAGTGGCTGGAAAGCTGCCCTGCAGAGAAGGACCTGAGGGTGTTGATTGGCAGATGGATGAACATGAGCCAGCAGTGTGCTCAGGTGGCCAAGAAGTCCAACAGCATCCTGAATTGTGTCAGGAATAGTGTGGCCAGCAGGTCCAGGGATGTGATTATCCCCCTCTACTCGGCGCTAGTGAGGCCACATTTCAAATGCTTTGTTTGGTTTGAGGCTCCTCACTGCAAAAAGGATGTTGAGGTGCTGGAATGTGTCCAGAGAAAAGCAGCTAGCTGGTGAAAGACCTTGAAAACAAATCTTATGAGAAACAGCTGAGGGAATTGGGGTTGTTTATTCTGGAAAAAAAGGAGCCTTAGAAGAGACCTCACAGCCCTCTACAACTCCCTCAAATGAAGCTAGTGTGAGACTAGGCTTGGTCTCTTTTCACGTGCAACAAGTAACAGGACAAGAGGAAACAACCTCAAGTGGGGCCAGAGAAGGTTCAGGTAGGATATTAAGAACATTTCTTCACAGAAAGGGTAACCAACACTGGAACAGGCTGCCCAGGGCAGTGGCTAGTCACCATCTCTGGTGAGGTTTAAAAGACATGGTTTACAGATTCACAGATTACATCAGGTCAGAAGGGACCCTCAAAGGTCTTGTCGTTCAACCCCCCTGCCCTGCAGTGAGCAGGGACATGTCCAACCTAGATCAGGCTGCCCAGGATCACATCGAGTTTGATCTTGAATGTCTCCAAGGACAGAGCCTCAACCACATCCCTGGGCATTTAGTGGTAGTGATTTAGCAGCAGTGCTGGGATTGCAGCTGGACTTGATAGCAAAGGTCTCTTGCCATCACAACAGTTCTATGATGATCATCTGTGTCTGTAAAACTGATGGATCTGGAAGCAAGTAGTGACTGAAAAATAGATCACTGTCTGAAACTCCTTCAGTGGTATTTACTACAGTGTGTTCAGTTCTTGTTTGAAGATGGCAGCAATAATGTAAAATTGGATTTGCATTTAGGTCATTGAGATAGTGTAAGAGTAGGAATGTTTCAGCTGATTCTCAGGAGTTTTGCTTCTGATTTGTATCTCTGGGAGTGAATCTGTGAAAGGGAACTGTGTAAAATCTGTGTAAGAGAGAGGAGAATGCTAGTGAGCAGAACCATAAGTGATGAAATATTGCCTAACCCAAGAAGACTTAATGTGTTGGTTTGGTTTTCTCTGTCATGTCACTTTTGCTCTTCCCTCTCCTTCCCTTCTCTTTATTTCTATAGAAATAATTAATTCTGGCTTTTTGATTTATTTTTTTTTGGTGTCTGAGGAGGTGTCAACTAAAGCTTTTCCTTTGGTTTGGGGCATTTTAAGGCTGTGCCTCCACTCATCTACATGTAATCTATAAAAAGGATCCCATCTGTTAAGGACCAGAAAGGGGATGGCTGATACACTACATGGGCAAGGTGAGGTCTGTGACTATTTCTAGAGCCAGGTACCCTGTGAGATACAGGTTGCTCCTACTCATAATTTATTGGCAGTTTGTTGAGGCAAGCTGCCATCTCCTCTGTGGAGTGTGCTGTGTCATGTATCATCTCAACTTCTAGGAGTCATGTTGTACAAAGCAGTAGTTGATGTGATATGCAGGGTAATGCACTGTGACTAATGCAGCATTGTAGGTAATTAGTGATTTGGGCTAATCAGAGAATAGTGATTTAACTTCTTGCTTGTTATCTCTTCATCCACCAGCTTCTACAGATCAGCTCTAAATTTTGGGTCCAGTGATGACTCATAAGAGGTTTTCCCCCCACACACAAAGATTTTACTTGAGTTTTGGCTAGGAATCAAGACATAAGTTCTTGACATCACTTAACTACATTTGTGGCTTTTTCTTCCCAGGTGTCCTGTTTTCTGCTGTTACCTAAATAAATATGTAACCTGTCATGACACAAAGTCTTTTCTGTGGCTGGGGCTTTGGCCTTGAAACTGTATGTTGTAGAGTTTGCTTCTGTGTTGAAATCCATTGCATCCTTTCAAGGTTTTGTATCAAACAACAAAGCAAGACTCAGATGAATCACAAACCCTGTACATTGAACCATTGGCAGGTTTGATGGAACTCTGAACAGCTGAAGAGCTTAAACCTTTTGAAAAAGCTGGGTGTGCTAGTTTGAGCAGCAGCACTTAAAACCAGCCAGAAACTGTGTTTTCACTTTGCTTTTAAGTGTGGGGGAAAATCTCAGTGATGTAAACTTTACTACACCTTTGTGCTAGTTTGAGCCCAGCTGGTGTATTTTAGTGAGAGGAATTACATGATAGGCTGTGAAAAGGAAGCAGTGGTGATATCTACTGCACTCACAGGCTTCCTGAGATGGATAAAAACAAAAACACAGACATAGATAACAGAGTTGCTCATTGGCTCTGGCTACATGCACTTCTCTCTCCCTAACCTGCTGTCTAACTAATCCTTCTGCTTCATATCCCTCCCTGGCCAATCCTCCAAACTCACCTTGAACATAAGGCAAAATCTGGGATAAGGTAGAGGGGTGGAAAGAAGGTGGAAGGGTGGTTGGGAGGTCCTCCTGGAGACCCAGGTTTCTGGGAGGGCTGTTGTCTTGCTGTATTACTTTTCAGCTTGTGTATTTCTGTATGTAACTGTATATAGTGTAACTTAGACTGGATATTAGGAGGAAGTTCTTTACAGTGAGGGTGGTAAGACACTGGCACAGGTTGCCCAGGGAGGTTGTGGATGCTTCCTCCCTGGAGGCGTTTAAGGCCAGGCTGGATGAGGCCTTGAGCAGCCTGCTCTAGTGGGAGGTGTCCCTGCCTATGGCAGGGGGTTGGAGCTGGATGATCCTTGAGGTCCCTTCCAACCTAAACCATTCTGTGATTCTATCTGCTTGTATATTGTGCTAAGCTTTAAATACAAAGCTTCATTCTAATTTCCAGGCTCAGCTGAGTCTAGTCTGGGTGATCTCTTAAGTGTGTGTGGGGGGGGTAACACCCAAACCATCACAACCCTTCTGTGGTTAGTCTCAGTGTAAGCTTTTCGTGTCTTTGGATTCCAGCAGGTTGTATGAAGTTGTTGAGCATTGATACAGAGTTTGCCTTAACAGCTGAGATTCAAGGGGTCTAAATTTGTATGGAATAAAAACCAAACAGGTGATGAACAAAGCCACAAAATGAGCAATGGAAATGTACAGCTTAAAGATTGTTGTTTGAAATTGTGAAGGAAAATACACTCTTGCCAATGCCAGCTGAAAAACATACAAGAATCTGGCTTTCAAGAGTGACTGTCAGAAAAATCAGGAGGATTTTTCTTTAAGTAATGTATTTTGACTGATTTTACCAAAGTTTTTGTGGTTTTGTTTTTCTCTGCAGCCATGACATTATACTTCTTAATGTGAAAGCTTCGTTTCTGAGCTAATTCTGCAATGGTTAAGGGTTGTGATAATAAGGAAAGTTCCAAATAGCAGAAGACTGGCAGTAAAAATTGTAATAGTGACATCAAAAAGTAGCAGCAAACTTATTCTTAAGATGCAGCTCTAATCATACAGTCATTAAGGCTGGAAGAGGCCTTTGAGGTCATCAAGTCTAGCCATAACCCAACTGCCATGACCACTGAACCGTGTCCTGAGGCTCCATATCTACGTGACTCTTGAACACCTCCGGGGATGGTGACTCTACCACCTCCCTGGGCAGCTCAAATGCCTAATCACTCTCTCAGGAAAGAGTAATACCCAATCTAAACCTCCCCTGGCACAACTTAAGCCGATTTCCTCTCATCCTATCAATAGTTACTTGAGAGAAGAGACCAACACCAGCCTCACTACAACCTCCTTTCAGGTAGTTGTAGAGAGCACTAAGGTCTCCCCTCAGCCTTCCCTTCTCCAGACTAAACAACCCCAGCTCCCACAGCCACTCTTCCTACAACACCCCTTCCTTCTAAACCCCTCGCCAGCCTCGGTAATGTTCTCTGGACATGCTCCAGGATCTCAGTGTCTTTCCTGTACTGAATGTTTTCCTGTACCGGATTATAGCTATCAGCAGTGTAGTTTGGGCACGTGTCAGAAGCCACAACACTCCTAGGCAGTGTCTTTTGTTTGTTGTTTTTTTTTTAACTTAGATATGAAGCTTGTGCTGTCATTAGCACAAACTGGCTGTTGGTGTGCAACAATTAGCAAACATTAGGCAAGGAAAGGATATAATTTATTCCAGCAGCAATGTATTACTACTGTGTAGTACTTCTCCAGGCTGAACACCCCCAGCTCCCTCAGCTGCTCCTTGTAGGGCTGTGCTACAGCGCCCTCACCAGCCTTGTTGCCCTTCTCCGGACACATTCAAGCACCTCAACATCTTTCTCAAATTGAGGGGCCCAGAACTGGACACAGTACTCAAGGTGTGGCCTGACCAGTGCTGAGTACAGGGGAAGACTGACTTCACTGGTCCTGCTGGCCAAAGTATTCCTGATAGTTCCAGGATGCCATTGGCCTTCTTGGCTACCTGAGCACACTGCTGGCTGATGTTCAGCCAGATAATTCTCCTCTTCTGCTTTCCTTGCAGAAGTGGCAGGTACCCAGGTTTTTTAGTAGTAATTGCAATGCAACATGTTTGTGTAAGGCAGCTTTCAATACACATAGAGAAGTAGTGATCTCCCCTTTGTTCAGTTTGTCTTCTTTGGTAATCTGCTGCCAAGATGTAGAAGAAAATAAGACTTTAGCTGTCATTTGAATTGTTTGATCATTTGGATTTTTGCAGTGCCTGATTAGCAGCCTATCCTACTCATATTGCTTGTACTTGAAGCTGTTTGAACTAAACGTTTCTGAAAATTAAATCATGATCCAACAGAGCAAGCAATTTAGGGCTTAACTCCAGGCCTCTATAACCCAGAGCATGATGCTGTTGTGAAGATTGGGTTTGGCAGCAGGAAAGATAGAAACTCCTTTTATCCATCTCAGTATTCACTACTGAAGTTGTCTCCTAGTCTGATCCTGGCCTTTCAGTTCGGTGAACAGCAGTCTTACAGTTGGACAGCACAGCAGACATCTGCCTTTTTGTGAGTGATGATATTCTGGTAGTAGCAGATCTGCTTGGAAGAATGATTCAGAGACCTGTGTCACCAGCTCCAAGTCTGTCCTGCATTTAACAAGACTAGGAGCAAACCAGACCAAATTATTTAATAGTTTTACTTTTTACTGTTGAGCCTAGACAGAGCTTTTCTGTCCCTGTGGGGACATTCTGACATCTCCACATCCTAACACTCCCATACTTGCAGGCTGTACACATGGACTTCCTTCCTCTACAGCCTAACATATAACCCTCCTTGTTTGCATACACACAGTCTCTAAAAGCCAGTTCAAATATTACTTAAAAATAAAAATAGACCTTCTTAAAACCAGGTCAAGTAAGGTAATGCTCACATATTTTAAAGCTCTTGGTGACAGTGGTTTTAGATGATGCCATTCCTGTATTCCCCAGTATTGTTTGTTCCAGTAGCCTGTGCTGTGGCTTACGTTCTGATTTAGGTCTTTGTGAGACTGTGCTGTGAATCACATTAGGAGACTGATCCACATTTAAAAACAGGGATAGGGAAGATAGGGAAAGAGTTCCAGACGTATCTGAAAACTGTGGACATTTCTCTTTCACTTCACTGGATCCTCACTCCTCAATTGTTGAGGTGCACCTCCCAGCCAAAGTACCATAAATAGCCAGGCAAATATAAAGAGGACTAATTTCAGTTGGAGGGAAATGCTTGCTAAGAATCTCTGCAGGCTGCCAGCTCAATTGTACTTGCATGCAGCTATTTAAAGTTTTTAGAACTTGTGTGTGAGGAAAAAAGATAAAGGGAAAAGCCTCATAATCTGTGCAGTTACATTTTGATAAGTACTCATGGCTAAGGCAGAGTTCGTTCTTCCCCTGTACTTGATGCTGCTGAGGCTGCATCTTGAATGCTGGGTTCAGTCTGGGGCCTCTCACTACAGGAAGGATGTTGAGGTGCTGGAGCAGGTCCAGAGAAAGGCAATAAGCTGACAGTGGGTGCAGAGCACAAGTCCTGTAAGAAATAGCTGAGGGAACTGAAGTTGTTTAGCCTGGAGAAAAGGTGGTCCAAGAGAGACATTTGGCTTTCTATAACTACCTGAAAGGAGATTGTAGTGGGCTGAGAATTGCTCCCATCTCCCAAGTAATAAGTGCTAGGACAGGAGGAAACAGCCTCAGCTTGTGCCAAGAGAGCTTTAGGTGAGATATTGGGAAAAAATTCTCCACAGAAAGGATTTCCAAGCACCTGGAGTGTGTCTAGAAAATGGTAACAAAAATGGTGAAGGGTTTGGAGAACAGGTCTGATGAGCAGTGGCTGAAGAAATTTAGATTGTTCAGTCTCGAGAAAATGAGGCTGAGAGGAGATCTTATTGCCCTCTGCAGTTCTCTGGAAGGATATTGTAGCGAGGCAGCTGTTGGTTTCTTCCCAAAGTAACGATAGGATGAGAGGAAATGACCTCAAGTTGTACCAGGGAAAGTTTAAGTTGAAAGTTGGGAAAAAAATGTCTTTGCTGCAAGAGTGGTCAGGCATTGGAACGAGCTGCCCAGGGGGATGGTGGAGTCACTGTCTCTGGAGATGTGTAGACACGGCACTTCAGGGCATGGTTTAGTGGGCATGGTGGTGTTGGGTTGACAGTTGGACTTGATGGCATTAGAGGTCTTTTCTAACCTTAATGATTCTGTGATTAAATTATTGTAGATGTACTGTCTGTGCTGATGACAACCTTTGGTTAGAGTTTGGATGCTACCATGGGTAAACTAAACTTGTGCATGGTGGTGTTGGGTTGACAGTTGGACCTGATGGTGTTAGAGGTCTCTTCTAACCTTAATGGTTCTGTGATTATTCTACATTGTAGATGTACTGTCTGTGCTGATGACAAACTTTGGTTAGAGTTTGGATGCTACCATGAGTAAACTCAACTTGTGCATCTCCAAGCCTGATTCTGTAGCATTGCACAGTCTCTGTAGGGTGCTTTTTTCCTGCCTGCTTTGCAGCCAAGCTCTTGTCATTTTGCAGGCTTGTGCCTTGGAGTGCAAGGACTGTTTCTGTCCCATGGAAAATGTCAGAGACTTAACACAGTCTAATTAGCCACCACCAACTGCATATTGTTGTGGTCCAGCCACCAGCTTCACAGTCTTTGCTTTTCCTTTCTTGCAGCAGTTCAGCTTTGTCTCCCTGCCCACGGATGTCTTGGAAATAGAAGTTAAAGACAAATTTGCCAAGAGCCGACCGATCATCAAACGCTTCCTGGGAAAGCTCTCGATGCCGGTGCAGCGCCTCTTGGAAAGGCATGCCATTGGGTAAGTGTCCAGCTCATCCTGCTTGCCCTTCCTGAAGGAGCCTCCTGCTGTCTTAAAGTCCCTGGTGATACATCATTGTAGTGATATAATGATGTTGAGGGGGAGTTATTAAATTGAGAGTTGTGTGATGAATGATGTTGATCTTGACTAGAATTTATAAAGCTATGGGCCAGAGAAAGAATTCCTTCTGTAACCCTATCCCTTGCATTTTGAAACATGAGAGCTGGCACATAGGGAAGAAGGCTATTTTGTGTATCATGGCTGCAAATCTGGAGAGAGCAATATTTTCAATGTGAATATTCTCTTAGTGTTGTCAGCAGGCTGTTTTTATGTTTCAGGGAATCACCTATGTGCTAAAATCATGCCAGATCTGTTCCTCCTGCCTTTAACTTCTGGACAGTGGAAATGCTATTAAAAAAAAATACATATGGCATGTTGTATCTAAATCTTTCTGACCCTACCCTGCTGTCAAGGAATAACTTCAGCTAACAAGCCCCTTGCATGAAAGTCCTGGGAAGCTGAATGGTACCAAAGTCATGCAAACCAGTTTGAGGAAGATGGATAGGATTCAGGCAAAGCCAAAAAGTTGGCTCCAAACTTGTAAAGTTCAGGTCTTGAGGAGCAGGGGGAGAGAGGGTCATGTCCTGAGGAGTGGATGTGCAATGCCATTTCTAAGAAGGCATTTCTGAACATTGAATCTCCATTCAGCAGAACAGCAGGAAACTGAGCTTGTTGGAATGGTTTTGAACAGCTGGTTCAGAAACTGGCTGTGATATTGACAGCTGAATCTACCAGAAGGGACTAAGTGTCCTCCCTGTTTCTCAAGTAAAGAAGATAGAGTAGCTTTTTGGAAACCAGATGGAAAAGAGCAGCTTGGAGAAGGTGGAGCCCTGTAACTGCTACCATTGGCTTCCCTCCGTATGAGAAGATTTCTCATCATCTTCTGATTATGTCTTCCTATTTTACTTCTTTATTGTAAACACTGTCTATCTAAGGCTATACTTTGCCAAGAGCAGTGCCTCCAACCTGCACTTAGGATCTGGCTTAGTTGCCATACCACAGTGGCTTTGAAATCTAAGGCAAGCTCAGTGAGAAGTTCAGTAAGATCATACACAAGTCTTGAGGGCACCTCCTTTATCTGATGCATGCAAAAGTATCCTAGCAAGTATATTGGGCCCAACTTGAAGTGAACTGTGTCTCTTCAAAAGATGTATCAATGTTACTCCATAGTGAACCCTTTGCATTCAAAAAAAAAAATGCTTTGCAAACATTGATTCAACCTCATTTTGGGCAGCTGGGAAGTTAATCTCTTCTGTAGTTTCATTCTGTTCTGAGGGGTGGATGAAGTGTGGCAAAGGGAGGGACCTGCACAAGGACAGAATGGAGTCATTGATCAACCTTGTCAGGAAGGTGTTCTCCTGATATTTCAGCTTCATAGAGGTAAGAGGGGTGGAAAGAGATGAAGAGCAGTCATTCAGCCAGTTTGAAAAGAGAAGGTGGTGAGTGGGGACTGGTTTGTACCAGATTTTGGAAGACAGAACAAGGAAGATAGTTTTACACAGATGAAGGGAAGGAAAGGGTTCTACAGAAGCGTAGCTAATGGTTAGATCAGCAGGGAAGTGAAACCTTACTACAGTAGCTGAAGTGGGAGTTGTTTGCTTCCCATGTCGATATTTTCATCCCCATACTGCAGAAGCTCCATTCCCACTGCTCTCTCTCTTCTCTACATACGTGCTTGTGTATCCCAAAAGCCTGTCTGATTCACTGACTCAGCTCTTCCATTGTAATTGAAGACATTGTCCTCTCCTTCTGTGCCATTTGTTCTCTCGTATGCAAGTCAACATACCCTCATGGATGGATTAAATAGCCTTGGAAAACCATGGTGTACTTTTGTAGGACGCAGCAGCTTTATCTATACACAGTAGACACTGGGCAGGTTATAGACTATTGTGACAATACTTGTTTTCTTTCAGGGACAGAGTTGTAAGCTACACTCTGGGTCGCAGGCTTCCTACAGATCATGTCAGTGGCCAGCTGCAGTTCCGATTTGAGATAACTTCTTCCATCCATCCAGGTAATTCTCAGTCTCAACTCACCATTTATCTAGATGATTTTTTTTTTCTTTCTTTGCATTCTTTCTCCTTAGAAATTTGAATTCATTCCTGGCTGCTCTGGGACTTTAGGTACAGTCCTGAGCAAAGGAAAGTCCCCCATCACAGGATGCATCGTGAGTCACAAGTTCTTCCCCATTTCCACTTAGCTTAGAGCTACTGGTGTCTCTCATCCCTCTGGGCTTGACTGCTTCAAATACTCTGCCACATCACAGAGAGAGAAAAGGGTGGAAAATTCAAGTCTTACCTGCTTCTCTGTCTCCTGTCCTGGAGAAAGCTGTTACTTGTAGGGTCATCTGCATCTGAGCACTCTAAAAATGGAGAGTGTAATAGCAGAGATTATTAGAAACTTTATCATTTTGATCATTTCAATGAAAAAAAAGTAAAACAAAGAAATCATTCAATGTCCACCTCCTTCCCTCCCTTTTGATTTGGTTTTGGTTTGCACACTGTTGTAGTTACTAGGAAGTCATGTCATGATGGTGCTAAGTTTGAACCTTGGCTTTCGTGTCAGTCTCAGTAGTGTTGCTCAGGGACTCTTTTGCAGTTCCTTCTCAGGTACTTTTTGTTCAGCCAACAGCAGCTGCATTAGTAGATGGGAACTGTGAAGTGCCCTTTGCTGGAAAACGCTGACTTCTGTCTTTTGACTGCTTGGATGCCATGAAAGGTCCCAGGTTATCTGGGAGGAAGTGGTACAGATGAGGATCACATCAGAGGATGTTTGGGGGAAAGTTTCTGCCTTTCAGGGGCATGAAAACATTTTTCTGATTTCTCTGTGAAGTCCTGTAAGATTCAGCATAACAAGAAAAATGTCATTCAAACCTCAGGGAAGACTTCTTTGTCATTTCCATGATACTGCCTCCAATGCCACTTTGGCTCAAAGAGGAGTTCCAAGAAGGTGTTACCTTCAGGTTATGTTGCAAGGGGGCAGAGTGCTGCGTATAAATTACCAGTATGAGTAAGCCCTGTGGTTGTTAAACCCACTGTACAAAGACTGCCTAGCAAAAAAATAAAGTCAGCATTTTGTGATAGTTGCTCAGTTGCCCACTCATTTCACACTGTAATTTAAGCTTTTAATTTTCTCTGATTGCTGTGAATGCCTGTGCCCCTACAGCCAAGATCTTGGTGCAGTCAACACTCTTGTTAAAGGAGTAAGTGATTTCTTTTCCTGTCTTGTACAGATGATGAAGAGGTCTCCATTAGTGCAGATCCTGAGCCAGCTGACCTCCAGGAAAGCCCTGTGAACAACCCTACAGAGGAAAGCCTCGGTGAGCCTCCATGCATCAACACAGTGACCTCAGAAAGTACATCTCCAGAACAGCTAAATGGATACGGTGTGAACAGTGTGGATAGCCCAGGGGCTGTCAAACCACCTGGGGAAGTCAACCAGAACAGCTTAAATGAAGAGCTAGCAGGAGATGGGGAGGTTGATGCGGTGCCAGTTCCTGAGCCCTTGGAATCCGTCCCAGGAGATGCATTGCCGCCTTTGAGCACCACGGACCTCACGGAGCAGCTGGCTTTGCTGGCTTGCACGTCTCCTCCTGAGCCTGAAGTTAGGGAAAATAACAAAGTCAATTCCGGTACTCAGGGAGATGGTGAAGTCTTGACCAACATAGAAACATTAGATATTGATGAGGTGAGTGCAGATGTGCAGGCTGGCAAGGATCTAGAGAAGAGTCAGGAAGAAGAAGGGGCTTCAGCCCAGGAGGAGGAAGACAACAAGCTACAACTGAGGACCACAGCGAAGAGGAAAAACAGGCCATGCTCCCTGCCTGTGTCTGAACTTGAGACAGTCATAGCTTCTGCTTGTGGTGAGCCAGAGACCCCTCGCACACACTACATACGGATCCACAACCTGCTCCACAGTCTGCCCTCGGCGCAGATGAGCAGTGATGGGGAGGAAGAGCAAGATGGCGGCAACGGTGGGGAGAACGACGAGGAGTCTACGGTCAAGGAGGTGCTGGAGAAGGAGGTGGTCAGTGAGAGTGAGACAGTGGCAGCAGAGCCTCCTCCCGAAAATGAGGCTGAAGAGAACTTCAGCCAGAGAACAGTGCCTCCTGGGACCATGGATGAGCAACTCTCTGACTTAAATGGTGGGCTGTTGGATGAGGAACACCCCAGGACAGGAAGCGAAAGCGAGTCGAGCTCCAGACCCAATGGTGACGAGTGCGAGGCGTGCGACACCTCTTGCTACAGCCCCTCTTGCTACAGCACTTCCTGCTACAGTACCTCTTGTTACAGCACTTCTTGCTACAGCACCTCCTGTTACGACAGTAACAATCGCTTCTCCAGCCATACCCGCTTCTCCTCTGTCGACAGTGCAAAGATATCTGAGAGCACGGTCTTTTCCTCACAGGATGATGATGAGGAGGAGAACAGTGCTTTTGAATCAGTGCCAGATTCAGTGCAGAGCCCTGAGCTGGACAGGGAGCAAGCGGATGGCTCCTCCCAGTGGCCAGATGAACTAGTAGCTCATGGTGGGAATCCACAAAGAGCCACAGAGAGTCTAGACACCCCAATAGCAGGTCCGAGCAGCAGAAGAGAAGGTTAGATCCTGAGAATCGATGCGCTGAGCAGCCCTGATTATCTGGATGTCACAGGTGGCATCAGATAATCGAGGTTTCAGATAGCTGATTTTTTTATTTTGTACAAATCTGGGGACTGTGAGCAGGACCAGATATCAGGGAGGGTTGGATAATTGAGCCTGTCCTTAAAAATCCCCTCAAACACAAGTATTTCAGATGGGAATCTGCATTTATGGATTCTTGCAGATAGACGTGCATCATTCCAAAGTCAAGATTAGCTGCTGTAGACATGTGGCAGATCAGCATTATCACATCCACCAACTCATTCCTTATTTCCTGGGATTGTTCCATTTCACATACCTGATATGCTGCTGTGTCTCTGACAGTGAGAGGATCAACTTGTGCTTGTCAGGGGGCAGATATGCTGATTTACACCAGCTAAAGCTCTGGGCTGGTTTCTGTGTAGGATTGGTAGTGACGCACAATTCACCAGGATGGCAAAATGCAGATATTTGCCTTCTAGAAATCAAATTTCCTAGCCCCATTTGTTCCAGTTCCCCCAGTATAAAAGAAAAAAAGTACCTCAACAGAGATTTATTTTTTCTTAGATACTTTTAAATTTAACTATATTGAAGGAAATCCTCTTCTCCTTATCTTTTTCTAGGGATAAAACACACTTAAGAAAGTACCTTTTGGCCTTTGTAATTTAGCTACTGTTTTTTCCCAGTTAACCCCAAACCATTACATTCAATTCTTCCTTCTGGTAACTCATATTGTGTGGAGTTACATGAAGGGTGGGTTTGATGACCAATCTTTTCTTCAGCCACTTTATCTTTTTCTCCAGCTGAGGAAGCAGAGGCCTCAGCAGCAGCTATGGAGTGTGTAGCAAGGGCAAGAGCTAGTCCTTGCACTCCCAAATTCTGAATCACCTATCTCCCACTGTAAGTGGCACCAAATTAAAATGGCACCAAAAGAATAACTTATTTGGGGATCTCTAAGAAACGCCAACTAAAGCATTCTTCTACCTTCTCCTCCATTCCCACTTTACCCAGAACTTCTACTGCCACAGGCCCTACTCCAGCGAAGAGTTCTAAGTGTGGTCTTACACACTGGACTGTAAAGACTTTGTGGACAGCTGGGTCCAGGCACTTACTCGCTCTGTGGGGCAGAATCTAGCCCAAAGAATTACATTCTGAGAGGGACACAGAGGTGTAGAAACCCAGGTTCCCTCTTCCAATTGGGACAGCATTCATGTGCAAATATACCCGAGGAGGCATGAGAGTGTGTGTGTGTGTGTGTGAGAGAGAGAGAGAGATCATGCTTACATTTTGATGGTAATTTGGAGCTGTGTGTACTCTTGAGAGGGAAAGTCGGGAGGGGAGGATGCCTTCTGCATATGGATTCAGTTCAGGTCCAACATTGTGCCCCTCACGCCTGTATATAGGGCACTGCAGTGTTTGTGGTGGCTTGGCTTTGATTAGCTGAGAGTATGTGTGAAGGGCAGCCCAGCTCTTGGCACTCTTAGTGTGACCAAGGGTGCCTCAGTAAGTGTGCACTTGGCTTCGTGACTTGGCAGCTGTTACAAATACAGTGGATGAGGTCACCTCCATCCACTCCGGGTGACTGATACTGCCATGCTCCCGCTGGCTTGGCGGAACTGTCTTGACTAGGAGAGAGTCAATTGTGGTGAGGTAAGTAAAGAAACATAGTTGGATGATCTGGTAGTTGCTGCTACAACGGCTGCAGTAACAGCACCATGTTTAAGGCTGTGAGAGTTGGACTTTGAGCCCTGAGTGATAGCTTGCATAACTCTGATGCCTGCTCTAAGCATGCAGCAAATGCAACTGTGAGATACGCCCCTGCACGGGGAGGGCTGGGGTGGTGGTGGAGTGGTGTGTTCACAAAGACATTTAGCAGCCCAGACGGTACCATCAGATCACCTAGGAGAGGAAGTATTTTTGTCTGAGTGGTTTTTCTCACTTCTGGGCGGTGTGAGATTTTTTTTTTTCAGCCTTATTCAAAATTGGCCTCTGCCTTGGAACTGTTGATTGTTTAAAACAAACAAACAACAAAACCTCTTTTTTGCTACGTGTTTTTTATACATTTGATAGCTGTATGTTTGGGCTTTTGGCAAAAGACACAGACTATTAAGATTCTGACCTTAAAGACAGCTTAACAGGGGGAGCTGGGCTTATCTGGATGGTCTGGGCTTTCATTTTCAAGTGTAATCTTCTACTGATGTTGGAAATGTTAAGTCTGGTGGGGTTTTTTTCACCCCCCAAGCTGCATCTTTCTGATGCGTGCAGATGTAATATTTACTCAATCAGACTTCACTTGTATTAACAGACCCACCTAGAGCTGTTAAGTTATAGTGAAAAACTATTACTGCACAGTATGAAAATATGTCCATTAGGAGCATAAACACTCCTTGTTTCTAAGATTCTAAGGAGAGACCAAGAAAGAATCTTAATTCTGGAACCTGTGAAGTTTTAACGTGCAGGTTTCTTATTCTCACAGTCAAGTCCAAGATGAGGAATGCTTTTCCACCCCTGTTACAACTTCTTAGTTTCTTAAAGGATTCTACAAACATTGACTAGATCTTAAGTTCCTTTCAACATGAGTTTAGATGTTTGCTCAGAGTTAATTTACTTTATATATGGATTTATAGACATACATGTAATGTCAGTGTTTATACACTTCTTCTGCGCTGTCTACTGCATTTCTCTCCTGCTTCTTTCCCTCTTCTGTATCTCAGGTCTTCCTTCTTTATCTTGGATCCTGACTATGTCTCACTATCTTTTGTCCTACTCTTCTGCCACCTCTCTCCTACCTGTTTTCTGGTCTTTTTCTCGTTCTTCCTCCTTCCACCCAAGAGGGACTCTTTGAATTTTGCAAAGTACTTATAGAAGGGGATAATGACCTTATGCTCTGTAGGGACTGCAAAATCCTGCAGTTCCACTCCTCTTACATAGTCATTGACCTTTTCGAAAAGCAGAGAAAGATCCAAGGCAACTTTTAGCCTTGTATTCCACTAATGGGATGAGCTGAAATTTGGAACCAGGATTTTACATGTTCCTGACTATTTCTGCAGAAGCTTGTGTTTGGTTGTACATACACAGGTGTTTCTCAGAGATCAAGCCTGATTCTTCTCTCGCTTACACTTGTGTGTCTATGAGTCTAGAATCTGGCCCGTAACAGTGTAGCATTGACTCAAACCTGAGATCAGAGCCTTGACTGCCTTGTTTTAAGAATTCTTTGGCAAATGAGTTGTTACTAAAATAGTGCCTGAAAACAGAGCTGCCAGTACACCAGGCTAACCTATTGAAAAATAATCACTTGTTTTACAGTAGCACATTTTTTTGAACCACATTGTGAAAGCAGTGAATGACTGTCAATGTCTTGAATATCTTGTCCATAGGTGATTGTCCTTTACTCCATAATTCTCAGCCAGTCAGCCAGCTTCCTTCTCTGAGGCCTGACCATCATCACTACCCAACTATCGATGAGCCTCTTCCACCAAGTAAGCTTTAGTTTTTTTCGTTTACTGCATTTCTCAGCTTTTCCTGTTAAGTCAAACAGTGTAGAGGTCAGTATGTCTTTCTAAATAACCCCATCTGTTCTGTACCTACCTTCTACAGAACCCATGCAAATTGCCCTTTTGTTTCCCTTATTTGATCCTGACTTCAAGTGTTGTCATGTTATCTTGGACGAGCTCTGTAACCTCCCTCTGCCTTGGTCCGTTGTCTTCCTTAGCTACTGTGAAGTCAGTGTGTTCAGACTCAGATGAGTGGGTGTCTCTCAGGTGTCCTGGAAGCCCTGCTGTGAAGCTTTCTGCGTGGTGTATCAGCAAAGTACTCTGATTTTGCTATAACGTTTATCTCCAGGTTCTCCATAGCCAACTTCAAGATGGTTTGGGATGGCAGTCCCAGTGGTCTGTCAGTTCTGCTTGCAGGTCCAGCAGGAAGCCTTTCAACAGTTAATAGACACATCCAAATCTGAACAAAACCAGCAGAAGCTGGGAAAAGGCAGCTCACGTGGAGTGGTCTTTGGACTTGATAATCAGCAAATTATATGTTCACTATGGACTTCAATGGTGTCTGAGGCTGCAGGATAAAAACGAGAGGGTCTTAAGTGGTGTGATCTGATGTGGGCTGATAATATGGAATTTTTACAGCAGAATCAGCTGCTGGAGATGATTTCACTTGTCTCTAGCCTTGCCCTTGTGCATTTCCGGAGGATTGCCCCACTTTTTGCACTGGCATTAAGTGCCCAGCAGAGCGCACTCAATGCCCTGCAACGTGCTGCTGGTCGCCTTCAGCAGATGATAGAACAGCCCAAAATGTGTAGTGCCTCAGGAGAGCAACCGGGTGGGTAGGCAAAGCTCTCTGTTTGCTCCAGAGCTCAAGAAAGGAACACGCTTATTTGGCATGTTGGTGGGTGCCCTGGACAAAAATAATGCATCACTTACCAACCAGGCTGTCTGTATTCCCTAAGCTGAAAATAGCCCCAGTGCTGGTGTCAGCCACACCAGTAACACCAATGCTTCACACACCTTCAGCCCAGTGAAGTCTTTAACGTTAGAATCTCACTGTCACTTGCCAGTGAGTGACGAGATGGGAACAATTATCTCTCCTCTTACCTCGACACTTGGTGAATTGGGCACATTCCCCATTAGATGACCTAATGATAGAACACTGACAAGAGCTCAGGTAAAGAAAGCATCCTGTGAATCTGTTCCACATTCTTCATCACCAGTTTAATGCATGTTTTTTTCTTCCTTACAATTATCCCCAAAAGGCAAGCTTTCCACCACTGCTTTCCAGGCAGGACTTAAGACAATGGGATGCATGGTTTGATGGTGCAGTCCAGAAGTGTTAGCCCTTTGTAGGATATTATTTTAGCTTTTGCATACAACCTCTTTTTACAATATGAGCTGATGCTGTCACCTTAAATGTACTGGTCTTAGTAGAAACAGACTATGCTAAATTAATTTTGGAGACAAAACCAGATGAATTTGGGTAATATCAGCTAGGGAGCCTGTTTCCAAAAACTCTTCATGAAATTTTAAGGTAATTTCAAAATGAAAAGTGTAGGCTTAACCTAGAAATATTTCATCTTCTAGCATTCAGTGTCACTATCTCAGTGTCTTTAATACCTCTTAATCCTAGATAAGTAGTTCTTCAGTCATGTGAAGGGAAGAAATTGTGTATTTTAAATCTGAGTTGTGTGATCAGACCTGGCTAACTTCTCAAACACAGCATTAGCTTCCATCCACAAGCAGAATAGAATAGAATAGAACCAACCAGGTTGGAAGAAACCTCCAAGCTCATCCAGTCCAACCTGTCACCCAGCCCTATCCAGTCAACCAGACCATGGCACTAAGTGCCTCATCCAGGCTTTTCCTGAACACCCCGAGGGACAGTGACTCCTCCACCTCCCTGGGCAGCCCATTCCAATGCCAATCACTCTCTCTGTGAAGAACTTCCTCCTAATATCCAGCCTATACTTCCCCTGGCACAACTTGAGACTGTGTCCCCTTGTCCTGTTGCTGGTTGCCTGGCAGAAGAGACCAACCCCCACCTGGCTACAACCTCCCTTCAGGTAGCTGTAGACAGCAGAGATGAAAATAACTTGCCACTGCTGCAAGCTCATCATTTACTGGGTTTGCTTGGGTCACAGGGAATCTTCTGGGCAGTCTTCTTTCTCTTCTCAGTACCTTTCTGAATGACTGTATTTCCCCATAGCTCCACAACAGTTAATCTCAGGGAGGAAATTTAATTTCTGACAGTTTTATTTGGGAAAGTAAGGTAGAACAGATCTGTGATTTATGTAGGGGTACCATTGTGACAGTCTGAATATTAAGGCCTGTATGAGATTGGCAGAAGAGGTACAGAGTTGTATGGTGTCATGATGACATTAATAGTCACCCCTTCTTGTCTGCATGCTTGCTGGTGCTGCTGGAAACCCTACAGAACTGAAACCACCAAAAAGATGTGTGTCCAGTTCAGAGCTGCTCATTGCTGAGGGTGTGGCTGAACTTGGAAAGGGAAAGGCATCGTGGAAAGGGTTGTGGTCCTGCCGGGAAAAACATATTGTGTCTTCTGGGATAAACCAGAGCAGTTCCAAAGGCTGCTGTGAAATAAGACTTGGCTAATGGAGTGGGATGGCTGGAGAGCAGAACCAGTACTGTCCCATTCCCAGCCTGTGGTCCAGCAGACTCTTACTGGGAAGGTTAGGTTGAGGTTGGTCTCTGTTGTAACCACAGTTGTATTTAGCCTGGAAAACTAATGGAAGACCCTGGTGAGGTCTGGCTGCCTCCTAGATCATCTGTGCCCCTGAAGTTGCACAAAGGGACTTGAGCACAGCTCAGAAGCAGAGTTCTGTCTGTCAGTTCACCTGTCAGCCCTTTTGTCTCTCTGTGCAGGTATCCATCCGTCTGTCCACAAATCTGGTATCATATGCAGCTTCACTGACTTGTGTACCAGCTTCAGTGACTTACAGGCTGTCTTCTGGGAAGGCAGAAATTGTACCAGCCACCTGTGTACAGCAAAAGTATCAGCACCTGCCACCCTCTGGCAGCCTTCTGGGGTGACCAAGACAAGGGTTATTCAGCTGATGAGAAATGCTGCCGCAAGGAGCAGTACTGCTGCAGGTTCTCAAAAACCATTTGACATACAGTTCCTAATATTTTAGAAGGCCAGTGCAAGGATCAGACCGTGGTTTCAGGCTTGCATGTCCATGAAACAATGAATGAAGCAGCACACACAGATGTAGTCTGTGTCTCTACATAAAATCCTCTGTTTTTTTTTTTTTTATTTGAAAAGATCTTTAAGATCATTGAGTCCAACCATAATCTAACTTAGTCTGGTGCTAAACTGTGCCACTCAGCACCTCATCTCTGCCTCTTCTAAACACCTCTGTAGATAGAGATTCAGCCTGTTCCAGTGTTTGAAAACCCTTCCAGTGAAATTTCTTCTAAAGTCTAACCTGAACCTCCCCTGGTGCAATTTGAGGCCATTTCCTTTTGTCCTGTATCACTTGTTACTAGAGAAAAGAGACCAACAGCTACCTCACTCCAACCTCCTTTCACGTAGTTTTTGAGAGCAAGAAGGTCTCCTCATCCTCCCTCAGACTAAACAACCCCATACATACGGCTGTTAGATGTCCAATACATCTCCAGAGACAACCTTCCTGAAGTTGTAATCCAGTCCTCAGGATCCTGACTTCGTGTTTTCACTAGGACCTCAAACTCTGGACAAATTTCTTTGTTCCAAGCTTAAGAGCTTAGGAATTCAAATTTAATTAGAGAGCCAGTGCAGTGCAGCCTCTGGAGCTGGTAGTGCACAGGGCTGAATCATGAGGAACCCTTGCTTTACTGTGTAACTGGGTAGTGTTACTCTTACTCAGTGTCCACCAGCAGGCTTCAGACCAATCTGACCAGTTGGTGTCTTCTGTAGGCTGTCTGGAGTGTGGACCTGCAGCATTGCCTGCAAGCTTTTAACTATCCAGCGACCTTTATTATTGTCAGCTTGTTACATGTATACTGCAGTAGTGTGGAATGAAGGCTAGGGTTTATCCTTTGCCAGACAGCAGCAAGGAAAACGAAGATCTTGATGTTAAGGTTCAGCATGTCACCTTTGATCTGGCCAAGATTACTTCCTTGAGGATATTGCAGATAATGCATAGCTCCTGAGTTCCCCACCCAGGGTGGTACACTTGTCACCAGCGACAGTGTGCTCAGCAAGGTTCTCACCTTTGGCCTGCCTTACGTGTCATTCTGATTTCCCTCAGTGTGCATCTCTTGTGCTTGATGTGCTGCTTTTTTTCATTGTCTTATCTTTAAACATTGTTTTAACAAAGCTGGAATCTTGTTCTTGAGACAGCTTCAAAATCCTTGGGAAACTTTACGTGGTTGGAGGAAGAAAGAGTCATCTCCTTAAAATTATAGGGTGATGTTCACCGAAGAGACAGTGTACCTGTGCTGTGATTATAGGTTTTGTATCTATAAGGACTTGAGGCACTTAGTTTTGAAAGAAGAAATGCATGTGGCTCTTGCTGGTTTGGACTCTACCAGAGAATTCCTCTAAGGGTTCCTAGTGCCCATCTTTTAATGTTTGTGGGGTTAATGGGTCAGAGGCAGCCAGCCATGAACTTCAGACAGCCTGCTCCTGGCTGGGGCTAGCCCAGTATGGGAACTGAATTTAGCCAGGACCAGCATTCCAGTGATGGGAACTGCTCATGAAGGACAAATTTTCAGGAGGAGATACAGCTTCTCTCCTACTCTTGGAGAGCAGCAGATAAAAATACATAAAGTGTGAAATCCGTCTGATCCTGAATTTGATCATAGAAAACCATAGAAGAAGGAGTGGTGTCATCAGGGAGGAGGACTCCATAGTAAGAATATGGGAGTAAGAGGAAGTGTTTGCCCCCAAAGGTAATCACCATATGTGCATCTGTGTGTGAATGTGAGTGAGGTTTGTATATAACCACATGCAGAAGGTATGTGCATATATTTACATGGATATGTCATCAGCTGATGGATCATGTAGAAATATGAAGCTAGGAAGCCTAATTTATATCACTACTCCATACATTCCAACCAGTTTGGTATGTGGCTTTGCTAGCTAACTCACTCCTGAATTTCTCCTCTTCCAGACACTTTTGTTTCTCAACATTCCCATTTTCCACAGCCATCATATACCAAGTAACTTTTAGTTTTCAGTCACGGGACAACGTGAACGTTAGCAGGAAGCAATAATGACAGAAGGCTCAATATTACCCTGGAAACTTTCAATCTAATTCACATTTGTGAGAGTAAGAGATCTGTGACACTTTTTGCAGAGAGATTGCTAAGTGTACATGCAACCAGGCTGTGATCAGTTCTCAGGGCCACCTTTAATCACTGCAGGGTGTCCTTCAAAGCCACTTTATGAAAAAGAGAGGTCCGAAACATGTTTGTTCTGAAACATAACAGAAAAAGAAACCATGAGATTTGCCACATTAGCTCAGCTGTCATCCTTTTCTGCTCAGTGTGGGTTTGATGTGGCTCCCCCGAGCTGCAATGCATCCAGCCAACTACTAATTGTAACATTATCCAGCCCTTTGGAAACTTGTAGCCACTCTGTCACTTGTGTTTCATAGTCTGTGGCAGTCAGTTCCATAGGCTGCCCATGTGCTGTGTGTGAACTGTTTATGTATATGCAGATACTGCATATACATCTCTCTGGATAAGCACAGTGTCTATACACACAGAATGTATACTTTGAGTACACACACGTGATGTATATTGCACGCATGTAGGCTGTACATGGTGCCTCTGGTGTGTATACTGTGGCCACGGATGTCTGTCTGTCTGCCTGTATCTCCCACAGTTAAGCTTTCTGGAAGGCATCACACTGACACCATCACCCCTTCCTTTCTTTCCAACCCTAGATTGGGAAGCTCGGATAGACAGCCACGGGAGGGTGTTCTACGTGGATCATGTCAACCGAACCACCACGTGGCAGCGCCCCACAGCTGCGGCAACGCCAGATGGGATCCACAGGTCTGGCTCCATCCAGCAAATGGAGCAGCTGAACCGACGGTGAGCGCTTACCCCTGTAGTCCTTAAAGATCTACTGCCCCAGCAACTTTCTGCCTTTCCCACTACACCTCCTCAACTGCCTAAGGATTCCTCTTTCCTCCTTGTTCAAGTCCAGTGCACATGTTCCTGTCCACATCACTGATCTCTTTCAACCTGCTGGTGTACGCGCTGAGGGTATCTGGTACCCAGATGTGCCCACATGAGAAGTGCTGTTGAGTGAAAGATTGTAGAATCATAGAAAGGTTTGGGTTGGAAGAGACCTTAAGGTTCATCTATTTCCAACTCCCCCCAGGTGGGCATGGACACCTTCCACTGGACCAGGTTGCTGAAGGCCCCATCCAGCCTGGCCTTGAACATCTCCAGAGAGGTCCTTCCTCATACAGACACGACAGAAATATGTGTCCTCATCTAGACTGGGGCAGATCTGTGCCACTGTGCTGGGCAATGAAGTGTCCTGTCTGCCACCTCTTTTTCTTGTTTGGTTTTGTTTTTTTTTCTGACTGCTTTAGCTAGGATGTGAGACAACATTTCCAACAGCAAGAAAAGGCTTTTGGAAAACATTTTTGCAAATTACTTTGAAAAGAGAAATGACTCTCAAAAGCCCTATTTGAAATAACTCCCAAAAGACAGAGTCACTTTTGCTGTTGATCTCTAAGAGCGGTATGGATGGGTCAGCATTTGGTGCTAGACTGTAGTGCTTTCTAAGCTGACTGTTGTTGAAATAATGTTGCCATATCAGTGCAGCATTTCTGCTCAGGCTAATTAGGCCTGTTGAAAGGTCTGTCTCCTTTTCCAGCACAGAGCACTGCTCTGCTCTACACATTTCTAGATGGAGACAGATCTGCTTAGTGTTGTGTTGAGCCCTGTAAATCTGTCAAGTTCATTCTGAGCTGGCTGAGATATCTCTTAACATGGCAGAAATTTTCTCTTTGTTTGACTACTCCACACATAGATTTGTTTATCATCTCCTCATGTTTGCTTTTCAGGCTGAATTTAAGAGGAAGGCTGAAAAATAAACAGTTGGTCAACAAGTCTTTCTTTTTTATTTCAGGAAAGGTTCTTTGGGTATTTTTTTAACTCCTCACTGTAATGATATGGTTTCTAGAAAAAGACAAGTAAAACTGAAATTATATTCTAATTGTAGCATGGTAAAATGCCACCAAAGGTTTTTTTTGGCCTTTGTTTCCATGCTAAGAGTTTCAAAGTACTCATTTCAGAGTGCAGAATAATTTGGGAGTTAGTGTGGTTAAAGAGAGCTAGGCCCTGAGTGATAACAACTAGAAAGCTAATTTAACTTGTGAAGAGCAAAACAGCCTTCCTAAAGTGTTTGTTTGGCAACTTAAGTTGACACCATCAATGCACTCTGGAAGGATTTCTCTGTTTTTCACCAAAATTCATTATTTTGGATAGTAGTTCATAACACAGATTATGTCATACAGCAGCAAAAGAGCCTGCTCCCTCATTATAGCTTTCTTCACACTGTGTAGCTGCCATGTTCATGTTAATAAGAACTAAAGAAAGTGAATGTTTAGTGTCAGCTCTTTCAAGGGATTCACATGACTTCTCTGCTGTTAGCATTTGTCTTGGAGAGGGATTTGAACCATGACAAAACTCAGACTGTTTGGCTGCCACTTAAGCAAGTTACTTGCCACAGAAAGCTCTGTTGTGGGCATAGATCAGGTGTTTTGGGGTTTGAGATTTGCTTGAGGTTAGGGAGTTCAACAGGACCAAGGGGTAATGACTTGAAACTAAAAGAGAGGGAGACTTATATTGGATTTAAGGAAGACATTTTTTTACAGTGAGGTTAGTGAAACCCTGACACAGGTTGCCCAGAAAGATGGTAGATGCCCCATCCCTGGAACCATTCAAGGTCAGTTTGGACAGGCCTCTGAGCAACCTGATCTACTTAAAGATGTCACTGCCAACTGTGGTTGGGCTGGGCTAGGTGACCTCTAAATGTCCCTTCCAATCCAAACCATTCTGTACTCTATGATTCTAAGTGCAGCATGTCCAGGAAAGGCAAAAGTTCTTGTGAGTGTCTGTGGAGCAACTTTCCATTCTGTTCATGCAGGTTAATCATGAAACCAACTGTCTCAGCAGCAACTGAAGGATAGGCACTCTCCTTCTGACCTCCTTGCTCCAAACTTTTATTCCATGTTTTCTTGTAGACTGCTTAGCCTTCTTGCTTATGACTTGATTATCACTGGTTTGGCTTCAGAATCAACATTCTTTGAATCTCTCTGGTTTTATTATTCCTATACCCCATTACAACATGAGGAGAAGAAGTATGGAGGGGTTTCTACAGTGGAGTATTTGTCCCTACCAGAGTCCCATTAGAGACTAAGCACTTTACAACTTACTAAACATGAACTGTCATGGCTTCTTAGGACAGAGGAAAAAAAGCTGATGGTTCACCACTGTCTGCCAGAGCTCTAATGATTTGAGAAGCTGAATGCTGAGGTCTCCTATTCTTCCCAAATTGGGAACATTTTGCCAGAATTCTAGTAAGAGATTCATAGTGAAGCTCTGAGTATTAGTCCAGAGGCAAGTCACTTCTATATTTTCAGTGTGGCTGTTACACTACTAATAATTATTACTATCCTAAAGATAACTTCAAATATATGGAATCATAGAATCAACCAGGTTGGAAGAGACTTCCAAGATCATCCAGTCCAACCTAGCACCCAGCCCTATCCAATCAACCAGACTATGTCACCCAGCCCTATCCAATCAACCAGACTATGGTACTAAGTGCCTCATCCAGTCTTTTCTTGAATTTCATGTCAACAGATTTCAGGGTTGTGAGGAAAACCACTTCTAATAAATGGTTCAGGCGCTGTTTTAGTCACTCACTTTAGAAATACTTTTTTGCTGCATTTCAAACTTCATTGTTTGAAATGTTCTCCTGCAAACACACCTGAGAATCATTTTAAGTGAAGAAACAGCAAACATAGGCCTTGCTGATAGAATTAGCAGCAGCCTGAACTTTTGCTTTAACCTCAAACAAAATTTGGATTCAAAATCACTTAACAACTTGAAAAACCCTGGTGACTTTTCTTTTTAAACGCATCTACTCCCTTTTTGGCTTCCTGGCTTCATCTGTGGAAAGGAATGGAAAGACCAAAATATTACAAGGAAGCTTGGCATTTCCAGCCCAGCCAAAGCCACAAAGCTTTGGAAGCTCAGCCTGAAAAAAACAAAACACCATAGCTGTGATTGAGCCTAGTTCTGCTTTTCTTCTGTGCTCTAAGCTTCCCATTAGCTGTATGAACCATTTGAGACTACAGGGAATGCAAAACTGGAATCCAGGTGTTGGGCAAACTCTGATGAGACATCCATACTTCTTATTTTGCCCACTTATTTGCCCACTCTCTACACTGCTACCTGACTTTCTTACTTGTTAGCAAAACAGATAACAACAGTTGTTAAAGCTCTGTTGGAAGGATGCTAGCAGCTAACTAGACTTGTTTTTGCACTATCTTAAAAGGCAAGAAGTACCATAAATTATAACCCTAATAGTTAAGTATGGTATTTCTAAACCTTCATTTCTTTGACAAATCACTTTGAAAGGAGACTGGAATTTCCAGAGGCATTGCACTTCCAATGTTTTCTCCAATTACTTTGGCATTTTCTGGTATTTACATAAGGTTTTATAGTATTGAGACCCAAAAGAAAAGCGTAGCCTGTTGTTGGCATACAGTTAGTGTTACTCTTTAGGGTTTGCCAGCAGGGATTTTCTACCATCTAATTAAATTGAAGCTTACAAGGTTGGTGTTTTTTTTTATATACATGCTTATATTCCTTGATTATATGAACTTCTTCCCCTCCTTTTCCATTACATGTGGGTGTTGTAAAACTCCTCCAGTACTGGAATGGAAAGTTCATTCAGTTGCCTGCAGTCAAGTGAATAAAAATGTAAAATGTAGGTCTAAAACAAAGGCCTTAAAACTCCAGTAAATTCAGGTTATTGTGAAACCTGCTATCAGAATTGCCTTGTAAAGATGGCTCCTTACTTAAACTGTCCAAGTGTACATTAAATGGAGTTTCAAATGGCTTTGGATACTGGAGGGCACACATAATGCTGTGAAAATTTAGCATAAATCTACTAAAACTTTTAATTATTTTTCTTAATTATCTTCATCCCTTCTGTCCAAGATTGGCTTAGCATGAGCTACTGGAGATGATATCTCTTAAGAGATGTAAAAGCCAAATTTTAACAGCTTGTCTTTAATGATCTCATGTCACTTTGAGGAACTAACTGCTGAGTAACTTCACTTTTGGACTAAAGTATGCATTAACAGAGAGAGAGAGAGAAAAACTAAGTGATATTTGTAAGTCAGAACTTGAAGAAAGAAAAAACAGTAACTAAGTCAGAAAAGTGAGAGACAAATAATGCTGGATGAGATGAAGTGCAGACAGTAGACCCATCCTGGTTTATGTACATATGGAAATGTAATCCAGAAATAAGGATGCAGAATACTGGTTTAGAGTAAAAGCTAATTAAAACAATTAAGAGAACCCATTTATTTTCTCTCTTTCTCTCTGTCTTTCTTTCTCTTTCTCTCTGTCTTTCTCTCTCTCTCGTTCTTTCTCTCATTCTTTCTCTCTCTCTTTCATTCTTTCTCTCTCTTTCTTTCTTTCTCCCTCTCTTTCTTTCTTTCTCCCTCTCTTTCTTTCT
>WAAF01018536.1:58126-133322 GCA_013400475.1 Tricholaema leucomelas | reverse complement strand
ACTTGGTGCCATGGTCTAGCCTTGAGCTCTGTGGTCAAGGGTTGGACTTGATGATCTGTGAGGTCTCTTCCAACCTTGGTGATACTGTGACACCAGGCCTGGTTTTGCTCACTTCTGTTTGCCATCCCACAGAGTGCCTATCGAGTCTTCACTAACAGTACCTGCTTGAAGCATATGATTTTGAAGATCCGTAGAGATGCTCGTAACTTTGAGCGCTATCAGCACAACAGAGACCTGGTCAATTTTATCAACATGTTTGCTGATACTCGGCTGGAGCTTCCTCGTGGCTGGGAGATAAAAACTGACCAGCAGGGCAAGGTAAGAGAGTGCCAACAAAACTAATCACACCTTGGGCTATGTGACTGCTGGAGGTTCCTTCCTCCTTCACTCAGAAGTCTTCTTTACACGTCCCAGCAAGACTGTGAGGGAAGTAGACCTCACCATTGTTTTCATTTTACAGCCTATCATCTAGTTCTTCTCACCAAAACATGCTAGCTAGGCTCAAACTAGCACATGAAGGTTTGGTTTTAAAAGCACAAGCAGCAAGCAGAATTGTTTTAGGAAAAAAGCTTCAAGACTCAACGTTTCAAAGCATGGTGGTGACCCTCTAGCTTTCTGTGGAACATCACACCATAGCCGAGGCAGCATTGGACTAACAAAACAGTTTAAGCCAGAGTCTAGATCTGTCATGACTGCAAAATCTGGCCTAGTGTCTCTGCTTCCAGTGAGGTTCTGCTGAGTGACTCCTGGAACCACCAAATCATCTGAAGCAGTGTTCCCCAGCAGTTTTATTCTCTTCTGTCTTGTTTACTTCATGGTCATTACACATGATTGTGACCTACGTAGCTTTAGGTATTTTCCAAGAGCTATTGTAGCTTTGACTGAGAATGTCCTGGTGCTTGCTGAACAGGGTATTTCTTCCCACACAGCTCAGTGGTTTTCACTTTGTGATGCTGCAGTAGCATCATGAAGTGAATGGCTGCCACATTGCTGGCAGTCTTGTTACAATAAAACGTTGCTCCTCTGTGTTTCAGTCTTTCTTCGTGGACCACAACAGCCGTGCTACCACTTTCATAGATCCCAGGATCCCACTGCAGAATGGTCGTCTCCCCAATCACCTGACTCACAGGCAACATCTTCAGCGACTCCGTAGCTACAGTGCTGGAGAGGTAACTGGGCTGGTATCAATGCAGAGACTTTTGACAGCAGTCTTCTGTAGAATTAAAAGCACTTTTTATCTTTGAAATGCACTTAAAGTGCCTTGTGGATTTTTATCTTCCAAAGGAAGTAAGAGATTGATTTATTCTTTCTGGAGAGTTGATCTCACAGTTTGCTGACAGTGAGGGTTTATATTTTGATTGTTTTCAGAATGAAATAGTAAACAAGTAGAACTAAATAACCAAAGTGAAATTGTGACAGAATAGATTTAAAAGGAAGAATCTATCTTTGACATCCTACTTTTGCTTTAGTAAAGTCAAGTCACTCTTTGCTTTTTATAGCCTGATACTTCAGCAGCCTTATGTGTTTCTTCATTCCTCACTGTGACACCGTGCTCCAAGAAGATGTACTCCCTAGCAGTAGTGCAGTAATGTATGCTGAGGTTTGCTTCCTTAACTTTCAATCACATTGAACATCTCTTCTGTGTTTCATCAGGGTGATTTTTATCAGAGGGCTGTGGGCAGGATTGATAAAGCCTAAGTCCTGAGTTTGTATTGTGAATTTAAGAAGGAAGAAGTAGCAGTCAGGTTCTTCATATAGCTGAAGATACGTAGAGACTGAAGTGGTAGAAGAGTAGAGATGAATTCTGGCCAAAGGATTTTCCTCTTCCAGAAAAACATCTGGGGAAATGCTTGTGAAATTAACAGTAAATTTTATTACAGCAGGACCAGTCTGAACACCTCCCACTGCCAAATGGGGTTGGGATCAGGAGCTGACTGGGATGTGACATCAGTAGTTTAGGACCAAAGGTAGATGAGGCATGAGTAGCTTGGGTAGGTTCTCTTGGTCTAGGATGAACATGACAGCATGTATCTGAAGATAGAAGTGGATCAGTGAATCTCTTTCAATCATATCTTCCTGCCAACTTAGCAACCTTCCTCTGCCAACAGCTGCAGTATGTTGTTGCTGTTGTGACTGATTCTTTGACATGAATGTGAAAGTCGCCTGCACGGTGATTCATATTTGGGTCCATGCTTGCCTGGAGCTTGCTTACAAGTTCACCATGACAGAAATGTGCTGATCAGCTCAGATGACCTAGAGCCCAGAAAATGCACTTGGTTTTGCAAGTGCTGGCTAGGCTGGCAAAGAACAATTTGCCATAAAACATCAAGTACAGGGAAGGGAGTGAAAAGTGTTCATTATTTTTGAATAATAACTCTCTGGGGAAGTGGTTCAGTGAGGTCCCTGATTTGGCATGAGGAGCCACTGAAACTGTGCTGACACCTTCAAAATTTCAGTGGCCCAGATCCCACAGTGCTTCTGCACCTTTGTTAGAATAAGTAGCTTCCTCTCTGGAAGCATATCCTGCTCCACTGGAAGGACTTCTATTGATATCCAAGGACTTTGGATTGGTGCCTAAAAGCCCACCATTAACAAGGAAAAGATTCAACCCTTTGCAACTCAGCCCCTTTTTTAAGAGCTGCATGTTCTATGGCCATTTCTTCTAAGTATATTTGGATGATCTTTTGTCCTATAAATGATGTCCTTAGGGACACACTTGGGGCTTTGTCCTGCCCATGTGTCAGCTGTCTGCAGTCCAGCTGGTTTCTTTGCTGAGCAGGTGGTGTGGCCTCTTGAATCTGTCACCAGGATAGTATGAAGGACCCAGAAAGACAGCCACCAGTTTTTAGTGTTACTTAGAGATGTCAAACGAAACTGAACAAGAGCGGAACAGTGCAGCTTCAGTCATGATTACTCGTGGGTGCCAGAGAGTGTATAGAAAAGAGACAGGGTAACAAGAGGAAAAACTCTGTCCCTTGCTTTGGTACACACCTGGCATCCTGTCCAAGTGCCAAAATGAGTTTCCAGAGTGTCATGTGGATTTCCCAGGGACTTTGTGACACTGAGTGATCAGTCAAGGAAAGAACAGACAAAAACCAGATGAGCCCAAAGTGGGGAAAAAAAGAAATAGCCCAGCATCACACATTCAGTGATGACTCTTAGCTGAGTCACCATAAAGACACTATTCTGATTCTAAGAGTTTGTGATCTCAGTACTCAAGAGCAGACAAAACATCTGGAATTCTTAGAAAATTAGTAGAAAGATCTCTTTAATCTAGGAGGGAACAGGCATTGCCAGAACTAAGTTTTGGTAGTAAGAGCCAAACCAATGCAGTCACATCAAGGCAGGGTAAGAAATTCAGCAGCAGCAATTAACCAGAAGAGCTAACGATTAAATGGGCATTGGGTCTCATTTATTTCATACTTTCAAGACAAAACATAGTGAAAATCCACTTTTGTCTCAGCCATATAGAAGTTTTTGTGTTCCCTGGCCACAGCCATTGCAGTGGGTAAGCTACAGTGGCAAAGTAAAATTTATGATCTCCTGCTCTCCTTTCCATGACATCCACGAATCTTCTAAATCATTTTGACTCATTAAAACATGGCCTTGATTCCTACCAGTTAATCTGTCTTTTTTAATGGAATGCCTTGCAATACTAATAAAGAATTGATTTTTAGTATTTCAGATGTACTTTTAGAACTCCCCTGCAAAACTGGAACATAAAAATATGCTGGTTTAAATATAGCAGTTAGCTCTGCTTTATAACCTTTAATACTCATTCTCAAGAGAGAAAAGAAATAGCAGTTACACAGCTCCTTTAGAAGCCTGGCTATTGCTTCCAAGGCCTTCTCCCAAACATTAACAGGCCAAGTGGAGATTAAAACTGCCCTCTCCCTGTTAACCTCTCTATGTGTTTAAATATATATAGAAAAATCAGCAGTGCATATAACAGAACTGCACTTCCCTCTTCCAAGAAAGCAAACAGCCATTTCAGAAATTAATCTGTGGCATTTACACTTCTCTGCATAAGATCACAGAATCATTTCAGTTGGGAAAGACCTCTAAGATCATCCAGTCCAACCATTCTCTAATTCTACCAAGTCTGGTGCTAAACCATGTCCCTCAGCACTGCATTTCTGCCTCTTGGAAACACCTCCAGGGCTGAGGATTCAGCCACCTCCCTGGGGAACCTGTTCTAGTCTTTGGGAACCCTTTCAGTGGAGAAGTTTCTTCTACTATCCAGCCTAAACCTCCCCTTTTGCAACTTGAGGCCATTTCCTCTGGTCCTGTATCACTTGTAACTTGGGAGAAGAGACCAACACCTACCTCACTCCAACCTCCTTTCAGGGAGTTTTAGAGATCAAGGTCTCCTCTCAGCCTCCTCTTCCCCAGACTAAACAACCCCATGTCCCACAGCTGCTCCTCACCAGACCTGTTCTCCAGACCCTTCACCAGCTTTCTTGCCCTTCTCTGGACCCACTGCAGTACTTCAATGTGTTTCTTGTAATGAAAGCTGCAAAACTGACCCCAGTACTTAAGATCTGGCCAGTGTAGAGCCAATCAATTCCCTAGTCCTGCTCATTGAAGTAGTCTCCTAAATAAAGGAGTTCAGTAGAAACTTTTGGTGTCCACCTGAGTGATTGATACTAATCACTTTGATTAGTGATTGATGCTAACTACCTTTGATACCAAATGGTATAATAGATACACTTGATGGAAGTGCTACACATTCTTTAGTGAGCACACCTTTAAGTGTGTCAGCCTTTTAAAGGAAGAAGGTGGTTGATGCTACTCTTTTGAAAGTAAAGTTGAGGTATCTGTACTGGCCGTCAGTAACTAAGTCACAAACTACTTCATTTTCTTCTGCCACTGCTGTAAACAGAACAGGTCAGAAGCACTTTCCATTCCCTCTGTAAGACACTGCGTCTGCAGTGGAAATCACCAGGGTAGAGACTTTAAAGACAGAAAGAAGGGAGGCAGCACCCATAATGGAAATGGAAGAGTTTCTGGTTAGGAAGAGGGCAGAGAAGGTACTGGAAATGTAGCAGTGTATGAATCTCCTCACTTACCCAAACCACATCAAGCAGGTACCAGGATTTAAAGGGATGGGAGGCTCTCAAATCCAGCAGTGGCATAAAATCCAGGAAAGGGCATTGTACGATTGAAAAGCTCCTGTGATGGTTTGGGCTTGCAACATCCCAGTATCAATTGCAAAGCTGCTAAATCCTGCAATAAAATCTGTCAGATTATCCTGCACTAGATAAACTAGGTCACTAAATCATTAGGGGAGGTCACTCTTTTAATTAGAGAATAATCTTCTAATCTAAATTAAATGATTCAATTAGAAAACCAAACTAGACGAGGCAATTGTGATTAAACATTGAATTGGAGCAATCAATTTGTACAGTATTGGCTGAAAGATTGGGAAGAGGAGTGTTAGCAAAGTGGAAGTTAATTAGATGCCTGGGGATTTGCTTGTTGTGTTGCCAGAGAAAAATTGTTTAGAGGTGTTGCGTAAAGAGCATGATCCAAACACAGCATTAGCAATGCCAGATGATAGTGGTGAAGAAAAGTAGAGCAGCACAGAGTGTACAGTTTACTATGTTAAGGCACATACAGAGCTGTGTTCTCTTAAAAGCTGTTAAAGCAGAATTGGGAAGAAGAGAAGAGGGGAATAAAGGTTTCTTTTCGTGGTCTCTGGACACATATTCATTCAGAATTCTTGCTTTAGGGGAACTGTGTTCAGGCCCACACCTCAGCAGCCATGGAGACCTAGCCAAGAGAAAATAAAAACTAACTAAAATCAAGTGACATGAGCAAAGGGAGGATCCAGCCCCAGGCTGGGCACAAGTACCATGCAGTTCCCAGGTGATGAGCACATACTAACTGGTGCTAATTTTCCTCAGAGATGGGTGTTTAACTCCTCTCTTACTCCTCTCTTTCCCCCCTTCCTACTCAGTAAACCCGTGTACAGCAACAAAAGTGTAGGATTTGTCTTTGCTACTGATGAGGCAGAGACCACCCTTAAAGCCAGGCTCACCCACCAGCTGCAATCCTGTGTGAGGCTGGAAAAGAGACATCCTCACTCAATCCCCAGATCTACCTGTATGTAGAGAACCTGAGCTCAGCAGAGCTGAACATATGTTCTTGCTAACACACCTATCACAAGGCAGTGTGATTTTGACTGTGCTGCCTAAAGACAGCCCAGCAAATGGTTGCTCTTAGAAGAGTCTCATGCCAACTGACAGTAGAGTATGGGGCACCTTCTGCACCTTCCTCTTTCTTCCATAGCATAGACTGAATGCCATAAAGGCCACTTAGTGCCTGTCAGGGTGGATGCCTGGGCTACAGAGCAAAACTTGCCTAAGCCTGAGCTAAACTCGCAGTGTCACTTTGCCCAAGGGGATGTGAGAAGGAGACAAAGGCAGAAGATGTAGCACAGAGGAATTTAGTGAATTCTCTGACTTGCTCTGAAAGTTCTTCATGATTTTAAAGGTGGGAAGGGTTGGTTAGCACATCAGACCAATAAATACTGTAGCCTTGACTGTTCTCACTGGCACTTGAGTAGGTCTCCTATCAGCAGATGCACCCATTTCATATTGGTATGCAAGTGAAATCATAATTGATGGAGCACAGCATTCACGATGCACTTTCACAGCAGATTTTTGTTTACTACTGCATTATGTTTAATTAGAGTCATTAAGCTTTTTCATTGTTTAACCTGTGTATTGACACAGGTGAAGTGGACTGACTGGTATCTTGTTCCATATGAGCATTTTTATGGTTTATGTGCTCCAAAGGCAACTTGCCAGTCACATTTAGCTTCTCAGTTTTCATTTATATCCAGTTGGAAGACCTGGCGTTTGGCTGTACCGCTGAAAATGGGTTGGCACCACTTACTTGGATGCAGAGCTAAGGATTTATAATATTGGAGTAGGGGCAATTTCTTCCTGAAGTGGTTGCCAAGTGCTGAAATTTGTGCAGTGAGAAAGGAGCAGCTGCTGTTAGCCCAGCAGAATGGCAGTTGGAATTCCTAACACAGCTTGTGCTGGTACGGGCTGTCCCCACACAGATTTTGCAGCAGTGCTGCTCTGGTGGCTTCTCTGCTTCACTGTGGCCATACTTTGGAGAAATGTGTGAAGGAGATGTGGATTCCCCTTGGCTTGCACAAGTCCCAGGAAGTAACAACTTACTGAAGGCAGATTTCCTTGTTGTATGGCTTTTAATATCCTCGTACCTAAGTGTTTCCCAATCTTATGATGTACACACAGAAACACGCACACAGAACAAACCAGGCTGGAAAAGACCTCTGAGATCATCAAGTCCAACCTAACACCTTCTAATTAACTAACCCCTGGCACTGAGTGCCTCATCCAGCCTCCTCTTAAACACTCACAGGGATGGGGACTCCACCACCTCCCTGGGCAGCCCATTCCAATGCCAGTCACTCTCTGCCAACAACTTCCTCCTGACATCCAGCCTGAACCTGCCCTGGCACACTTTGAGGCTGTGCCCCCTTCTTCTGTCCCTGGCTGCCTGGCAGCAGAGCCCAACCCCACCTGGCTACAGCCTCCCTTCAGGTAGTTGTAGACAGCAATGAGCTCTGCCCTGAGCCTCCTCTTCTGCAGGCTGCACACCCCCAGCTGCCCCAGCCTCTCCCCACAGGGCTGTGCTCCAGGCCCCTCCCCAGCCCTGCTGCCCCTCTCCAAACACCTTCCAGCACCTCAACATCTCTCTGGAATTGAGGAGCCCAGAACTGGACACAGCACTCCAGGTCTGGCCTGAGCAGTGCTAAGCACAGGAAATGCAGCTCTAAGGTCTCCCTGGAGCCTTCTCTTCTCCAGGCTGAACAGCCTCAACTCTTTAAATCTCCTTCTCCAGAGGATCCCTCCCAGCTCCAAGCATCCTGCCTTCATAGTGTGATTCCCTTCACTAGATGCTGTGCTTTGTACAGTGGCATTCTTTAAGTGCTAAGTAGTCATGATAAATGTCCTTTTTACTACTCCTTTTATCAGCTCTTCATATTATGTTCTTTTCTTATTGTCTAAAGTTCAACTTCTTTTTCTGATTAGGCAAGTTAGGCAACCCCCATTTGTGATGCTACAGCCTTTCTCTGTCTTGTGATCTACATAGATGGAGCTTCATGTTATTTCCAATATTCAAGGTCTCTGCAACAATGCTGAGTGAACATCTTGCAGTGTTGTGGGCTTCTTTTTTTTCTTTCTTTTCAAACTAACATTGGTCCAAAGACCTTGAAGTAAATGCAGTTATGGTAGAACAAGAGACTCTGGAATCACAGAATCACAGGATGTGAGGGGCTGGAAGGGACCTGAAAAGCTCATCCAGTCCAAGCCCCCTGCCAGAGCAGAATCACCTAGACCAGACCACGCAGGAACATGTCCAGGCAGGTTTTGAGTACCTCCAGAGAGGGAGACTCCACAACCCCCCTGGGCAGCCTGTTGCAGTGTTCTGTCACCCTCCTAGTGAAAAAAACTCCTCCTCATGTTTCTGTGGAATGTCCTACACCTCAGCTTCCACCCAGTGCCCCTTGTCCTGTCACTGGGCATCACCCAGCAGAGCCTGGCTCCAGCCTCCTGGCACTCACCTTTACATATTTATAAACATGAATGAGGTCACCTCTCAGTTTCCTCTTCTTCAAGCTAAAGAGCCCCAGCACTCTCAGTCTCTGCTCATACAAGAGATGTTCCATTCCCTTTGTCATCTTTGTGGCTCTCTGCTGGACTCTCCCAAGCAGTTCTATGTCTCTCTTGAACTGGGGGGGCCCAGAACTAGACACAGTACTCCAGATGCAGCCTTACCACATCTGGAGATTTTCTTCCTGAGATTTTCCTTCCATTGAACCAGACAACTCCATCACTGCAATACCTTTAGTTTGTATTTTCTTCTGGGTTCTGGTGCCTTCTCTGCAGCATCAAAGAGCCATAGAATTACAGATTCCAAAAATGGTTTGGGTTGGAAGGGCCTTTAAAAATCATTTAGTCCAGACCCCCTGCCATGGCCAGGGACACCTTCCACTAGACTAGGTTGCTCAAGGCCTCATCCAACCTGACCTTGAACAGGGAGAGGGCACCCACAAATTCCCTGGGCAGCCTGGTTCATTGATTCAGCAAGACAAAAGGTGCGATAGCTGTGGCTAATGTGTCCCTCTGCCATTTTTAAGTTGGCTCAAATATAAAGCTGTAATTTTCATGCAAGCTTTCTGTCCTTCAGAATCCAGCATCCTAGATTGTTCTAAAGATCCCAGAAGTAAAGATGAGAAACCTTTTTGCTGACTGATATGCTTGCCAGTGATGGGTTTTGCTCATTCTTTACCCTTCCTCTGATGTTGCAGGCGTCCGAAGTCTCTCGAAACAGAGGAGTTACTCTGTTGGCACGTCCTGGCAATAGTCTTGTAACAGCTATTAGAAACCAGCACCATCATGAGACATTACCTCTGGGTAAGCCAAGTTGCTTTTTCTTTTCAAAGCAATGCTCACAAAGATGCTTTTCACAACTTCTCATCAACCACATGCACTGCTTCTTGTTGCCCTGTGCCTCACGAGCAATGCAGTCAGCGTGTCCCTGCACAGTCGTGGTGACACGACAAGGTCCTCTCAATGGTCAAAACAACCTCTTAATTGTTTCTGTTGGGTTTCTTTTTCTGTTCCAGCTTACAATGACAAGATTGTTGCATATCTACGCCAACCAAACATTTTTGAGATGCTGCAGGAGCGTCAGCCCAGCTTGGCCAGAAACCATGCACTCAGGTACTGCTTTTTCCCAGATTGCTGAACTAAAGTTCCAGGAAGGACTTTGGCTAGTGGAGAAAACTAAATTCTAGTAACTGCAGTACAAATTATTAACTTGGGCCCCATATGGAGCTGTGACCATTAAAAAGCAGGTGTGGACCACCAGAATCTATGTAGTTAACTGTAGTGATTTTCCATACTCAAGCAGTAAGGAGAACCAAAAACCAAAATAACTGTGGGCAAATAGTGACATATCTAATTTCCATTCTCAGTATTACTCAGTAGCAGAAACTCTGTCTTCACCTACAGGTATCACTTTGCTTTTCAAAAGTAGGATTAAAATTGTGTTCAGGTGGAAGTCAGCTTCAAAGCCTCAATAACTTCAGGAGAACCAGGATTTTACTACATATTTGGATTAACACCCATGTCATGGACAGAGTTAACCTAGATTTTGCAAAGAAATAGGAGCATTATGAAGCAGACTGTTCTCCTGTCCTTAATCATTGTCATTAATAGAACCATAGAATGGTCTGGGGTAGAAGGAACCTCCAAAGGTCATCTAGTCCAACCCCCCCTGCAGTAAGCAGGGGCATCCTCAACTAGATCAGGCTGCCCAGAGCCCTGTCGAGCCTCACCTTGAATATCTCCAGGGATGGGGCCTCAACCACCTCCCTGGGCAACCAGTTCCAGTGCTGCACTACCCTCATGCTAAAGAACTTGTTCCTCTAAATCTGCTTTTCTCTACTTTGAAACCACTGTCCCTTGTCCTATCACTACAGGCCTTTGTAAACAGTCTTTCTCCATCCTTCTTGCAGTCTCCCTTCAGGAAGGTGGTTATTAAGTCTTAATGGTAGTCCTTTTCAGAGTAATTAATTTGTATCTTCTTTTTCCCTAATGGCTATCCCTTTCCTATTATGTTTAACAACAGTAAAAGTGACCATTCCTACAAACAAACCTACCCCAACAATAGACCCAAAAGCCAATACAATTTAAGCAACTTAAACTAATTCCAAAGACTAAAATTAATTGGTTTTGTCCCCAAAAAATAATCTGGCATTAGTCAGTCTCAGCTGAGAGTCTGACCATGAATTTGGTTTACACTACATAGTAAGAAATCCTGCTTCAGGACTGGAGAAGGAGGGAAAGAAGAGCAAGGGAAGGACCCTCATGTTTCTGCTGATAGCCTTACTGACTTGTGGTTTACCTCTGAGGACTAGAGAATGAGTTCTCTGGATGTAAGGATTAGACTTCCTTCCTGGAGGAATTAATACATTCAAATAAAACAAGTGAGGCAGAGTGAAAAATGCTCTCAATATTCAAGATGAACATTTCTGTAACTGAGAAGTTTTTATCTTCACCGCTAAATTATTTCAGACTATTTTTTCTCTTCTCAGCTGTAATTTGATTTCTCATTTCTCAGAGAACAGATGGTGCTCTTATCTCCTTTTGAGCAGAGAACAAAATTGACTAGTGATAGGGACTAGACAGCTTAGCTAGGGTCTAATGAGATTTGTAACAGGATATTGAGCCCTTGGCCTCCAGGTCATCGTTGTGATTATACCTTAGGTCAGGAGCGATCGCAAGCTACCATCTACTGCTCCTACAGCTGGTATTAAGCAGTCTCCTAGGAGACAAGCATCCATCTTGTACAGGGCTTGGTGGTACAGTAGATTGCAGCCCCACCCAACAAGGTACTAATGCACTTCATTGACTTGAGGTAGAATCCTTTGACTTGATGCTAGAGTAGATGGTCTGGGACACTGCAGTGCTTTAGAAACATACTCACAGATTGGAGTGTAGATACCTATCTTCCGTGGTCCTAGTCTGCTGATAGGATCCTACCCTGTATTACCCACATCTTATTAGCTTTCATTTGAACAACAAAACATATGATTCTATACATGTGCTGTATAACCTCTGTGTGATCAATTAATATCAGGAGTATATTTTGAGTGTTATTTGCCAGAGAGACCTGACAGAGGTAGAATTCTGGTAAAAAATGGGTGTATGTTAGTTGTAGCCTTAAACAGAAAGCAGTGACCTTAGCTATAGTGATATGCATGAGCTTGGAGGACTAAGAATCATTCTGTTTTCTAAAATATGGTATAAAATCTCTTGTTTTTACATAAAGTGATCTAAGTAGATTCTTTTTTGCAAGTTTGTGACTGAGATCAGAAAATGAATCTGGCAATGAAGATGTTTGCCATTTTTGTAAGGAGACAAACAGAAACTGTCAAGCCACCAAGGAATAGCAACCCCATGCATAGTTCTTGTCTTGATAATGGCATGTTCTATGTTGGTTGTCTTTATAATGGGTTGGTTTGTTTTGTTTATTTGTTTTGTTGTTTGCTTGTTTAATTCTTCTCAGTAATAGAATTTCTGTTTCAGGGAGAAGATCCATTACATTCGGACAGAGGGCACACATGGGCTTGAAAAGTTGTCCTGTGATGCAGATTTAGTAATTCTGCTGAGGTAATCCATTTGATCAAAAGCATAATGTCATTACTTTAGGGTACCAGAGAAGCCAGCTGGCCTTTTTTCACCATAATTGAAAAGATTCTCTTAAATTTTCCAGGTCATTTAGAACTAAAGTAGGACTCACTGTTGCTGATAGTGACCCAAAATAATTAACAAGAGTGTGTCTGTCAGCCTTCACTTCCTGAAAGGCAGCCTCCATCAGTGCAGCAGACTCCATTTCCAGTCACCTCAATTGATACAGCTGTTACCATCAATTAGCAGATAAAAACAGAGTGAGGTCAAAATGTTTTCTTTTAATGGAGTTAAAAAAAGAAAGAGGAACAAATGTGTCTATCTCAGTACAAGTAGGTAATGTAAAGTAGGTCATGAAATTGCTAGTTTTACCATAACAGTGCTGCACAGACAGGACCAGGTCACACTGATGACATGACCAATGTGCAGAGCAGTGAGCATGTTTGTGACATAGCAAGTTTTATGAGGACCTCAGGCTTGCTCTTTAGGTCCTAGCTACTTTTGTTCAGCACAGATAAAGGCTTGTTTTATTGTCTGGGTCTTACCAGAGCAGGTGGCTTCGATGTAGAATCATAGAATGATAGAATCAACCAGGTTGGAAGAGACCTCCAAAATATCCAAGTCCAACCTAGCACCAAGCCCTAGCCAGTAAACTAGACCATGGCACTAAGTGCCTCATCCAGTCTTTTCTTGAACACCCCCAGGGACAATGATTCCACCATCTCCCTGGGCAGCCCATTCCAATGCCAATCACTCTCTCTGGCAACAACTTCCTCCCAACATCCAGCCTATACTTCCCCCGGCACAACTTGAGGCTGTGTCCCCTTGTTCTGTTGCTGGTTGTCTGGGAGATAAGACCAACCCCAGCTGGCTACAACCTCCCTTCAGGTAGTTGTAGACAGCAATGAGGTCACCCCTGAGCCTCCTCTTCTCCAGGCTAAACTACCCCAGCTCCCTCAGTCTCTCGTCATAGGATTTGTGTTCCAGACCTTTCACCAGCTTCGTTGCCCTTCTCTGGACACATTCCAACACCTCAATTATCTTTCTTGAATTGAGGAGCCCAGAAGTGGACACAGCACTCAAGGTGTGGCCTGACCAGTGTTGAGTACAGGGGCAGAATAACCTCCCTTATCCTGCTGGCCACACTCTTCCTGATCCAGTCCAGGATGCCACTGGCTCTCTTGGCTACCTCTGCACACTGCTGGCTCATCTTCAGCCTGCTATCTACCAGCACCCCCAGGTCCCTTAATGTGCTATAGAGCAGTGTCTAACACAAGAATCTTACAATCTATTCCTATCAATCCCAGTGATGGAAGTTGTCCCTCTTTACTACATAGCCTCAGAACTTTCTACCAGCAGACCGAGCTCCTGGGTTAGCATGAAAGGTGTAATGAAATTAGTTTTGTTCTCCTTTGTTCCTGCTGACCTGAGTTGGGAAGCCTGTGGATTTTGTGAATCCATGAGTTCAGAGACGTACCCAAACTTAGGACTGCAGCAGGCTTGCACCATTCTGTGTATTTACTTTCCTTTCTGCGATGAGTGTGAACTAAATCTCTCACTTTTTCCATGCAGCCTTTTCGAAGAGGATATAATGTCCTACATACCACTGCAGGCTGCCTTCCATCCTGGTTACAGTTTCTCTCCTCGCTGTTCACCTTGTTCATCACCCCAAAATTCTCCAGGTAAGAGGATTGAGAAAACAATAGAAAGTCTTGCATTTGTGGTATTTCCCCTGGTAAATACACAGGGACAGACTCAGAGCCAGCCTCAGCTGTCAGCCTGCTGACTCCAGTGCCTACTCCAAATCTGATCCCAGCTGCCTTTTTTCACTGCATCAGTTGCCATTGCTGTTATGTATCTGCTGAAATGTTAACAGTAGCTGAAATACAGGGATCAGAATTTGCCCATATGGAAAAAGGTACCCTTCTGCTTTTTATATCTTTGGAAAGGATTGGAATAAGAGAATAAAGCACTCCAAACTTAACTTCTGACATGGAAGCACATGTGAGAGGAGCAAGGGGCATCTTCCAAATCAGAGGTGTATTGCAATGCCTCCATTACTCCTGTAAAGTTGAGTCTCCTCCACTCAGTGTTCCAAAGGCTTCTCTTCTTCCCAGGACTCATCTATTTTTGGGACCTGAGGGGATCATCTTGATCATCTAGTCTGACCTCCCGTGTTGAGCCCATTAACTTTGGTTTGACGGGAAACATATTTTCCAGAAAGACATGCTGTCTGAGAAGGTTATTTCCAGCTGTGCTGTGTCTCTGGAGTTATTGTTTATGCTATAGAAATTTGAGGAGTTAATGTCTCCCTTTTGCCAAGATACACAGACCCCATCACAGTCTCACTGCACAGCTGTGTCCAGTGGCCATTTTGAGAGAATGGAGAGAAATGTGATCTGAAGAAATCTACTTTTGGCTGAGCTTTTTACACATTCATTTACATTATCTAGTTTCAAGCAAAGTTAATGGACACTACATTCAGCTCTTGGAGGTGGCTCTGGAAAATTGGACAGGTTTTTTTTGAGGAGAAGAAGTTTAATTCTGGATTGCTGTCTCTAGAAGGACAGTGCTTTGTCAGAACGCCCTGCTTTCGGTAATGAGCTGTAACACCACTGCTAGTACGTTTTCCCTTCTCTACATCAGAACAGGTCCTAAACTACTCTCTTGCAAGACAAGAATCTAAGTCTTTGTCAAGAAGATGACTTGGTGGGGATGTTAAAAGAACTGCTCTGGTCTCTACCTATTCTTGTGAAAACACAAGAAAAGCAAATACTCATTTCCAGCAACATACTGCCTGATGGTTTATTTCTGCCACTGATTAGATAAACCCATGAAAACACCTACTCTCTTATGTCCTGGGGTGGAGGGGGAACTGGGCCTGGTCCTGTTCAGCATCTTTGTTGATGATCTGGATGAGGGGATTGAGTCCAGCATCAGTAAGTTTGCAGATGACACCAATCTAGGAGTAGGTGTGGATCTGTTGGAAGGTAGGAGAGCTCTGCAGAGGGATCTGGACAGGCTGGATGGGTGGGCAGAGGCCAGTGGGATGAGACTGAACAAGGCCAAGTGCAGGGTTCTGCACTTTGGCCACAACAACCCCAAGCAGTGCTACAGCCTGGGGACAGAGTGGCTGGAGAGCAGACAGGAAGAAAGGGACCTGGGGGTACTGGCAGATAGCAGGCTGAAGATGAGCCAGCAGTGTGCCCAGGTGGCCAAGAGAGCCGATGGCATCCTGGCCTATATCAGGAGCAGTGTGGCCAGCAGGACAAGGGAGGTTATTCTGCCCCTGTGCTCAGCACTGGTCAGGCTACACCTTGAATACCGTGTCCAGTTCTGGGCTCCTCAATTCAAGAGAGATGTTGAGGTGCTGGAACCTGTCCAGAGAAGGGCAATGAAGCTATTGAGGGTCCTGGAGCACAGCCCTGTGAGGAGAGGCTGAGGGAGCTGGGGGTGTGCAGCCTGCAGAAGAGGAGGCTCTGGGCAGACCTCATTGCTGTCTACAACTACCTGAAGGGAGGCTGTATCCCTGTAGCCAGGTGGGGTTGGTCTCTTCTCCCAGCCAACCAGCAATAGAACAAGGGGACACAGTCTCAAGTTGTGTCAGGGTAAGTATAGGCTGGATGTTAGGAGGAAGTTCTTCATAGAGAGAGTTATTGGCATTGGAATGGGCTGCCCATGGGGGTGGTGGAATCACCATCCCTGGAGGTGTTCAAGAAAACTTAGTGCCATGGTCTGGTTGACTGGATAGGGCTGGGTGCTAGGTTGGACTGGATGATCTTGGAGGTCTCTTCCAACCTGGTTGATTCTATGATTCTAAGTCTAGCAGAAGAAAAGTGTCTCAAGGAATTCTCTTTGCAGTACATACAATATGCCTTTCTGATTTACCATCAAGAGAGTTACTGTGATGGTTTGGGTATTACCCACCCCCCTACTCTTATGAAATCACTCAGACTTGACTCAGCCAATCTGGAAATGAAGGACTGAAGCTATATTTACAGCTTAGCACAATATACAGGCATATATACACAAACATATATAGTCATATACAAATTAAGAGTAACACAGAAACACAATACCCCTCCTAGAAACAATCAAAGTCCCCAGGAGGGCTCCCGACACAAACCCCCTTCCCCCTCCCTCTTTCCCTCCCTTCAGAAATAACCAGATCAACCCAGGTGATAAATCTGGAGACCTGTGGTAAAAAAAAGATGACAAGGAGGTTAGAGGAAAAAGGGGTTAGGTGGATTAGAGAGTTAAAGGCAGAGTCAGCTGCAGAGAGCAGACCGCCAGGAAGCGGACACAGCCAGAAGTGAGAGCTGAGCAGTGTGTGTGTGTGTGTGTGTGAAGTGCCTCTCATCTATATTTTGACTAGTGGCCTTTCTCAGCAGAAAACTGAGGGATGTAGATTACTGATGTTTTATTTCTTCCTTCTCACACCTAAGGATTTCATTTCTCTCAGTAAAAATTAGCCTTAAACCAGCACAGTTACACATGTCCTCCCCTCCTGACAACACAGTGCTTGGTGCTTCCATCAAATAGGTTTATGTTTTTATTATTGTTACTATTTCTTTTTGGCTTCCAGTGGAGGTCTTTTCTTTTTTTTTTTTTTTTTTTGCCAGATTTCTCATAAAAGAGCCTGGGTTTATTGTCTTCTGTAATGAGATCAGGAAATGGGATTTCATGGATCCATTCTTTGACCTCTTATGGTGTGGCATTTATTTGTACCAAAGGACTAATCAGCTACTTTGAGAATGCAGGCTTCAAAACAAAACAGGTCCCAAATTGCTAAAGAACTGCTGTGTGTGTGAATTATAACAGGAAAATCTAGCATTTCCTCCTGACAGAAATCCTTCTTGATGCCACAAAGGGGTTTTGTGTTGATAGCTGGAAGTGTTTAATATACAGTCAGATTAACACAGGGAAACCTGATCCCAGCTTGGCTGGGTGCTAGGCTTCAGTGAGAAGCCTTGCATTGAGCTCCAGAGGTTTCATGCTGCCAAGTAAGGAGATCTCCTATGCAGTGCAGAGGAGAGAGATCTCTTAAAAGTGCAAAAGGGAAAGGAAACCAAACTGCCAATGACTGTGGGTGGGAGTTATACATGGCAGTCTTTTTCATGTCTTTCTGATCCTCAAAACTCTCTTCAGACCAATCACAGTTAAAGGCTGAAGCACCACAAAGGCATTCTGATCCTTGAAACTCTATTCAGAGCAATCACAGTTAAAGGCTGAAGCACCACAAAGGCATTCTGATCCTTGAAACTCTGTTCAGACCAATCACAGTTAAAGGCTGAAGCACCACAAAGGCATTCTGATCCTTGGAACTCAGTTCAGACCAATCACAGCTAAAGGCTGAGGCACCACAAAGGCATTGTGATCCTTGAAACTCTGTTCAGACCAATCACAGTTAAAGGCTGAGGCACCACAAAGGCACACACAGTTATATCAGTAAAGAAGGCATAGCCCCTGAGAGTCACTGCAGGCAACAAACTGTAGGAGCTAACAAGCCTATTATTGCCAGGTGGAACAAAAAGAACCTTGAGTACGCTGTAGGTCTGTAAAAAGTTCCTCATGCATTTGTTAGCCAATTGTGACTGGGAGCATCAGAAGAATGTAAAGTCCCTTAGACTTTAGGATGCTGTTTGTTTTCCCACCAGGACTGCAGCGAGCAAGTGCAAGAGCACCTTCTCCATACAGGAGGGACTTCGAAGCCAAGCTGCGCAATTTCTATCGAAAACTTGAAGCCAAAGGGTATGGGCAAGGTCCAGGTAAAATTAAGTGAGTATTATGACACTCAAATAGTCTAATGTGGTCTAGCTTTGTCTTTTATCATTATCCATGAATGAAGACACTGACAGGGAGTGGGAAACACCTCAGAGATTCCATTTTGTACATGAATCATCAGGGAAAAATAAGATCTTGGTATATCTTCTCCCAGACAACCAGCAACAGGACAAGGGGACACAGCCTCAAGTTGTGCCAGGGGAGGTCTAGGCTGGATGTTAGGAGGAAGTTGTTGACAGAGAGAGTGATTGGCATTGGAATGGGCTGCCCAGGGAGGTGGTGGAGTCACCATCCCTGGAGGTGTTCAGGAAAAGACTGGATGAGGCACTTAGTGCTATGGTCTACTTGGGTGATAGGTTGGACTGGATGATCTTGAAGGTCTCTTCCAACCTGGTTGATTCTATTCTATTCTGTTCTGTTCTATCCTACTAAAGAGTGACCTTCAAGAGGCTTTTGTGTGGAAGATTTATTTCTTATAGATTCATTTTCTCTAACACTCCCATACCTACCTAATGGGGTGTTGGTATTCCTAATGGGGTGTTGGTATTCCTAGTAGGGAAACAATCTGTTCAGGCAAATGTCCACCAGAGATTATTAGCAGCTCTGTCACTGTAATGATGCAGTGACTCCAAATCCTTTGGATCCACAGATCAGGATAACTCAGGACCAGAGAATGACCCTACAGAAGTCAGGCTCTATGTGCAGATTTAGCTTCCAGCAGTTCTTTGTCTTGGTAGCATTTGCACATTTGAGTTGGAGAGATTTCTGCCTCTCTTCATGTATTTTAGTGATCTATATTGGTTGTGGAGTTTGCTTTTCTCTTGTTAGTTGGCTTTTGATTCTGTACCTACTTGTGCTCCATCTAGTTATCCAACCTGGCCAAATGAACTACACATTTGTAAGATATTTCTTAGGAATCTTGGTTGGATTTATGCATCAGATTGGCTTCCTACCCAGATCACATCTGTTGTGGGAAGGAAAAAAAAAGTCAGTTTATTCCAGGCAGATGTCATCATCAAATATTCTTACAGAACTGGGGAGTTCTGGCCATTGGTTAATCCCTTTTGGTGTCCTGCTAAGTGAGTCAAAAGCAGATGCGAAATGCATTTTGGAAGGTTTGTCTTAACATGTCCATGAACATATGAACAAGAAGGATTTCTTGCACAGATGGTGTTTAAATATACTATTCATTAAGTTGTTTTGGAACTTGGCAGGGCAGTGAGAGGTGTGTTGTATAAACAGAGGCTGATACTCCCTTTGCTTATCCTGCTACAGAAGCAGTAATTCCATGGACATCCACTGGATTAAATCCAGGAAGAGTTTGGGGCCAATCTCAGAGAGCTGTGATCTCATATAAGTAGGAACCTCACAGCCTCCTCTGCTATGCAAATGTCTACATAGAAGGTGTTACAGGGAGGGAGTCTGAGAGGTAGAGCAGCTCTTTGAACCTCACTACAGCACTGTTAAGAAGTTCACCTTGATGCATGTAGAAAAACCAGGTGAAGCTACACACTGAGACCCATAATGGCCACGTAAAATGTGCATAATAAAGTGGATGCAACTTTATTATATTCTACAAAAAAGGAGGCTGAGAGGAGATCTCTACAACTCCCTGAAAGGAGGTTGGAGTGAGGTGGGAGTCATAGATTTAAATCATAGAATCATAGAATGGCTTAGGCTGGAAGGGGCCTCAAAGATCATCTACTGCAACCTCCCTGCCATGGGCAGGGACACCTCTCAGCTAAACTTGGTTGCTCAAGGCTGTAAAAGAGATAGGCAGGTGGAAGGCTTACCTGTGTGTCTTTAGCTCTTCAGAAACCTGAACTAAATACAATCATAGAATCATAGGTTGTAGCATACAGAGGTGAATGGGCACAGAAAAATGCAGTTAACAGAGGAACTGCAGATGGGAACTCTACCAAAAGTTTGGCTCTTCAGCACTTGTTGATTAGTGAAACCCCTCAAGGCTTTTGACCTGGTATTTTATTCCAGGACAGAGATATGTTTTGATATCAAATTCTTGGGTTTTGGCCAGGCTACCTGACATTTCTCCCCTTGAAGACCAAATTCTCAATCACTCAGATTTTACTTCCTACAGCAAGAAGTTGCCTGCCTCAACTAGAAGATCTCTTCTACAAGTAATTAGTGATGGGACAAGTGGAAATTACTTCAAGTTGCGCCAGGGAAGGTTTAGGTTGCATAGTAGAAGAAACTTTATCACTGAAAGTGTACTCAAAGACTGGAACAAGTTCTTCAGGAGATTGAATCCTCAGCCCTGGAAGTGTATCAAAGAGCTGAGGGACATGGTTTAGCACCAGACTTGGTAGACTTAGGTAATGGTTGAACTGGATGATCTCAAACATCTTTTCCGACCGAAATGAATCTGTGATTAAGTTCCCTGAGAAGGGGTGATGCTTACCAGTTCTTGTTTACCTGCAGCCTCACAGGCTTACACAGGACTCAATCATAAGAGCTCTATTTCTGCCTCCCCTTGCAGGTTAATTATACGACGTGAACACTTGCTGGAAGGCACCTTCAATCAGGTGATGGCATATTCACGCAAGGAGCTCCAGCGCAACAAGCTCTACGTCACCTTTGTTGGCGAGGAAGGGTGAGGAGCCACTAAATGCTATTGGGTTTGAAGTAGTTGTTACATTGCAAAACACAGGGTTGCTTAAGGCTGAGTCTCTCTTGTTATGCCACGTTTCTTTGCTTTTGTTTTACCTCTAAGTGATTCATCTTAAACAGCTCAGTTACTTGTTAAAAATAATAGTGCTTCATTTTCCTGTAGCCCCTTCCATCTACACGTCTCAAAGAGACAAGTTAAGTGGTTAAATCTAATGTCATCTTCTTGCCACAGGTATTTGGACTAGCTGGAAGGCAAAACTAAACTACAGGCCCATGTTTGCACACTGAAGTGGTTAAATCTCATGTCATCTTCTTGCCATAGGTATTTGGACTAGCTGGAAGGCAAAACTAAACTACAGGCCCATGTTTGCACACTGAAGTGGTTAAATCTAATGTCATCTTCTTGCCATAGGTATTTGGACTAGCTGGAAGGCAAAACTAAACTACAGGCCCATGTTTGCACACTGAAGTGGTTAAATCTCATGTCATCTTCTTGCCATAGGTATTTGGACTAGCTGGAAGGCAAAACTAAACTACAGGCCCATGTTTGCACACTGAATCAGTCTCAGGGCTATAATTAGAGACCAGATTTTATCCCCTCTGTTACTCCAACTCTTCAAAACGGATCTGGTTTTGCTTCAATAGTTTTTTTGCTTTGCATGCCATCTAATGATCATTTGTTATCCATATGTGGACTTCTTGTTTCTGGCTGAAGTGAGAAACACGAGTGCTGTTCAGTTCTTACAGCTTAATTTACACAGTTGGAAGCCAAAAGTCTTAGAAGTCTCTTGAGAAGGCCTTTTTTTCAGGAGACATTCTGCCAGCCTTCCAAATCCATGTGCCATTGTTTTACAAGTAAAGCCAGCCCCTGACCTTTTGTTTCCAAATCTAACCAGAACCTTTCAAAGCCACCCTGGCTCACCTCAAGAGCTGTGTTGTAATGGAGGCTTAATCCATGTGCTTTTACAGTGGAAAACTCATCGTGCATATTTGCAGTGTTCCATAAAACAAAGGCTTGAAATCACAATTCAGTAGCATTGCATGTCAAATTCCTTATTAGAAAACCCAGACTCACACAGATAGGATTTCAGTTCCAAAGGTACCAGCATAGTAAGGCTCTGGGGCAGCTCTTGTCATGTCCAGCAACTACTGACAATATCAGCTCTGAGGTGGCATGTCAAGTGAAGAGCTTCTGCCATGCTGTGCTTGTTTGGTGAGGTGTTAGGTCCAGTGGAAAACAGAAATCACCAATCTCAGAGAGTCACTTAGTGACCTCAGTGACTGGAGTTCTCTTAAGTCATACTTTTTATACTCTGCAGACCCAGTATTACTTAACAGAGGTTGTCTCACTGCTCAGTTTGCCTCTGGCTTGCAGGGCAAGCACAAAGGTGCAGCATAGCCCAGGTTGTGTTCTGGTATCCTAACACTGGCCAGAGTCATGTTGTTTGCCTCACATCTATAATAACTTCTGCTGTGTGTGGCATGGTGTCCTCGGGAGAAATTACAAAGCAATTTGATTTGCAAATTCATTTATTCTTCACTGCTTCATTTTACATCTGAAGATACATTCCCTCAGGCTCTCTGCTGTTTAATGCTGTTACAGGTTTTACTGGAGGGACTCCAAAGATAACAATTCCCTATGGAAAAAGAGGAGTTGATGCTCTATGGGCACAGCTTCCCATGTGTTCTAAATCCAAAATTACATTGCAAATGAACTCTGAGGGCTGTATGATGAGTTAAGGTGTTGTAATGCCTAGCTATTCCTTGGAGGGTTTCAGATACAGGCAGGTTGTTGTTTGTGATTCTTTACTCCAGCTGTCATCAGGCTTAGGCCAGTGTTCTAATGTCCATCAAACCAAATGTCTTGGATGGTTAGCACTGGTGCTCATGTGGGTTTATGACCATCCCTTTTGCTGGTGTGGTTTTAGTCTCACCTCATGATCCTAGAGCTAAAGCTGCTCAAAAAGAGAAGTACCAAATATCCCGAGGTGAGGTGGAGGAGGATGAGCCAGCCTGCCCTTTTAGCATCTTAGAGTTGGACAAATGAATCATTCAACCCACTATGGTTATGCTTCCATAACTCCAAACAAAACACAGAGCATTCTGCATCCAGCTACAGAATCTTCTACTTACTTTACATTTGGTAAGTAGCAGGAGTGGTGCCCACCTCAGAAGAATCTCTTGGCACATGTGGATGCATGGCTACAAATCACTTGTTCATTTTGCTCCATTTAAGTTTCTTTTAGATTGAAAAAAAACTACCTACCATTCTTAGAGCACAGTCTGATGTTACCAAATCAATCATAGCTGGGTTAATGCATTCATGAAGATTTTGTTTGTTTCTTTGTTTGTTGTTCAAGTTGAGATAATTTGAAACTGTTTGATGTAAGAGTTGAGTTTTTAAAAGAAAATCAAAGGGGAAAAGTGACTCTCTACAGAACAAGTCCATGTGACAGCGAAATACAGCTGAAGGTGTGCCACATGTGCTTGAAAGGATCAGAAAAGTAGGAGTTTGGATGGGACAACTGAAGAATCACCACTCTGTCTTCAGAGATACACTTCTGTCAGGACTTATTCAGCATTGACCTTTAGGTTAATCTTATAGCTAAGAAAGCATCCTTGAGGCTAGATTATATCTTTGGTTACATCTCGGTGTAGGATGGTAAGAGCAATTTCTCCTTTGGTCTGGCTGTCTGGTCTGTGAACCCAGATGTTCACAGGCACTTCAAACCCACTCACTAAAAATCTATCCCTCTGCTAGCCAGCCAGCTAAGGCAGGGCTGACCTTTGTACTTCCAATTTGCTAAGCCTTTGGAACCAAGGGAAAGAAACTACTCAAGGGATGCATCCGAGTTATGATTCCTCCGCTCCTCAACTTGGATGCTGATAAAGTTTCAGCCTTGTCACTTCTTCAGGGGTCAGAATCAAGTTTTGAGAGGAGAGGTGACTGCACAGGGGCAGGTGTTAGACAGCAGCTAATGTAGGCAAAACCCAGGAAATCCACTCAAGTGGCAATGAGGCTCATTTTATCCCTTTTTTTTTCTCTACCTTTTCCAGGTTGGATTACAGCGGTCCCTCCCGAGAATTCTTCTTCCTTCTGTCTCAGGAGCTCTTCAATCCCTACTATGGGCTGTTTGAGTATTCAGCCAATGACACCTACACTGTACAGATCAGCCCCATGTCTGCCTTTGTTGAAAATCACCTGGAATGGTAAGAACATTTTGTGCAGAACTGAAAAATCCTTTTAGAGCAATACAGCAAGGGAAATGCAAAGCATGCAAGCTGCCAGTTTAGACTAGACTGCATACAAATGTTGTTGCTTCTGCTGGGAAGAACTGGAAAGTAGGCTGGGAGAAGGAAGAGGAGGAGTAAAGTGTAAATGAAAACAACAGGCTCTGAAAACGGAGTTGTAATGAGGTGCTACTATCAAAATGTCCTGTGTGCATTCCTTGGGACTTGGTGTTTGTGTACTTCTGTGTGGATGTGAAAAGGACAAGGAAAAGAGCTCTTCTTAGTCCAGTCCTCCTCTTCCTGGTCCATTTCTAAGAATAGCAAGTGTGTTTTTTCTGTACATGAAGCAGCATCGTGCTTGGAAGCTACACAGTGTCCTCTAAGAGCCTCTTTGCTGCTCTGTGCCTTAAAAAGGACTCGGTGAAAGCAGTTTCCCTTTTCTCTCCTGCCCGAGTGTTCCTGCTTGTGTTGGCAAGGCCAGCAGAGCGAGCAGGCATTGCACCTTACCAAGTATGTGTGCACACAGACAAATTCCTGATCTTGTTTCTTTATCAGAAATTCTGGCTGCATATTGTGATCTCCTCATTTTTCTATCTGCCTCCAGATCTCTGTGTCTTTGGGAGTTGTTTTCCTTTTGATAGTTTCAGATGTGGTTCAGTGAAGCATGGACTGACAGCCCTGGGCGTCCTTTGATCCCTTGTGGGATTTCATTGTGTCAAAGAAACAATGCCACATGGGTTTGTTCCTGTGATGTTTTTCTTTGTCTAACTAATCATGCTAGCTCCTCTCAAAGATCCTCTCTTAAGATGGAAGGCAGTTCAGGCTCCTTTTAAATTGCAAACAACACATAGAATCATAGAACACTTTAGGTTGGAAGACTCCTTTAAAGGTTATCTATTCCAACTGCCCTGCAGTCAGAAGGGACATCTTTAACTAGATTAGGTTGCTCAGAGCCCTATCAAGCATGACCTTGAATGTTTCTAGGGATGGGGCATCTACCACCTCTCTGGGCAACCTGGGCCAGTGTTTCACCACCTTTACTGTAAAAAAAATCTCCCTCATAGCTAGTCTAAATTGCTGTTAGTTTAAAACCATCCCCCTTGTCCTGTCACAACAGACCCTCCTAAAGAGTCCATCCCAGTCTTTCTTATCAGCCCCTTTAAGTACTGAAAGGCCACAGTAATACTTCACTAGAGCCTTCTCTAGGCTCAACAACCCCAAGCCTCTCAGCCTTTCTTCACAGGAGTGGTGCTCCAGCCCTCTGATCATTTTTGTGGCCCTTCTCTAGACCTGCTTCAACAGGTCTCTGTCTTTCTTGTGCTGAAGACTCCAGATCTGGACACAGCACTGCACATGGAGTCTCACCAGAGCAGAGGGGCACAATCCCCTCCCTCAACATGTCCTTCTCATCTGGTAACCAGCTCCTTTCTTGCTCTGGCTTGCAGCAGACCATGAGCAACTAAAAGGTTGTACCAACATCTCTTTTAAGGTTGTAGTGGAAAAATATGTGGGCGTTGATGGGACCTAGCATAGCCTCTGAGAAAAAATAGCCTCAGAGCACAGCATGGCCTCTGAGAAAGAATTTTATCACTTCCAGCAGTGGAGCATTATGCTAACAATGATCTTTGTATTGGGCTGACAGGAGCAGGAAGGGAACAGCTTACTTCTTACAGCTTCTCCATCTCCCACTGCAGTCCTAGTTTTCCAGGGAAAATAGTTTGTCCTTTGCTCAGCTTATCAGGCAGCACAGATGAACTTTTGATTTGGGAGACTGCATCTGTCAAGATGCATTTTGATTTCAGGGCACAAGACTAACTGAGCAGTTGCAGTCCCAAGATCATTCTGCTCACACTGTGAGCAAACTGGATGCAGGACTCTTCAGAAACAGGCTTCCCATGTTACCTCAGTAGTACCTGAAATAGCCCCTGATGCTTATCTGTTATTAAAACTGTCGTGTGAAGAGCTCAGCAGCAGTTTTCTTAGGTGATAAATTCTGCTGCAAGAAGTATATGCTTTGATACTCTCATTTTGTTCTTTGTTCATTGAGAGGTTTCAGCATGGATAAGGCAGATTTTAAAAGGTATCCCCACAGCAAACAGACACCTTAAATGGTTTTCTCTAGCAGCATTTAACTCAGGGATCAGTAGCAGTCAAACACTTTAACCTTTCTCCAGCCACAGACTTCTTGCAAAAGGAATATTATTTGGGCTTTGGATAGTTTTGAGGTTTCTTTTTTTTGAGGAAAGGGAAACAAAGCTCCTTGGCCTGCAGAAAGAAATGAATGCTATGAAGGAAGAGATTTGTGCATAAAGTAGTGTAAATAGGGCAAGACTGCAGTCTAAGCAGTTCAGTAGTGCTTCTTGAGCCTGTTATGGAACTGACTGACTGAGACCAGCAGTTTATAACTAGCCTGATAGTTTTCATGATTGGTTTGTTAGATATCTAAACATTCTAAGTGGTTTTATGTTAGTTTGATCTCAGCTATTCCTCTGTAACTCTAGAGTAATGTACTCAGAAGTCTGTGCAGCCAGCTAACACAGAATTTGGACTGAGTGCTTTCAAATTCAATGAGTGTGATTCTCCCATAAGGGTTTTTTCTCTGAGGACACAGAACTGACTTGGTTGTTATCATTTGTTCTTGAGGAATGGGGGTTTCTAACATTCTCAGCCTTTGTACAACCTTGTGCTAATCAAAGTCAGCTCTAAAACTTCTGTTTCTCAGATTTACTTGATATGATTCCAACAGATCTCTTCCCTCTAACAAGCAAGAAATAAAGATTCTTTTCCCAAAGCCGTTTTAAGACATCCATTAACAGAGACCATTTGGAGAGGTCACAGATGATTAATATTCATAGTCTTTTTAAGGCTCAAAGCTTGATGTCAGTCATGAAAACCGACCACACAACCACAGTTGGGCTGGGGGAGGTCTAGGCTGGATGTTAGGAAGAAGTTCTTCACAGAGAGAGTGATTGGCATTGGAATGGGCTGCCCAGGGAGGTGGTGGAGTCCCTGTGCCTGGAGGTGTTCAAGCAAAGACTGGAGAGGCACTTGGTCTGGTTGATTGGCTAGGGCTGGGTGCTAGGTTGGACTGGATGATCTTGGAGGTCTCTTCTAACCTGGTTGATTCTGTGACTCTGATTCTATGAACTGGTCTACATTTCTTCACCTGTATGCTGTTTGGTGCTGGGAGGGTTATCATTTATGTGGAATCTACCCTTGACATATTCTTCTGTGGAGTTAATTCTCCAAGACTTTCCCAGACACAGCTGTATTAAGAAACAGGGCTAGCAAAAAAAAAATCCTCAAAATGATTTTACATTTTCTCTTCTTTAAGCAAACAGTGGTGAGATTGAGATAAATACAACAGAATGCAAAGAGGAGAAGTTTTGTTCATATTGGCAGAATTGAGAAACACACTGCTTTTTCTCCTGGCCCCAAAGTTACAGTTCTGCCCCTGTTAATGGCTTATTTCATGCCTTGCTCTTTGTACAAACAGCGTTCTGAGTCCAAAATGAGCACATCAAAGCACAGAGAAGTTGTATGCATGCCAAGTTAAGAAAGAGACATAATGGCTGGAAAATATTTCTCATTTATGGAGAAACTGAGATTTAACACCTTTCCTGCAAGCTTCCATTGAATAAGACTTTTTCCTTCAGTTAACATATGTGCCTGCTGCACACACAAAGTATAAGATAGCACAGATTCTCAGACACACAGGTTTTAAACCCCCCTGTAGCTGAAAGGATGCAGCTATATCTCTCCAGATCTAAGAAGTTTGGTGATGCACATTTTTATCTGCATGCTATAGAATGTACCTGAAGCTCATAGCCAGAAGAGCTACTTTTAAGCTGTGCCAGTGATGAGCCATTCTCTCTGATCTAGGCAATGTGCCTGCTTTTATAACCTGGGTAGTTGAGAACATCCTTTGTAAAATACAGTGTACACCCCCACTTAAGGTAGTTAGGAGAAGAGGAGGCTCAGGGGTGACCTCATTGCTGTCTACAACTACCTGAAGGGAGGTTGTAGCCAGGTGGGGTTGGTCTCTTCTCCCAGGCAACCAGCAACAGGACAAGGGGACACAGTTTCAAGTTGTGCCAGGGGAAGTATAGGCTGGATGTTAGGAGGAAGTCCTTCACAGAGAGAGTGATTTGCCACTGGAATAGGCTGCCCAGGGAGGTGGTGGAGTCACTGTCCCTGCAGGTGTTCAAGAAAAGACTGGATGAGGCACTTCTAGTTGACTGGATGATCTTGGAGGTCTCTTTCAACCTAGTTGATTCTATTCTATTCTATTCTATTCTATTCTAGTTTATCCTTCTCCAAATAAGTGGGCAAAATGTGGTGGCAGCTACTATATATTACTTCAGTGAAAGGAATGCAGTTTAGCCCAGAAATAATATTCTTGTCTTTACTCTTGGTCAGCTGCTTTGAGTAAGTGAATTAAAGCAAGCCACTGAAGAATTCTTCTCAAGTTTTGCTCAATATTCTGGGGGACAGAGTGGTAGGGATCATTACAACCTCATGCAAGGTTTAATATTCCATAATGCTGAGTTCTTAAATACTCATAAATGCTCCCAATAGCATCAGCCACTCACGTTTCTACCTAACAGTGCTGTGAAGGGTTTTAGGCTGTCTTCCACAGAATCAAAGAACAGTTTGGGCTGGAAGGGACCTTGAAATTCATAGAATCAGTCAGGGTTGGAAGGGACCACAAGGATCATTTAGTTCCAACCCCCCTGCCATCCCCAGGGACACCCTACCCTAGATCAGGCTGCCCACAGCCTCATCCAGCCTGGCCTTAAACACCAGGTTGAGGATGGGGCCTCAACCACCTCCCTGGGCAACCTATTCCAGCCTCTCACCACTCTCATGCTCAACAACTTCCTCCTCATGTCCAGCCTGAATCTCCCCACCTCCAGCTTTGCTCCATTCCCCCTAGTCCTGTCACTCCCTGATATTCTGAAAAGTCCCTCCCCAGCTTTTTGTAGGCCCCCTTCAGATCCTGGAAGGCCACAAGAAGGTCACCTCGGAGCCTCCTCTTCTCCAGACTGAACAGCCCCAACTCTTTCAGTCTGTCCTCATAGGAGATGGTGCTGCAGCCCTCTGAGCATCCCTGTGACCCCTTTCTGGACATGCTCCAGCACATCCACATCCTTCTTGTAATAGGGGCTCCAGAACTGGATGCAGTACTGCAGGTGGGGTCTCACCAGAGCTGAGTAGAGAGGGAGAATCACCTCCCTTGCCCTTCTGGCCACACTTCTCCTGATGCAGCCCAGGCTCTGGTTGGCTTTCTGGGCTGCAAGTGCACACTGCTGGCTCATGTTGAGCTTCTTGTCCAGCAGCACCCCCAAGTCCTCTCTTCAGGGCTGCTCTTCAGCCAGTCACACACACAAAAAAAAAGTTGAGTGGGTAAATCAACCCTGAGAGGAAAAAAAACAAAACCCCACCACATCCTAATGCATCTAGGTGAAGGAAATGTGTTGCTAAAATCTGAAAACAAAATGCCTAGTTCTGGAGTTCACATAGTCTCAAATCTTCATGTGGATCCCTGGTTACTCTTCCTGTCATCTTCAAAAGGTCTAGAAAGTCCCTGGCATCTCTTCACTGTATCTCCATCACTCTGTATTGTATTCAGGTCTTTATTTTATCTGTCGTTTTCCATAGTGTTCCTCTCCTGAGCTGTAGCTCAGCAAAGTGGTGACCAGAATGTTTTGTTTCTCTGATGATTTCTGTATGACTTTCACCAAATCTTAAAAATCACAGAATATATCTGGTTGGAAGGAGACCTTCCAGATCATCCAGTCTGACCCTCAACTCAGCACTGAAGGGTCAATACTAAACCATGTCCCTAAGCGCCAGGTACACACACTGCTTGAACACCCCCAGGGATGGTGACTCCACCACTGTCCTGTGCAGACTGTCCTGATGCTTGAGAACCCTCTCAGTGAAGAAATATTTCCTAATATCCAGCCTGAACCTCCCCTGGCACAGCTTGTAGCCATTTCTTCTAGTCCTGCCACTTGATGCAAGAGGAGTAGGCTGGCCCCTCCTTGCTCCAACCTCCCTGCAGGTAGCTGTAGAAAGTGATGAGGTCTCCCCTCAGCCTCCTCTTCTCCAGCCTGAACAACCCCAGCTCCCTCAGGCACTCCTCATAGCCCATGTGTTCCAGGCCCTTTATGAGCTTAGTTGCCCTTCTCTGGACATGCTCCAGCATCTCAATATCCTTCCAATAGTGAGGGACCCAGAACTGAAGACAGTACTTAAGGTGCATCACCACCAGTCGGCTGCCTACCACTACCCCCAAGTCCCTCTCCAAGGTGCAGCTTTCTAACCACAGATCCCCAAGTCTGTAGCTTACTGTGGGGTTGTTTTGACCAAAGTGGATTGGTTTTGTTGAACTTATCCCATCCATCTAACCTGTCCAGACTCAGCTGTAAAGCTTCCTTGCCCTCTAACAGATAGACATAGGCACCCAGCTTGGTGTTGTTGCAGACTTACTGAGGGCTCACTCAATCTCCTCATCCAGATCATTAATGAGGATATTGAAGAGTTCAGGCCCTGCAGTCACCAGCAGTGACTGTGCACCAGCCAGATTTAACTCCATTCACCACCACTCTTTGAAGCCAGCCATTCAGGCAGTTTTTTATCCAGTGCAGAGTGGATTGTCTTTGGGGCATTTCATTGTTCATGTGGTTCCTCGTTTCAGATGTTGTGATTTGGCTGTCATCATCACATCCCGCAGGGAGACTCTACTTCTTAGAATAAAGCAAGGCTCAGTGTTTGCTCATCAGCTTCCCCCCACTGTGGGGAGGGCTGAATCTAACAGCGACCACAAAAGGGCCTTGTCCTTTCAGTTCCCAAAACGTTGTGTTTGCATTCTGCTGTCAGATGGATAGCCAGCACCTTTTATTCACATCATCTGAGTGGGACAGAGGTTTCCTTCACATCAGTTCTGCCCCCAGGAGTCACCCAGTGAGGTGACATAGTGCACCCTGCCTTGAGAAACAGCACTGTACTCACAGAACAGTCATCTGCACCAGACCTTCTGTCCTCAGATCCTTGCCTGGACTTTTATCTGACTTGCCCCAGCAATCTATTGCTCATCACCTGCTTGGGAATTTTCAGTTTGTCACATGTTTGTAAATGTAGAGCCACAGCCAGAAATGTGAAGAGAAGCCCACGCTCTGTGTAGAAGAGCAGATGGCCTAGACAGATCAAATCATTCACAGGATCACAGTGTGTGAGGGCCTGGAAGGGACCTCCAAAGCTCATCTAGTCCAACTCCCCTGCCAGAGCAGCATCACCAGACCACACAGGAACACGTCCAGGCAGGTCTTAAATACCTCCAGAGAGGGAGACTCCACAATGCCCCTGGGCAGCCTGTTCCAGTCTTCTGTCACCCTCACAGGGAAAAAATCCTCCTCACGTTTCCATGGAACTTCCTATGCCTCAACATCCACCCACTGCCCCTTGTCCTGTCATTGGGCATCACCCAGCAGAGCCTGGCTCCATCCTCCTGGCACTCACCTTTTACAGACACTGACAGACACTCACCATTTACAGACATTCATTTGGAGATCTGAGGGATGCTAACTTGAAACATCTTTTTCTGTGTCTTCATTAGAAATCAATGACAGCATTTTCTTTTTAACAACTGGGCACTTGCAGACCTTGCTGTGACATTCACACCGAGAGCAGTACCTCAGTGTCACAGTTGCCTCAGCTTGCTAATCAGACTTTGCATTCCCAGCATCTCCGAAAAGTCTTGTTGTGGTTTGTTTCGTTCTTTGTCTTTACATGAACTTTAATATAGAATCTGATTAGTGAGTAAAATGCTTTTATGCAGAAGCCTGCTGAAGACCACAAAGATGATATCCAGAGAAAGGCGACGAGGCTGGTGAGAGGCCTCGAGCACAGCCCTACGAGGAGAGGCTGAGGGAGTTGGGATTGTTTAGCCTGGAGAAGAGGAGGCTCAGGGCAGACCTTATTGCTGTCTACAACTACCTGAGGGGTGGTTGTGGCCAGGAGGAGGTTGCTCTCTTCTCTCAGGTGGCCAGCACCAGAACAAGAGGACACAGCCTCAGGCTGCGCCGGGGGAAGTTTAGGCTCGAGGTGAGGAGAAAGTTCTTCACTGAGAGAGTCATTGGACACTGGAATGGGCTGCCCAGGGAGGTGGTGGAGTCGCCGTCCCTGGAGCTGTTCAAGACAAGGTTGGACGTGGCACTTGGTGCCATGGTCTAGCCTTGAGCTCTGTGGTAAAGGGTTGGACTTGATGATCTGTGAGGTCTCTTCCAACCTTGGTGATACTGTGAGACTGTGATACTGTGATACAGTCACACTTAGTGGCCCCAGAAGCTGTAGGTCAATTCCTGGCTGCTGCAACGTCCGAAAGACCTCTGTTGACTTTATGTTCATTGAGAATGGCTTTGGGACAAGAGGTTCTACATTCAGTTCCCACAGTAAACCTTTCTTTCTGGCCTCCAGCACCCTTGCCTGTGCTGCTGAGCAGAGTCAAACAGAAAACTTGCCTGTATTCCTACATGGTATCTTGCAGGCAGATGCAAGCCTCTTGCACCCACTCTCCTTGCAGACATCATCTTGCTTTCCCTGTGCTCCAAGCCAGCAGTGAGCTGAGAAAATATATGCTGCCTCTCAAAAGGGCTGATTACTTCAGACTTGGCACTGCTTCAGTTGCCTTTGTGTGCCTTGGCAAGCTTGGCACGTGGGTAGACCAAGATCTCTCTGCCCCTGCACAGTGCTGCGTGGGTATAACTCAGCTAGGCTCTGACCTTCCCTTTTCTTTACTTGATATAAATGAGAAAACCACATAGCCATCACTATCTCAAGCATGCCAAAGAATGCAGGGTGTTGTTTTCCCCATTTTTTGTTCTAACAAACCCAGGAAGAACCACAAATGTTGCAACCTCAGCTCTCCTTTGTCCTTAGAGAGCTTGGTTGGGTTTGTTAATGCTGTTTCCTTAGGAGTTGTGCCTTGTGCACTTGCCCTGCCTCTCTGCCAGACAGTTTGCTAATCAGCTTGAGCTTTCTGACAGGAAGGTAAATGTCTCAAAGATATGGGTTCCCTAAAAGCTTTGTGGAACTCGTGGCTGGCTAAAGGACAGCTGTGCAGAGTGCCTCAGTGAGGGTGGGCTGGTGAGCCCAACAGTTACCTGTTCTGTCTGGCCTGCAGCGGCAGCAAGCTGACAGGTCCGTCACAGGCACAGGCTGTAAACCAGCTCTTGCATCTTACTCAGTAGCTTGAGGATGTGTGGGAGAGCTGTGAAAACTCAGAGGAGGCAGAAGGGAAAAGCTGGAGACGCTCCAAAGTGTGGGAAGTGCTAGTAGAGATGTGTAGGGAGAACTGGAGCTATTGCAGTGCGCTAATGTAAGGCCATCAGAGACAGGTCCATAGGAAACAGCTCCATTAATCCTGCTGCATGCAGAATGGCTTATTTCAATTAAAGGGCTTTGGAAAGAAAGTGACAAATTGCCTCATGACCTAATGGGTTACATTCAGATGCAGACCAGCTCTTAGGATGGATTTAGGCACGTTCTGTGGTTCTTTGGAGAAACAGTGGAGAAATGTAGTCACAGCATCTAAGCAGGAGGTCTGCAAACAGCCGTTACTCTTGTCCGCTGCCTGCAAGTAGCTCTGGGGAATATGTGGCCTGAATTACTCATTTATCTCTTTAATCTTCAACTGCCAGGGCAGGCAACCTGTGTATGGCCCAATGCCTGTTTAATTGAGTCAGAGACACCCAATTTGGTTTGGGGGCTCAAATGGGCCATTTGCCCAAGTCTGTGTTTTGGAGGAGGAATTAGTTTAGAAGACTAATCTTGGAGCCATCTTGAAAGGCCTTCTTCATGCTAAATACTGAATCATAGAATCAACCAGGCTGGAAGAGACCTCCAAGATCATCCAGTCCAACCTAGCACCCAGCCCTAGACAATCAACCAGACGATGGCACTAACTGCCCCATCCAGGCTTTTCTTCAAAACCTCCAGGGATGGCAACTCCACCACCTCCCTGGGCAGCCCATTCCAATGCCAATCACTCTCTCTGCCAACAACTTCCTCCTAACATCCAGCCTAGACCTCCCCCACCACAACTTGAGACTGTGTCCCCTTGTTCTGTTACTGGTTGCCTGGCAGAAGAGACCAACCCCACCTGGCTGCAGCCTCCCTTCAGGTAGCTGTAGACAGCAATGAGCTCCGCCCTGAGCCTCCTCTTCTGCAGGCTGCACACCCCCAGCTCCCTCAGCCTCTCCTCACAGGGCTGTGCTCCAGGCCCCTCACCAGCTTTGTCGCCCTCCTGTGGACACCTTCCAGTACTGCAACATCTCTCTTGAACTGAGGAGCCCAGAACTGGACACTTTCTTTAAAAATCAGATTATCTAGAGCACTGCAGAGTGGCACCTCCAGCAGAATTCAGTTGTTTTTTAAATTAGATTATTACCTTTTTGCCTCAGTTTCCATCCTAGATGACCTTTAAGGTCCCTTCCAATCCAAGCCAATCAACTTGATATCCGTTTGATGCTCTGAACTGCTTTGAAATTGTCAGATGAAAGGCACCATAGAAAACCAAAGCATTTAATGTTACCTTTCACTACAGCTTTTAATTACTAGCAATATCTTATTTTAAATAATTTATGTTTGCATGAGAATTTGTCAAGCAGTATTATAAATCTCCTGGACAAGAATGACGAATATGCAGCTGAAATAATTTTGTAAGAACTGTTCACTCTGTGAAACTCAGATGTTACTGAAAGGTCTTCTTGCTGCTAGACTGTGATCTCTCTCAATGCCTCCTGTGCTTAAGTAAACTTTGATTTTCCTGTTAAGTTTGATGTATGACCATATCACATACAGCTTACCTCAACAACTGGTTAATTATTTATTAAGGTTCAGGAGGCAGTGGAAGACTGAAGGTAAACCAAAGTGAATGAGAGAAAAAACAACATTTCCACTCACTGAGCTTCTACAGCAACAATTCTTTGAAGAAATATTTCCTGCTTTATATTTCTCTTATTTTTAACTTTCTGTCTCTTACTGGAGTGCCTGAAGGGAGGCTGTAGCCAGGTGGGGTTGGTCTCTTCTGCCAGGCAACCAACAACAGAACAAGGGGACACAGCCTCAAGTTGTGGTGGGGGAGGTCTAGGCTGGATGTTAGGAGGAAGTTGTTGTCAGAGAGAGTGATTGGCATTGGAATGGGCTGCCCAGGGAGGTGGTGGAGTCACCATGCCTGGAGGTGTTCAAGAAAAGCCTGGGTGGGGCACTTAGTGCCATGGTCTAGTTGATTGTCTAGGGCTGGGTGCTAGGTTGGACTGGATGATCTTGGAGGTCTCTTCCAATCTGGTTGATTCTATGGTTTGTTTTTCAAGTTCTTTTGAAGATCTGAAGATCCTCAGCTGGGTTGAAAGAAGAGATGTCTCTTCTCAGACTGTCCTCCTTTTCCCTTCTATGGGTTTCATAGTGTCCAGCACTGCTTCCATAATTAGAGTTTTGTTTGAGGGAAAGGCAGGCATTCTGTTTTGTTGTGTTTTTACACAACACATCCTTATGGGCTTTTTTCCCTGGCTTAAGGCCGTTTAGTCTTTTGCAACACTGTGAATTAAATTTGCCCAGAGATGGGAAGCTTCACATGAAAACTTTATAGTGTCTCCACCTGGCATTTGGTAGAGGAGGAACAGACAGAGCCCACTCAATCTCTGAGCATGTGGGCCCATAGGGAAGCATCCAGGTGGGCAGTGATAGGTTTTTTGTTGTAGTGGCAAAAAACTCCCAGGGAGTGATGAATGTCCTCCTATCTCCTGTTCAGGCCACACTGGAATGGCAAGGCTGAGCTGTCATCATGAAGTATTGCTCAGTCATCTTTGCCACTCCTTATTTCTCACTGTATTTTATTAGAAGGTAAAGAAAAGTCAGTTAGAGCAGGTGCAGAAATTGCCAAGCTAACTTTTATTAGTAAACACAATTCATACATCAAACGAAAGCCTGCTTGCAGGGTGGAATTGCTTTCAGTAAATCACCTACATTTGGTGAGGGGTTTTGAGCTGAAAAGTATTTCTGTTTGCGTAGCTCTCTCCTTGGGTTACTTTGAAAGCTACAGGTGTGATGGTTTGGATGTTCCCCCCCCTGCTTTGGAAAATCACCCAGACTAGACTCACCAGCTCTGGAAATTGAATGAAGCTTTATCCTTACAGCTTAGCACAAGGTACAAGCAGGTATTTACAATCTATACAGCTATAGACAGAAACAGACAAGTTAAAAAGTAATACAGAAACACAACAGCCCTCCCAGAAACCAGAGTGCCCAGGAGGGGCTCCCAACCACCCTTCCACCTTCCTCCCAGCCCTCTACCTTACCCAAGACTTTGCCTTACACTCAAGGTAGTCGAGAGGCTCGGTCAGGGGGGTTAGGAGGCAGACAGATTAGTCACACAGATGGCAGGTTAGAGAGAGGTTCATCGACAGAGAGTGACTCTGTTATCTATGTTTGTGTTCTTGTCTCAGCAAGCCTGTGAGTGCAGCAGACATCACCATTGTTTCCTTTTCACAGCCTGTCATCTAATTCTTCTCACCAAAACATTCTAGCTAGCTTCAAACTAGCACAACAGGTTTCATGTGTCCATTGAAACTAGTTCTTCATTTCAGTATATTAACTTAGTGTTACATTACAATGAAGAAAAAGGAGAGGTTATAGATTTAAGTCTGATCCGAATCTATCAAAGGCAGAAGGACAGTTGTGATGGTTTGGCTGTTACACACACACACCCCCTTATGAAATCACCCAGACTAGACTCAGCTGGCTGGAGTTTAAGGAATGAAGCTTTATATTCACAGCTTAGCACAAGACACAAGCAGATATTTACAATATTTGCAGCTATAGACAGAAATAGACAAGTTAAAGATAATACAGAAACACAGCATCCCTCCCAGAAACCAGAGGCCCCAGGAGGGGCTCCCAACCACCCTTCCACCTCCTTCCCACACCTCTACCTTATCCCAGAGTCTGCTTTACATGCAAGGTGAGTTTGCAGGATTGGCCAGAGGGGTTAGAAAGCAGAAGGATTAGTAACACAGAAAGCAGGCCAGGGAGAAAAGTACAGACACCAGCTGTGACAGAGAGCCACTGCAGCTGTGTTATCTGTGTTTGTGTTCTTGTTCTTATACGTCTCAGCAAGCCTGCGAGTGAAGTAGACATCACCACTCTTTCCTTTTCACAGCCTATAATCTAATTCTTCTCACCAAAATATTCCAGCTAGGCTCAAACTAGCACCACAATGTCAAGTTTTTGGCTTTGCCTAGACTTGGAACAGGAATATTTTTCAAAATCTCAATAAACTTATGGATGGTGATAAAAATTCTGAGCTATCCACCCTCTATGAAAGAAAAAGATGTATTAACAAGAAGAATACAGAACCATAAATTCAATATCTTGTGTCTGATTGAAGGAAGCTTTTATGTTGTGACTTAGGACTTCTATTCTGGAAAGGACAGACTAGAAACTGGATTTCATTATACTGGAAAGATTCCTAAAGGAAAAGGCAAACATTTTCTTGGGCTTCAGAAGAGCAACTGCTCCAGGTCTGCTGCATTCTGTATGCTTTTAGGAGAGGATCGAAGCTGTCAGTTTGCAGTGGTGTTAACAAAAGTGGAAGGTGTTGAATGATTTGCATAACGACCTAAACCAGACTGGCAGACAATGCACAGTATGTTTGAGCTGGAGCACACAGCTGAGGAACCTCATCCTGGGAGGCAGGGATCATAAGCTGGATTGCAGCACAGGGCAAACCCAAATGTATGACTTCTGGACCTGAGGCAGTAAGTCCATGTGGCTCTGCACTGCAGATGACCTGGTTGCAGTCAGCTCAAGGATATCTGTATCATGCTTCATCACATGGTGTAAACATTCCTGGGTGCTCAGGAGTGAGTTTATGGTGAGCAGTCTGTCTTCTGCCTAAATCCCCCAGACGGGCTGGGAAGGCTGTGCCTCCTTTGACTGAGTAAACTATCCTGGAGGAGAATTCCTATATAAGAAGCAGTGAGATTATTGTTGGCTTTCTTTTCTTATAGCCATCTCTAACACAAGGATTGGGTTGCCCAGAGAGGTGGCTGAGGCCCCATCCCTGGAGGTGTTTAAGGCCAGGCTGGATGAGGCTCTGGCCAGCCTAATCTAGGGTAGGGTGTCCCTGCCCATGGCAGGGGGGTCGGAACTAGATGATCTTTGTGGTCCCTTCAACCCTGACTGATTCTATGAGTCAGTTATTGTGGCTGCAGCGTTTGCAGTTAGCCATTGAAGGAAAATGTGCAGTCTGGGCTGGTGCTTTCATGGCCCTCTTGTCTGGCTGATGACTACATCTGTGGATTTTCCCTCTGTTGACTACCTTCAACACATGGCAGAGCTATGGAAAGCAGATGTAAATCATGCAATATATAAAACCAATTCATAGCTTTACCAAGTCCTGTACCCTGTCCTACACCCCAGCATTTCAAAAGGGTTTGACTCAGAAATCAAAGTCTCTTGAAAAAAATCCTCTTGCTGCTTAGAAAAAAAACAACCCTTATGCCTCACACTGTGTTGATCCATAAATCATAAACCACAGCTGATCACAAAAATCTCTATCATTTTACAGAAGGTAAGACAGAAAAAAAAAAAGTGAGGTAGACTAAACAAGTGAAGTGGACCTGAGGCTCAGAGGACTGGGATTCTGCTGCTGTTTCTACCACTTGTGTTCTGGATAACATTAGCTAAGTCATTTTACTTTTGCACTTGAGTTTTCTCATTTGTCAAAGGAAATATTGGCACTGCTTTCATCTCTAAACTGCTTTAAGGTCTGCCAGTCAAAAATACAGTCTGGGATCTGGGAATCACAAAATGCAGAGGTTTGTAGCCATTAGTTCAAACCTCATCCTGCATCTCCTCTGTAGTCACTGGGCGGGATTGGAGGAGAGTTTGCCAACAGCTTTATAGAGCCCGGTGTGTTTTATCTGTTGTAGCAGTAGGAGAAGCTAAACCTGCAAGCAGACTGGTTCCTGGCTGTGTTGCCTCTGTACTGCCACAGTTTCCCAGGTATTCTCCCAGAGGAGGAGAAAGATTGCATGTTAATGGTCCACGAGGCTGATAGCTCTGCAAGCAGAGACAGCTGCTGCAATGCTCAGCCACGCTCCACCTCTCCTCCATAACACTGCATTCGTGGAACTTCTTTGTTGTGGGTAAAGGCCACATAGCACAGACCTCTTGTCATAGGCAGACCACCTTCTTTATTAATCTCCTTAACAGTTTAAAGACAGAACTTGAAATTGACTCTCCCTTACTTCTGCCTGGAGTCTCTGGTGCTCAGGCAACCCATGGCACCAAGGCTGATGTTTCTGCCACAGTGTAAGTCCCGGGGCTGGATTTGCCCAGTTCTGTGTCTGCAGCAATAACTTCTGACACAGCTCAGCTGATGTGTAGGGAACCAATGCAGCTATCTCGGTGTGGGGCTCACTGATGTGCAAATGCTGCTGTAACTGTTCCTCCTTGTGAGCCTGTACCTGCAGCCACCATGTGCTTAAACTAGGGAGTCCCCCTGAAAGTGGCAGTTTGATAGGTCCTGTCAAAGAGAAACCTGAGGGGATGCTATGAATTTCTCTTGTCTCCATTATCATTTTTTTCTGGATAAAGCAAACCAGCCTGCAGCTTTCCTCGTGAAGTCATGTTTGGTTTATTTTCCTCTGTGACACACTTAATGTTTCAACCTTTCCTGCCAAGTCTTCTGTGGTGGGTATATCCAGGCTGTGAGGAGGAGGAGAAGCCATTTTCAGTGAAGGTGCTATGTTAGAGACAAGAAAAAGACCTGAAGGATTTGATTAGGTTAAACAAAGAAGCCACAAGATTTGTATTACCTCATTGTTTTTCAGTTACTGGTAAGTTAAGTTTCAGGAATGATTTGAGGTTTGGTTGCTGATTCAGGGTACATGAGTTCCAGAGATTTAGAAGGACATGGATAGTTCAGTTCCATCCCATGTAAGCAGTAGCTCTTTTTTGTGTGGTTGCTGTTTAGTACTGAGAAACAGAAATGTTGTGTTCTATTTGCAGACAGATCCAGAAAATAAAAGTAGGGCAAGCACTTACTGGAGTGTCAGTTGTGCACTGGCCTTTTACAGCAGAGAATGTATGCACAATTTAGCAATAAACTGAGATGCTGAGTCACATAAATATGTTCATTGTATGGAATTCAGGTGCCCAGCAAAAAAGGAAACCATCTATGGCAAGCTGGCAAGAGAAAGCTGACTCCTGGAGAGAATGACCAGTTCAGGTTTATAGAGCCCTAATGGACATTTATTTGTACCAGGTTGCTTTTCTCCCTGAAAATCAAGTTTCATCCTTTTTTATTTTCCCCTTGTTTAGTTTCAGACCTTGGGTGACAGACATTTCATACACTTCTCAAGACCTTTTATGTGTTGTGTGACAATGTGCAAGCTGGCCTGCTGGACTGTTCCATTTCCCATACACTTCACTATCAGGGCTAATTAAAGGCAAGTGCTTTCTTACATGAGTGCTGCAATCATCCTTTGAAAGACCACAGAATCACAGAATGTTAGTTAGGACTTAAAAGGGACTTCTGAAGATCATTGGGTCCAACTTCACTGCCAAAGCAGGATCACCTGGGGCAGGTCACAGAGGAACACATCCAGGAGAGTTCTGAAAGTCTCCAGAGAAGGAGACTCCACAACCTCTCTGAGCAGCCTACTCCAGGGCTCCAGCACCCTCACTTCAAAGAAGTTTCTTCTCACTGAGGTGGAACCTTTTGTGTTCCAGCTTAAATTCATTGTTCCTTGTCATATCACAGAACGCTATTGAAAAGATAGTGGCACTTTCATCTTGACCTCAGATACTTATTAATGAAAGATCTCTGCTCAGCCTTCTCTTCCTAAGACTAAACAACCCCAATTCTCTCAGTCTTTCTTCACAGGAGAATGTTCGAGCCCCCCAATAAGCCTCATAGCTCTCCATTGGTCTCTCTCCAGCAGGTCCCTGTCTCTCTTGAACTAGGGAGCGCAAAACTGGACACAGTATCCTAGGTGTGGTGTCACCAGGGCAGAGTAGACGGAAAGGAGTATCATAGAATCAGCCAGGTTGGAAGAGACCTCCAGGATCATCCAGTCCAACCTAGCACCCAGTCCTGTCCAAATAACTAGACCATGGCACTAAGTGCCCCATCCAGGCTTTTCTTCAACACCTCCACCAGGGACAGTGACTCCACCACCTCCCTGGGCAGCCCATTCCAATGCCAATCACTCTCTGTGAAGAGCTTCCTCCTAACATCCAGCCTAGACCTCCCTCTGCACAACTTGAGACTGTGTCCCCTTCTATTGCTGGTTGCCTGGGAGAAGAGACCAACCCCCACCTGGCTACAACCTCCCTTCAGGTAGTTGCAGACAGCAATGAGGTCTGCCCTGAGCCTCCTCTTCTCCAGGCTGCACAACCACAGCTCCCTCAGCCTCTCCTTAGGGCTTGTATTCCAGGCCTCTTGATGTACTCCAGTATGCCATTGTGGCCACAAGGCCACCTTGCTGTCCCATGGAGAACTTGCTATCTGCCAGTAGTTGCCTGGGTCTTCCTTCATGCCCTTTGAAAAGTGAAGCGTCATTGGCCCTCTTTCAGACCTCAGGCACCTCTCTTGTTCTCCATGATCAAGAATGATAGAGAGTGGCTCAGCAGCAGCAACGTCAGCCAGCTCCCTCAGCACTTGTGGATGCACCCCACTGGGGCCCATGGATTTGTATGTTTTCCCTTTATCCAAGCACTCCCTAACCCATGAATACTAAGCAGACAGAGTATTAGCAAAGAAAGATTTATGGAATATGCTCCTTTATCTTTTGATGCCTGAACAAAATGCTTTGGAACAAGTAGAATGCATCCTTTACTGAGCCCAAATAATATTTGGAGGGACTGCAGAGATGAACCCCTGTGGACTATAACTGTGTAACATCCATCTGTTTCCAGGCTGGAAGTGTGCACAACTACTCTATGTCAGCAACCCTAAATGTTTCCTTCTAGTTTTAGCTTGGAAAATGGACTGAAAGTGAAGCTTGGTTTCATAGTGAGGAAGTATGGAGAGTCCTCTTGAAAAAAACTCAGTAATAGTCTGAAAACCAGGCATGAATGCTGGTCAGCTGTGAGATAGGATTGAGTTCAGTGTTTGCAACATAGCTCAAAGAAGGTTAAAAAGAAAACAACGAAACTTAGTCATGTGGATCATTATCATTCCTTCAAAAGCGTGTGGGGATCCAAAGTTCTCAAGTGGAATGGCAGTGTGGTTAGATAGCAAAGAGCTAAGTCCTTAAGCTACCCTATATAGCTGACCTAACACTCCACCTTTGATTTCTGAGAATTCATAGACTCAGTCAGGGTTGGAAGGGACCACAAAGATCATCTAATTTCAACCCCTCTGCCATGGGCAGGGACACCCTACACTAGATTAGGCTGGCCAGAGCCTCATCCAGTCTGGCCTTAAACACCTCCAGGGATGGGGCTTCAGCCACCTCTCTGGGCAACCCAATCCTTGTATTAGAGATGGCTATAAGAAAAGAAAGCAAGCCAACAATAATCTTACTGCTTCTTATATAGGAATTCTCCTCCAGGATAGTTTAGGAATTATTTTTGCCTTGTCTTTTTAATGTGCTGAGACAATGTGGGCTTTGTAAGAGCCATTCCCTTCATATAAATGACACCTGAGCTCATCAGATTCCTGAACTGAGGAGGCATCATGCTGGAATGTCACAGCACCCAGCTCTGAGCCTGCAGATATGCAGAGCACATTTACCACACCACCACATGACACAGGGGCAATGAGGCAGCCTGCAGAGTTTGCAGATGAAAGGCAGATAAACAGGACAGCGTCGTCTGTCCCAGGTTGCACAGCTAACCTTGCTGGCAGTACCTCACTTTGTGTCATCGCATTGGGCCATTTGGCTGTTCTGTCATTTCTGTGAGCAAGGCTTAGGTATGCACACCAAACTGAGGAAAAGGCATTTGTTAAGGAGGATGAGAGAGGTGGGAATTTGATCCTCTGCCAAGGGTCTGTGACAAAGGTTGGATCTGCTGCTAGGTTATTGCTCTGTAGATGTAGCTCCTTGTAGGACACATTGGCCACGTCCTGCACAGAGCCACCACCAGTGTATGTGCTGCTGGCACATAAACACACACCTCTGGTGTGCATACAATCATAGAACGGTAGTGGTTGAGGGGGACCTCTGAAGATCATTGATGCCTAACCTCCCTGCCAAAGCAGGATCACCTAGGGCAGGTCACACAGGAATGCATCCAGACAAGTCTTCAATATCACTAGAGAAGGAGAGTCCACAACCTCTCAGAGTAGCCTGCTCTCACTGTAAATAATTATTTCTAGTCTCCAGTCTAAATCTGCCCTCCTCAGGCTCAAAACAATTCCTATCACTATGTGTGGGTTTGCCTCACAGATGAAAGCAAGTTTTTGTTAGTCTCATGAAAGGAAAAAGACACTTTCAAAAGTGGTGTGACCTGTATTTATATTCATCTCTCAAGCTTTTCCTTGAATACTTTTTCACAAGCTACTGCATCAGGAAGGACACACTTAAAGCCAGCTGATGCGGTGGGAGTGAGAGAAGGTTTGCAAGATTTTCAGTCTTTTTAATCCCATCAGGTACATCCTCTGCTCAGGATTTGAAGTCTCTCATACCATAGCCAGTTTAGCCTACAAGACACAGTTACCAAAGCATCCCCTGCAGAATACTAAAAGCCATTCTTGCCCTGCACACTTTGATTACAGTTTTGTCGAGGTGCATCACTCTTCTTCTGACTCTGGGGGAGGACTGTCATATGTGCTTGAGGAGAGTAGATTTAGACTAGATAGTAAATTCTTTACAGTGAGGGTGGTTAGACACTGGAACATGTTGCCTAGGGAAGTTGTGGATGCTCCCTCTCTGGAGGTTTTCAAGGCCAGGCTGGATTGGGTTTTGAGCAGCCTGGTCTAGTGGAGGGTGTCCCTGCCCATGGCAGGAGGGTTGGAACTCTAAGGTCCCTTCCAACCCAATTCATTCTATGAACCTATGACAAAGTAGAGCTGAGTTTGTTCAACTAGTGAAAAGAGAGCCTTGTAACATAAGGTCATTATCACAGAATCAGCCAGGTTAGAAGAGACCTCCAAGATCATCCACTCCAGCCTATCACATCACCCAGCCCTGTCCAATGGGTCTTGCCTTAATACTGCTGCTATATGATAAGGGCCAGAGTAAATTAAATTCCCTGTGACTCACCTGCAACTGGACAAAAATGGATTGCTTAGTCACTGCTCCAGTGCATGGATTTGTCTCTCCCTGTGTACACAGACATGCAGTAAGTGTGCAGAGTCCCACTGAGGAGAATGAGCCTGTTATTTTGCACCAGGCTGTTTCAGCCTCCAGAAGGAAAGGCAGTTACCCATGTAGTGTGGTAAGTCCTGAAAATGGTTCAGAGAGGAGTGCTGTTAAAAGCTAGAAAGCAGGTGCACACAATGTCCTTTTTCAGTGGACGGATGGTGTCAATAGGTAGGCAAACCAGAGCAGCTCTCCTGCTCATTAATTCTGCCTCTCCTTCCACCATTTCCTGTTCATTAACTCCCTCACATGCTCCCCCCCTCTGCCAGAGCACATTACTCAGGCTCAATCATTGTCTCTGAACGAAGGGCGTTGAAAGAAAGAGCCAGAGTAAGATCTCAAATTCCCCACTCTCCCAAGCTATCAAATAAGCATTTTACACTTCCTTGGAATGGTAAACATAAGTCAGGTTTAAGGAAGGTATGTGCCCTCCAGCCAGGATTTACCTTTGTGCTGCTTATTCTGTCAAGAAGACTTCTTTTTTTTCTGAAGAGACTGTTTCACCTCTGAATCTCATCCATGCTCTAAATCCTTTGGGAAGAACTAAGCACAGAAGTCTGGTTTTGTTTTATCTGGCTTTTGTAAGGAAGGAAATTTGTTTCTTGTTGCTTTATGGTAAGTTTTGATGTCTTTTAAGTGGGACTGTTATGCTTGGCTGATCATGATGGCAGTGTGATGGACTCTGTGGACATGCACATGGACAATATAGTTGTCCTCTGAGGACAGTAGCAAATGCTTCCCTTTAGACAGATATCCACTGACTTAGCATGGTCCATGTTTTTCAGTAACTTACTGGTCCACAGAAGTGTTGCTTACAGTCCCAGGCCCTGTCCAGAATGGCCAAGGGGCTGGAGGACCTTCTCTTAAACCACTAATCAGAGAATCAAGTATAGTCAATCTCTGCAGAGACAGCACAGCTACTTGGAGGGGAGGAAGGATTTTGGGGCTGGGAAATTCAAATGCTGTGGCCACAAAGCACTGTATCTGCTGAGGTGATCAGAGAATCACAGAATTTCTTAGACTGGAAAAGACCTTCAAGATCATTGCATCCAGTCACTAGTTTCACACTGACAAGTCTTTGACTAAAATGCCAAGAAAGAGAGCCTGCAAGACAGCTTTTTATTGCATTGAGGCAACCAGGATTATCAGTGTCTTAATTATTTAATCTCCTTAGTCCAGGCCAGTTAGAACTCATCTTGTTTCCCTGTACAGTACCATTGCAAGGACTGGGACTGTGAAGCTCCCATCAGGCTCTCAGCTTAAGCAAGCCCTGGTGTGTCCTAGAGGGCTGCAAGTGCAAGGCCAGATGCATGGACCACACACCATAGAGCTGCTCTGCCCATGTTTGCTTAGGCTGGCCCACTAGACTTTGTCTCTTCACAGGGAAATGCTGCCCGTGGCCTTGTCATGGTTCGATACACTTCTGCCATATGGCATTGATTCAATTTAGGCTCACCATTAACAGCTATGCTAACATGAGCTCACAATCCAGGTGCTACCCTTTCATGTCAGCTTTGCATGACTGCCCGCAAAACCACGTAGAGGTACTGAAGTGATACAGGCAGCAAGGGGAAAACATCTAAGCAATTTCTTAGTGGAAACCATGTTCTCAAATCCATGAGACTTTTCTTGGCAATATACTTTCAGCCTTCTTACAAATGCTTCCTGCTGTGCAGCAAGCACAGCTGAATAGCCATGGGGTGAACACTGTGCTGAGGAACACTCAGTGCTCATAGTATGTTTGTTCAGCACCCACTCTCCAGATGCAGAGGGGTGGATGAGGGTGGTGAAGAACAGGCCCAGAAAAGCTAACATGCATCATGTAGGCCGCATGGACTTGATCCTGAAGGTGCTGTAAAACTGAGGAAATGCAGGCACAGTGTTTCTGGGGTTGGAGCAGTCTGGCTTCCACTGTGCTTGCATTGTGTCAGCTCCCCCTCTTCTCATTGCTTCTCACTGGAAACATTGCACTGGAGCACAGGTGAAGCAAAGCAGGCCCTAACTAGACCCAACAGCTGCCTTTTGTAGCTGCTGTGGAAACAGCTGTAAGGGGGTAACATAATCACTCTTCTGTTGCCAGTCAGCTGCATACCATAAGCACCTTTCTGGGATGCAGGGGACCCCGAGGCAGCTCCGGTGGTGATGTAAATGCTAATTGGGCCCACAGCCTGCTATTTTGTGCCCCACTTGACATACTAAGCACTTGTTGTTCTGTCCCATGAGGATGAGGTTGGCTCAAGGGATATTCTGTGCCACTTCTGTTGCAATGAGACTTGTGTTCCACTCATGCAGAAGGTGTCTTTGCGCTGGTTCCTGTAGCGGGAGGAATAGTTTCTTGGCTTCTTGATCTTTCTCACCTTTTGTGCAGTAAAGCTTCACTATGATGTCAGTCAGCTCAGGCTTGGAGTGCTCACGTTTGGAATGTCAGGGGTTTTTTAATTATTATTATTTTCCTTTTTTAACAAATAAGCAAGTTTTGAGATGGGTGTTGGGGGTTGTTTTTACAAAAGACAAACTCACCTGGGATGTGCAGGTCTGTATTTTTCTGTCTGAGATTACTGATTTAGAAGCAAATGTGATGGAAGAAGATCTAATCAATCACAGAATGAAAAATTTAGCAGCTGGACACCACAAGTCACAGATTGTAGTGGGCAGGGCATTTCTGACTGTACTTGAGGCAAGACTAGGACTTGTTATTCTAACAAAACAGAAACAGTCACAAGTAAGTAAATACTGAAGATTGCTCAGCATCACCATTGAGAAAGTGGTCTGAGAACAACTCAGCTGAGCTTTAGGTATGGATTTTAATGTGTCCTTGGTCACAGCAGTTAACTTACTTTGAGTTCGGTTTCCCCTTAAAAAGGCAACTTTTGGAGTAAAAAGCCCCACCTGGGAAAGTGTTGTAACTATAGAAACTGGGAATACTGATTCACCAGATAATCCTTTGCAGCTGTTTTGACAGTATGTGCTCTGCTGAGGTAGTGTCAGGGGATTTCACCGGCTAAATACTGTGTCTGACATGGTCAGTCTCTATCAGAGAACTCAACTGCAGAGCAGAGAGGTGAGTCATAGAATCATAGAGTGTCTTAGATTGGAAGGGACCTTAGAGATCAGCTACTCCAACCTCCTCACCATGGGCAGGGACACCTCTCCTCTAGACTCAGCTGCTCAAGGCCTCATCTGACCTGGCCTTAGCACAGGAGAGAACGTAACATAGTATCATAGAATGGTTGAGGTTTAAAGGGACCCCAAAGATCATCTAGTTCCACGCCAGCTGAGCCTGTGAGTCCTGCTAGGGGTGAATTTAGCAGCGATCTGTTATTGATCAGAGATGCAAGGGTTGAGGTTTGAAGGAACCCCAAAGATCATCTAGTTCCATGACAGCTGAGCATATGAGTCCTGCTGGGAGTGAATCAAGTAGAGATCTGTTACTGATCAGAGGTGCAAGGGTTGGTGTTAGCTGTCTGCTTGGAAAAAAAGAAATAAACAAAAGAAACTAAGTCAGAAACAACAACAAAAAAACAGTTGCTACCTGTGTAAGTTTCTATATTGAATGTCTTGAGTTACACTTCGATTACTGCCTGTTTTTATATCCCAGGTTCAGGTTCAGCGGTCGTATTCTTGGCCTTGCTCTCATTCATCAGTACCTTCTTGATGCTTTCTTCACAAGGCCCTTCTACAAAGCACTACTAAGGCTGTAAGTATCAGTGTGCAACCAGGCAGAAACCATGCAGGAAGAGTGATCCCTACAGAGACCCAGACCCAACTCAAGGAGTTGCTTTGAGCTGTTTCTGCTGTTGGTTGGTTGGGGTGTGATAGAAAACAAACACACTGTGGTTTTCCTTTGCTTTCTCCAGCAACTTGTCTTTCACCAATACTGTGTTGATAAAAATGCACAGTAAGTATGATGTTTTGGAACACACATTTGAAAGTACAGACCTACAATTCCAGAGTTTAATACTGATGAAGAGTTACCAGAGTTCAGATGTGTGGAAGACTGAAAAGCATCTTTGATGGAACAAAACAAGACACTAAAAGAAAATGGAGGGAGGCCATGATGAGAATAATACACATTTCCCATGCTTCACTAGTGGAGTAGGTTTTCATTCTAAACCACAGCACAGGTTAATGAGGAATGCTAATGTAGATATAAGCAGTGAATATTTCTTGTTGGTCTTTGTCAAGGGTTAGGGCTCAGCTGACCACCAAATAAGCAACTGATGCTCTCTTCTACTGTACTTTCTATTAACAAGCAGAAGCTACCAGTAATATATTACTTTCAATCTCAAGTTTATAAGGTTAACTTTAATTGCTAATCTGTCCCTCTTTAATTAACAAACATCAGTAAGACAAGATACATAAAATTTGCAGCAATAAAGACAGTCATTAGTAAGTCAAGAGTTCAACGAAATGACAGAAGAGCAGAATAAATCTTAGTTGAAGTAGTTTATCAGTTAAGATTATTCCAAATCAGCAAATATATTTGGCTTAAGAGTCCTTGAAGTTCTCTAACATAACATGGATTTAATTATTCTTTAAAACTATGAGTATTGCTGGGATGCAAATGCTCGTATCTATGTTGTATCTGAGCTAGTCTGCAAATAGCCTAGAGTGCTCCCTTCATCCTTAATTTCCCCTTAGGGAATTGAAGCCAGACTGCTCCTAACACTCACCTGCCCTTTCAGCAAACAAGGCCAGCAGAAATTTAGGCTGCCTGGTCTGTCTTTTGTCAGTCTTGTGTGTTCACCTCCAGGATGATAGATCCATGGAAGCAGCCAGGCACAGCAGAGTGGGGCACATCCATTCTAGAGGGAGGCATGTCCTCTGAAGTGCAGGACACCCTGAAGACTCACATAAAATCACGCCACAGGAGTGCCTTCTGAAAGCCAGCAGTGTGGGCAGCCAAGAGATTTGGCCTTGAGCCCAGCCATGCAAAGCAGACCGTTGGAAAACTGCTTTAAGAGGGTCTGTGTAACAGGCTTTGATGTTAACAAAATGAAACAAACTTTATGGTGGACTTTGGCATAAATCTGTTCTCATTCTCAGTAGTAAGTTATCCTGCCAATAGTCATGGGGTCATATATTTAGCTGCATCTCTTTTCTTGCCTTGCCGTCAGGCCATGCGACTTAAGTGACTTAGAGTACCTGGATGAAGAGTTCCATCAGAGCTTGCAGTGGATGAAGGATAATAACATCACAGATATCCTGGATCTAACCTTCACAGTGAACGAGGAGGTGTTTGGACAGGTGAGCACAGCTATGCAAAACATCTGAAAGGCAAATTTGAAGCCGACAAAGCTGAGCATGATGAACATCTTTCTGTCAGAACAGGTCCTTTAGCCTTTCAATAATATTTTCTTCTCCTATTTTCTGTTTCTTTCAAGCCACCTGTTTCAATGCAGGTGTATAATATAAAATACCAGCTCCCCTACAGGCCTATTGAGCCACACACTGATGAGCAGGAGGAATTCTCTGGAGTGCAGATCTTCTCTCCAGGGTGTAGTTCACAGAGATGTGGCATTTGGTGAATGCAAGCAATGTAACTTAAAGCTGATGTGACTGAAAGGTTGGAGTGAGTTAGGATGGAAGAAAAACATTTGGCAGCTGGTGTAAGACGTGGCAGCTCTCACCATTACTGTGTCTGGTATCACCTTGTTAGATTCTGTGTCTTACCTTGCACCTATCTATTGACTCTATCTAAATAGGCATTTATTATGCTTTTGGCCTCTCAACTCTACCCTAGACAATTCTCTTTAGCTTACTTGGTCTGGATGATTATAGACTTAATAGGGCCCAAGCCTGGCTTCAGTGCAGCCTGGCAACTAGAACAAGTGTCTGCTGTGGGATTTGTTGGCTTGTACTGAAGGCCTTGTGCTCTTTGCTTATGTAACTCACACTAGATTATAACTGTCACTGAAAAGCCTTGAAGGAATCCAAAGCAATATTCAGACCAAGATTTGAGACCTCCAAGGAGATAACTAAGAGAACTAGAAGGGCTGAAGAACCAAACATTGCAGAAGGACAATGGGTAGAAGCTAATTTGTCTAAGGCATGGACACACAGTGTCAAAGGGAGCAAAGAGATGAGGTGCAATGTACAGAGAGTGGCTATTAGCCCTTGAAAATGAAGCTGACAGGAGGAGTTTGCACAAAGCAGGAGCAGCTCTGCGAGCTCAGGCAGAGTTAAACTGGTTTCTGAGGGGAGAATTTCTGAGCTTGAGAGTAAAAGGGCTGCTCAGCTGTAGATTGAATGTAACGGAATGCAAGCAAGACTTCAGGGGATGTTTTCAGAAGTTAATTTAGTCTGCCTATAGTACAAGGTCGTGAAGGATGATCAAAGTCAAGGGCAGATGAAATGAAAAGGATGAGGCAGAAGAACTTAAGTAAGAAGGAATGGTAACATTGTTATTCCATAGACTTAAATGCAGGGGGTTTTCGTGGGCTTTGAGCTGAGAGCTTGCATGACATCCAACTGACAGTGCAGTGATTTCCCTGGAAGGTACAACTGTAGAAGACTAATACACACAGACAGACAGAAACACACAGACATACTCACAAAGACAGATGAGACAAGTTTGTATTTACGTTGGACAACCACAAAGTTGAATGAGTATCTCAGCCTGTATTACCCTGATGGTTCTGAAAGTAACATCTGACATGCTAATTACTCCTTACACTCTCCCAAAAAGAGCTACACAATGACATAGGAGACTGTTGTGGAAGACATGAGATGGCTCCAAAGAGAACAGAAAAAAATCACAATCTGTTGTAGACGCTGTGATTTGAAAGCAAAAGAACACTAAAAGCCAGAATTTGATGCTGGTTCACATATTGTTTAGTTCTTTCTTTTATACATACTAGACAGTAGCCTTGTGATGGGGGGAAAAGTTGTTCTTCCTGTGAATTCTGGCTGCCAGAGTCCCAAATGAAAGTGAGATTTTCCCCCTTCTGAAATTCACTACATGCTGACAAGCAAGTAACGAAGAAATCACAATCAACATTTTATGCTCACAGATGGATCCCAGCTGGAGATTCTCATCTACCAAGGGTATCTGACCACTTATATGCCATCTGAGCATTGCTTTGCTGGATACATGTACAACTGTAAATCACAGTGGGAGCTCTGCTAATATTTGGGAGGCTGGATTTCTGGGGCTGGGTAAGGGAAACAAGATACAGTGTCTCTTTAAGAAGTTGTGTTACAACCCTTTTGTCCTGCTTCCACAAGGACTTTACTCTGGGCCCTTCACTGCTTCTTTCAGTTTTCCTTTCTTGTTAGATCTCTGACATGTATTTAGTTTCAAGGCCTTTTGGGGCAAATCCTCATTCTTGGTACCTTTGCTATTAGAATTCAGTACTGAGGTGTTCTACCCTTTTTGCACACTGGAACCTAAAGCACCACTGTAGTAGCAAAGAAATGATGTCAAACTAAGCATTACACATTTTTACTGGTGGGGACTGGGTGCCAGTTTCAGAATTTCACTTCTGAGACAGAGGTGTCAGTTGCTTGTGACCCTAAATACTTTCTCATGCCTGCACCCATTGGGAAGTGTTCTTCCAGGGCTGTCTCCAAGCTCTGTGTGTGGATAGAGCCTGTCTCTGAGCCGTGGCAATTGCTCCAGTAGATAAAAGGAATGGGCTGAGTGGATTGAAAGACCTTCTTGCTTCTACAAAACTGTATTCTGAATTCTAGCTCACAACTGTGGTTAATGTCTCTATGGGCAAGAAAGAAAAAACAAGGATGGATTGTCACTGACTGCCTGCCCCCCGTTCTAGATGGGATCACAGTATGCAGTGGGTTGTGGAAGGGACCTTTAAAGCTCATCCAGTCCAACACCCCTGCAGTAAGCAGGGATATCCTCAGCTTAGATCAGGTGCTCAGAGTCCTATCAAGCCTGACATTCAGTGTCTCTGGGGATGTGACATCTACCAGCTCCCTGGGCACCCTGTTCCAGTGTTCCACCACCCTCATAGTAAAGTTTCTTCCTCATGTCCAATCTAAATCTTCCCCTCTCTAGTTTAAAACCGTTCCCCTCACCCTATCACTGCAAGCCCTTGCAAAAAGTCCCCCCTCAGCTAACTTGTAGCCTCCTTAAGGTACTGGAAGGCCACTGTAAGATCTCCCTGGAGCCTTCTATTCTCCAGGCTCCCCAACTCTCTTAGCCTGTCTTCATAGGAGAGGTGCTCCTCTCTATCATAACTAACAACTACTTGTATTCAAAATTATATGGATAATGAGGAGCTGAAAAACTCACCAGCACCTCTAGGTGTTGATGGGCAGTCTTGCAGGAGACTTAGAATGCCTGGACTTACACCGTGCTTAAAGGCAGACAACATCTACTCCTTGCTTTTAACAAATGTATCTTAATGCTACACAGTCTTGAGGAACTCAGGATTGGCAGCTGGGCCTGAGTCTGAGCCTCTGGTCAGTGCCAGCGTTGCTTGGGAAATGGCAGTGCAGTGATTTACACTTGGAAATTTGTCCTGAACCAACTAAGAATTCCTAACTCATCACACCCAACCTTACTTGTTCTTGCTGTTTCTCAACAAAGCAACAGATTAGGTGACTCATTCACTGCTTCAGTAATCCATAATGTTACAACAGTTTGTCCCTCAAGCAAAATGACCTAAATACTGTATATGCTGTGTGCTGTCTGTTGGGCTAATAAATAGATCATGTAAATAATACATAAGTAATACAAATAATTAACATGTACATGCAGCTTGTTCGCTATCTGTGCTAGACATCATTGTTACAGCAGCAGCAAACTGAGGAGGAGAGCAAAACATTCTTCCTTTTAAATCCATTAGACTGGATGTGAAAATAATTGCAAGACAAATATTATTTTCTCTCAGATGTGAGAAGCAGCATGTGCTTGCTGGGAAGGGTCTGGATTAATTCCTTAAATCCCTTCTCAATCTTAAGCCTCAGTAACCCAAGCCAACTAAATTGACCATTATAATGCAATGAAATGCTGTAGCTCTTGGTTTGGAAAATAGAAGTTATTTACAGTACCAGCACCTCTAAGATTTGAATGGCTGATACAAAGCTGAATCCCACTGTGACTCTGTTTGGCATATGTGCAGGGTGCTGTACAGGTCTTGCTTAGGAAGGGTACTGGGAGTATTCATTTTGGACTGATTTCTTTGGTTATTGCTATTTCTGAGTAAAGACTTCTATTAGCACTTGGGGAAGAGTAACACTGCCTAAGAAACAAGTAGATATCCCTCCCATTTTGTGGAACAGTCTACCTACCCCAGTACTGCCATTGCCTCTCCATCCTGTTGTTTCCCAGATTGGTGCTTGGGTAATCCACAGTCAGTAGCAAGCTGGTGTGATTGCCAGACCCTCAGCAGCTCCTAGGAGGGGAAAGGAGAGGAGAAGGATGAAAAGATGGGCCAGAGTGGCACATTGTACATGGTTTACAAATGACATTTTCCAAATCAATCCTTGCTGGCACAATGTGGAGTAACCTAAAGGTCAGTCCAGCTTCAGCTGGGGATAAGGCACTCTTGTCTTGGGGGTGTCCCTCTTATCCTTTTTGTTTCTTCTTGAAATGGATAGGAGGCCAGGAGGCCAGAAGCAGAAACGTGGCTGCTTTTCACTTAGATTTTCAAAGTACCACTGAAGCACAATGTGATCCCTGCATGCATACACTACTATTTATTTCTGTTCCATAGGTGACAGAGAGAGAGTTGAAATCTGGAGGGGCAAATACAGCAGTGACAGAAAAGAACAAAAAAGAGTACATTGAAAGAATGGTTAAGTGGCGAGTGGAACGAGGAGTGGTTCAGCAAACAGAGGCCCTGGTCCGTGGCTTCTACGAAGTAAGTAAGCAAACAGTGCTCCCTGCCTGAATGACAGGGCCCTGTGGTTAAACTGTGCTTCATCAGTTCTCTAGGAATTAGCTGAACAGCCACAGACAGCAAGCAGCTGGAGAGCTTGGATCTGCAGAGACAGGGACCTTGGGTATGACATATTTAGCATGAAGGGAGAAGGGATAAAACATGAGGATGAAGGGTGAAGAAGGATGCTGCTCTCCACTCACACAGTAGGAGAAGCAGGTGTTTGCCAATTTTGTTTTACCCTGCTGTGACTGAAAAGAAGATTATGAAGAGTTGTACACCTGAGTGAGGAGCTGGTGTGACACACTGTTATCCTTAAGGCCTCATTCCAATGAAGCTGGTTCTAAGATGCAGTCAGTTATCATCTTGCTGGTATTTATGTGTGCTGCTCCCTTGTTGTCCTGGGATTTTGCTAATTTATCTTTGCTGAAAACCTGAATCTGAGAACATTCTTCTGTCAGAGCTGCTACAAGGACTGCCAAAGACAGAATGAAAACCTCCACCATTACTGACCAAGTCCTGAAGTCACCTCTTCTCAACCCTTACTAACTGCATTCAGTCCTGGCTCTTGCCTTGGCAGCCGTGGAAGTCAAGGGCTGCCTCGCAGAGGGAAGTGGAAAGGATGGCAACTCTGGAAAATGAAACATGGTCATGCAAAATAATACTGATAAGAGATAACTCTGAGCAGTTGTGCACTGACAGTTACTGTGGTGGAAGCCAGTGAGTGTGGCTTTGTAGCTGAAAGGACTTGGTCAAGCTTTGCCTGGTGAAAGGGTTTGGCTGATGAGGCTCCATGCAGTTTACTGCAGTGTGCATGTGCATTCACTAGCTTTCTCTCCCTGTGGATATTGCAGGATGTTAAAGCTTTGGGGTTTAGGTAATGGAGAACATGAACCTCAACTGCATCTTCAGTGGATGAAAACCTGAGGGCACTCCTACGCAACTGTAACCAAACTCCAGTGCAAAACCAGTAACAATTTAAGCTGTCTATATTAAAACCCCAGTCTTTGACTATCAACGTCCCTTGTCAAAATTACTTTGCCACAGTGAAGAATGATCTGCACAGACTATGTCCTGTCACCTGCATTGTTTCATTTTGGTCAAATCTCATGTGTCATCCTTATCTGCAGCAAACTCCCTAAAGAAGAGCACAGACTCATCAGCAGAGGCGTGAAGTTAGCTGTCAGCATGCAAGCTTTGCTAGAAAAAGAGCTGGCCAACAGAGCCATTTGGAGATGCTGCATCTGCTTTATTTCCACTCTGAAACTTCTTACAAGTGTTTTTGTGTTCCAGGTTGTAGACTCCAGACTTGTCTCCGTTTTTGATGCCAGAGAACTGGAGCTGGTCATAGCTGGTACTGCAGAAATAGATCTCAATGACTGGCGCCAACTCACAGAATACCGTGGAGGTAAACTGCCCACTGATGCTTACTAATATCTTGACTGTTTTCAGTCCAAAATGTGAAGCAAGATCTCATGTTTGGGTCAACAGATGCAATAATACTGAAATTGCTTCTGCTCCTTCTGTCCAGATTTTACCCACTCAATTCCTAACTTAACAGGAGTTTTGGCTGGTAAGGACTAAAAAGGATTTGCAGTATTAGACCCAGAAGCTACTTACTCAGATGACTGTGAATGAACTCCTGACTTCACTGAAAGTAGTACCACAGATCCTCTTGGCTTCAGCTGAATTCAAGAGATGAATTTGATGGTGCCCAACTACACCTGAATGACACACAGATCTTGTTTCCCTGTACCCTCAGCCTAAAGTCTATCAAACTGGATTTTTTTCTCTTCTTCTCTACTGCTTGGCCTGGTTTTGCTTTAAACACTGAGTATGATTTATCCAGGCTGTCTTGGATAAATGTGAAATCTACCACTCCTGCATTTACAGAAGGAAAAATCCTTGAGGTTCACAAACTCTCACCTAAAATACAAGGTTTAAGTTTCTGCTGCTCACTTCCCAGCCTTTGTGTTACCCTGAATTCGTGGCTTACCCCAAGCACAGCTGCTCCCCAAAGTCATTCTCCCTTTCTCTGTGTAGCTATTGAAGCAGCCTCAGCCTGGGTTATGCCGGCTTTCACTAGCACAAACCAAGGCACAGAGCCCCTCAGGTGGGAAGCTTGCCAGAGGAGGGCTTGCAGCAGCAACTCCTCTCCGTATGTCAAACACTACTGCAGTCCAAAAGAGAATTTCTTTGGGAGCTAGAAATTGTAGAGTCGTCAGGACTCATGCTGTGTAGCACAGTGCAATTAGTCTTGTGGATCTCATGCAGGTTAACTCCAGCTCTTGCCAAGGGATTTGTGAGAGGCCACTGTGCCCCAAATATATATTTGAGTTTCAGCGTTTCAAATGAGTTAGCAATGTTACAGTGTCCACAGCCAGGACAAGAATGGGGGGTGGGACCTACCGCTCGTTGACCACAAAGTATGTTGTTAGGGCAGGATCTTTTCAGGAGGAGATCTGCTGCCCCACGCTAGTGGGAACCTATTTCAGTATTAGAAAGGGGGATGTTAATTTCTCCTTCTTGCTTCTTGCTTTAGGTTACCATGATGGACACATAGTCATACGGTGGTTCTGGGCAGCAGTGGAGAGGTTTAACAACGAGCAGAGGCTGCGGCTGTTGCAGTTTGTCACTGGGACATCAAGCGTGCCCTACGAGGGCTTTGCAGCTCTCCGGGGGAGCAATGGGCTGCGGCGCTTCTGTATAGAGAAATGGGGGAAGATCACCTCCCTCCCGAGGTATGGCTACCTGCATACAAAACCAGAGTGCTGTCAGAGGGCTGGGCCTGCTGCCTTTTGCATCTCTCTGCCAGTGAAAAGTAACGAACACAGTAAGGGTATCTCAAGACAGCAAGGAAACAATTACCAGGTTGTTCTGCAGTTACATTCAACAAAAAGTGTTTTCTTTTGCTGCCTCTTTGATGTGCATGCTCAGTTTAAACTACACTGAATCCTGAGAAATGGTTAAGATAAAGATTTCCATAAGACCAAACCTAGTTCTCTTATTTTGATTCTGGAACAGATCCAGACCAGCAGGAGCCTGTCAGGTGATTTTGTTTCCTCTGTTTCCAAAATACTATTAAAAAATCCTTGTGAGTTTACAGAGCCATGAAAGCCAGAATCCACCTCTTGAGTTTTGGCCAGGGACCTGAGTGTAAGCCCTTCATGTGCTCTGATGGTTCCACTTTCTCATCACAAAGAAGCTCAGTGAAGGGACATCAAACCATGTGATGATAATATGCAATTGAATAATACCTAGCTGAGTTCAGTCAGCCAGCTAGGAGCAAATGAGCCATAGTGTCATACAGAGTCAACAGATTTCACAGTGCTTCCCAAAGGAGAGGTCATCTTCCTTTTCAGAGCAAAGGGACTGGGGCACAGGGATGGTCTGACATGCCTAAGGCCACCCAAAAGAGCCATGGCACTGCCAGCTTTGAGTTGTGCTCCAGCCCTTGATCCATGACCAGCACTCGTCCTTTCTCCCTGAAGTGTGTCACCTTTTCTTGAATGTCCTTCCAGCTGCCTGAGGCTCTATCCCCATTGTGTTTGCAGAGCACTTTTCATGGCCGCATCTCAGCGCTCCTGAGATGTTTTTGCTGTGTGACCTTGTTTCATAACATGTGCCCTTCAAAGGATGCTTTCTTCTGGCTCTCTTCATTTGTTTTCAGCTGCAGTCCAAAGGAAGGTACTTTAATGGCAGAGAGCAAAAACCTCTTTCTCCAGACCTTGCAGATATATTCAGACAGTCAATTAACAATGGGGGCTGGTCCAGTGTTCTAATTCCTTGACATCCCTGTTGTTTACCCAAAAGCATACTATAAAACAAGGACTTGAGCAGACCTCCAGAGACCTCTGGAGAGAGTTCAGATATGGTCACCCTCTTACACATTCAGAGCTGACATCTTACATCCTGTAAAGTCAGCCAAGGAGAAGTGTTTTAAGGTGCAGTGCATCTCACCTGAACACAGGCTTTAAAACAGCACCAATAAATCACACCTGGTACATTCCGATTTACGTCCTTCAACTGTAAAGACTTTGCAGAGACTATGTGGAGAACTAGAGACTGTGAAAGCTGGGAGTAGGCACTCAGATTTTCAAGCAGATGAATGCATGTAAGGTCAGTAAGTTGATTTAAGCCCTCTGAGCTTCAGCCAGCAAAGTGAGAAGAATGTCTCTGGTAACAAGTGAAAGGACAAGAGAAAATGGCCTCAAGTTTCACCGGGGAGGGTTATAGTGGATGTCAGAAGAAACATCTTTACTGAAAGGATTCTCAAAGACTGGCACAGGCTCCCCAGGAAGGTGGCTGAATCCCCATCCACGGAGGTGTTTAAAAGAGGCAGAGATGTGGTGCTGAGGGACATGGTTTAGCACTAGCCTTAGGCAGAGCTAGAGAACAGCTGGACTGGATCATCTTAAAGGTTTTTCCAACTGAAATGATTCTGTGATTCTAAGAGAGCTACAGTTTGCTATGTGTGGGCCAGACCCTCCTTGTGCAGCCTGTATATAGTCTGGTTTCAGAGCTGACCAAGGGGCTGTAGATAGGCAGCAACTGGAAGTCACACTCTGTGCAGCGTTTCTGCAGAGCTCCCTTTGCACTCCTTACTGGATGGAAAGGGGCGAGAGGGGAGGGTGGACCTTGATGCAGCGCACCGAAAATGCCCTGGGCTGACCCATCAAGTTCTGAAAATGTAATTGGCCTCTTTCTGCTCTGCTTAACTTTCTTTGTAAACCTAAGCATCACTTTTGACCTAGATTCAGTTAGCCCCGAGATACTTCCATTAACAACTCGATGTTTGCCTGCTGATCAGGGAACCTGTGGCCCTCCCCCGCAAGAGGCCTCTTTTCCAGGTGAAAGTTGTTAGCACTTTTTAAAAGCCTTAAAGCTCTGCATTCATTTTGGCCAGGGGAAAGAGAAACACTTGCTCGTGGGGAACAAACACAGCTTGATCAGAGTGAATTATTACCTGCATTTTTATAAAATTATGGGGTGCTGCCAAGTATACACAGTGTTAAGAAATACATAAAAGACACAGGCTCAACCTGCAGGCTCCCTAAATCTTTAGTTAAGCAATTATATAAATGTTACTTTAAACTCGTTTTTAAATGTTTGGTTGTGGATTGCTCATGTTTATTTAGATATACTCACATATTTGCTTAGATTTAGAGGCTTTTAAAAAGTCATGTGTCATATCCTGTAGGCCTTTTGGCCCTCCTGATGTAAGATAAGTGTAACTAACTTTAGCTATTTAAAAGAAGCCACAACAAACTCCCTCCTTCAACAATGCCTCCAGTTTCACAGTGAGAGTTACCCTTGCTCCACGTTTGCCAAGTCCCAGGTGAAAAACAACCAAAAAAGCAGCTTTCTTATGTCTTAGCAAACATCAGATGTAGTCATTTATGTGCTTAGGTATGGACTGCACCTCTTAATTACTGGCCCTAATTCTTAGACCCTGCCCCAGTAAGTGCAATGCTGTGAGAGGTATTAGGGAAGCTTGCTCATGACTTTCCTGACATCCAGGTAGATGGTGTGTCACTGAGGATGCATTAGTCTGGCTGTTGGGTTTTCAGCTGCTTGTTCAAAGTTACCAGCATAATTTTTAGTTCTGTCAGGAGACTCCAGGACTCCCTCCATATTCTCTCACCCCTGCCCCAGATGGCTGAAGTAGTCAGGTGACTCTCCCTCACACCTGTCCTTATAGTCCGATGCTGGAGCATGCACCAGCTACTTGCTACAAGTGAGCAAAGCTGTGGTGATACCTGAACCAGCTGTGCTTTTGTACCTGCCTCAGCAGTGTGGCACTCTGCTCTGCAAAGAGGCATAGTATCTAAAATGCAACCATTTGCAGAGAATAAGCACTAACACATAATGCCTGGAGTGCTTCTTGAGAGCAGTGAGGATAAGCGAGGCTGAGAATCCAGTAGCTTCATTCTAAACTGGTGAGGTTGTTCATCCAGTTCCCTACATGAACAGGGTAATGGTGGGCACTGTGTTCACCTAAGACAAATAAGAGTCAGATTACATCAGTGCCTTGTGTCTGGAGTGTGCTGCATTCACTTTGAGAACGCATGCTTTAGGAAGTCAAAGTCCTGTACAGCTCAAGAGATGCTGCTGTAATCCCACATCTCTAGATGTGATCCTAAAGCAGCTCCCAAAGAGACTGCCAGATTTACCACCCATCTCTCAATATAAATCTGCACCTTGGTTTCTTCCAAACTGATGTAATTTGTCATATGAATAACAGGTTCAACCACTTGTTCATCAAGGTTGAATTGAGTTTTACTCTAATATGCAAAGCGTTCTCCCAGAACAAAAGAGTTACATATTTTACTTCCTGAAACTGGTTGCCTGAGTAGGGAATGTATGGAGAATTCTTCCAGCTATAGCCTCTTCAGAAGCAGGAAGTATCTCTCCCCCTTTCCTAGGTCATGCAGATATTTAATACACAACCAGTTTAGCAGTAGTTTCACAAGAACTTACTCAAACATTACAGAAGAGGCACTGGCTTTCTAGCTGGAATAGCACAGCTTCGTCTGTTACCATGGGAGCGGAACTCCTGTCCCAAAACATGCCCGTGCAAAGAGCTGGAAGTGTTTGTTACTATAGCTATGGGACTCATCAGTTCCCTTTCTTAATTCTTTACCTGGCAAACTGTTCAGTGCCTAAAAATGCCACTGCCTCACCTTCTAGTTGTGCTCCTCACCTGCCCGCCACTCCAAGGTTATTTCTGTTGGAGTATCAATTAAGTAAGGACCTCAGATTGTATCCCAGTGATTCAAATAATCACATTTGACACAATGAGGTCACTTTCCCCAGCAGTGCTGAGCTGCAACTACCTTTTCACCAAAGGAGATTTCCATTCAGCAGAGTACTATTAGTGATTGCCACCATACTGTCTGTGGGTTATGTATGACAAAAATTGCCACTGCTAGTAAATATCCCATCTGCTTTATGGTAATTCTGTCCCTGTTAGATAACTATTTAACCACCCCAGAATCCTATCCAGTCATTAAAAAATAACAATTCTGTGTGATTACAAAGAACTTTGTTCTCATTTCCTTCTTTCCCAGTGATCTGAGTATGTGTGATATGCTCTCTTTTACCTCCCATCCATCTTCTCTTTTCTCACACGCAAAAAAATCGCCATCTTCAGATCTGCATTCCTCTTAACCTGTGGTTCCCAAACTGCACACAAGTGTTCCTTCTTGCAAACAGAAGGAATAAAAGTTGATATCTGTGGGCTCTGAGGATGATCAAAGAGTTTGTAGGTTCATCTACAGAAAGCAAGGTGAAAAAGGAGAAATGGCTGGTTTCTGCCTGACAGGCATGATTAGGTTAGAAGGCAAGTCTTATTTCAGTTGATAGGTTCAAGCTATAAATAAGGTAGGATTTGGATTCCCATCATTATGGGGATTAAAGGAAGTGACAAAGAAAAGAAGAATGCAGAAATCTTAAAGGCTTATAGTCATAATTTTTAGAAAGATTTCTTTAAATAAAATAGCACTGTGAACAGTGAGGAAGATCAAAGGTTCAGACTCTGAGCAATAAAATCAGACTGCCAGGAAGAATGAAATTTTAAGTGGTCCATTTACTGCTTTACTTCCTGGAGGATGGGGATACATGGGAGTTAGAGTTGGTTTACATGACTTTATCTTGCATTTTCCTCTACAGAAGCCAGAATCCCTTCCAGAAATGCTCTTACCAATCTAATTCTTATTCCAGACCTCTCACTCCGTGAACACACTCTCAGATGTCAGCAGGTTTATGTGGTAGGAGGCTTAACCAAGGGGAGAAAGACTTTTCTCATTGCTACAACTATTTCTTGCACTGCTGATGTAATGTTTTCACCCAATATGTGCAGCAACCTTCCCTTCTCACTGGGATTAGTAGGAGGAGATCAACACTGCTAGAAAGAATTTTACCCCTTCAGAGAATAAGGCACAAAGTTAGAATCATTTCAATTGGAAAAGACCTTTAAGATCATCAAGTCCAACCAGTGGCTGGTTGCTAAACCATATCCCTCATCACTACATCTCTTTGAAACATCTTCCTCCCTGCAGAGCCTGTGACAGTCTTTGAAAAGCCTTTCAATGAAGAAATTTCTTCTAATATTGAACTTAAACCTACCCTGGTGCAACTTGAGGTCGTTTCCTCTCATCGCATCACTTGTTACTAGGGAGAAGAGACCAAGGCCCACCTCATTCTAAACCCTTTTCAGGGTGTTGTAGAGAGCAATGAGGTCTCCTCTCAACCTCCTCTGAACAACCAACCCCCAGTTCCCTCAGCTCTTTTCACCAGACCTGTTCTCCAGACTGTTCACCAGCTTTCTGCCCTTCTCTGGACCTGCTTCAGCACCAAAATGTCCATGTAGTGAGGGGCCCAAAACTAAACCCAGTACTCAAGGTGTAGCATTACCAGTGTACAGGGCAACAGAGTGGAGGCTGAGTTATTTGTCTTTAGTCTGATTTGGAAATTAAAGGTCTCAGCTTTATGTTGCAAGAGGCAAAGGTGCTATGTGCAGCAGTACTGAGAAGAGAGGGGACAATGGATGAGGTGTCCTAGTCAGCCCTCTCTCTGTGTTCAGGTGAGGCAGAATATATTGTTCAGATACAGACCTAGACACCATCTCTGGCCTTGCAGCAAGGATGCAATTAGATCTGTTGTTGAATGTATACCAGACTATCTCCCCTACAGTTCACAGAATCACAGAGTGTTAGAGGTTGGAAGGGATCTCGAAAGATAATCTAGTCCAACCTCGCTGCCAGGGCAGGAGCACCTAGAGTAGGTCACACAGAAATGTATCCAGGCAGGTTTCAAATATCTCCAGAGAAGGAGACTCCACAGTCCTCCTGGGCAGCCTGTTCCAGTGTTCTGTCACCTTCACAATGAAAAAGTTTCTCCTTATGTTCACATGGAACCTCCTGTGCTCCAGCTTGCACCCACTGCCTCTTGTCCTATCACTGGCCATCTCTGAAAAGAGCCTGGCTCCGTCCTCATGACACTCACCTCTCACCTATCTGAGTGTCTGAGACATGAATTATGTCACCCCTCAGTCTCCTCCAGGCTAATGAGACCCAGCTCCCCCAGGGTTTCCTCACAGGGAGATGTACAAATTATCTTCCCCAGACAGAATTTTAACTCAGGTTTTCCCTCAGCATTACACTGTGTTTAGCACCTTACACATGGAGAAGCATAAACCTAACCTGCCCTAGACTCCTGAAAATTTGCTTTTGCTTTTGATTTGCTGATGTTTTTTAGAGTGAGAGAATTTCTTTCTATAAAGCTGCTGGACTGGAGAACGTGAGAGCATTGCTTGGCAAAATGCTTCATTGTTTTGGGAAGTGTTAAATTTTCCTTCCTTTCTTCTTTTGTAATAGTTTCTCCTCACAATACATTTCATGAGACCTTCTATGGATTCTGTGAACCTCAGGGCAGCAAAAGGAATTGAACTCTTTGCTGAGTTTGACTAGGTCAAGGCTGTTTCCTAAGCAGTATGAATGAGATGGATAACGATCAGGCAAGATGAATGTCTGCAAGAAAGTAAACACCAGCATCAGTGGCTTTGGATACATCTGCACCAAACAATAGTATGCCTGGCAGCATGTTTGAGATGCTGTGGTCTCATAAGTGCTATGTCAAGTACTATAGAGAGATATTAGTTTAGGTTTAGCAAAGTTCTATAGCAGAGTCCATACCTGAGCTGCCATGGCTGTGCTGCATCCAGTTCCGAAGCCAGGCAGCCAAGGTCCTCAAGCCCAGCTGTCTCTCTCTGAATGGTGCTGTCCTACCTATGATAAACACGTTCTGAATGGACTGCAAGAATCCTTCAGTTAATTAACTCCCAGTGGTTGATATGGATTGGCAATGGATTGTAGAAACAACTTGGGCTGCCAAGGATTGCTGAGATAAACAATAAACAGTGCAGGGCTGCTCATGGGTAATACACATGAACTGCCACGTTTCATTCCAAGAGATGTCTCAAACCATGGCTTAATTAATGCTCCTTTTTCACTAACTCACATGTTCCCAGCACATTTCCACACATTCTGTGTGCTTTGTGTGCTCTCTCTGAGAGTGACCAGCTAACAAATCTTCATTCAGAAAGGGGCAAAAAGGATAGTAGAAGCTTTCCTAATTGAAATTCTGTGATGCGGTGAAGATTACGTGCCTCTGGCTATTTCAGTTCCCTGATTGCTTTCAGTCATTCTCCATTGGTGCTTGGTAAAACTCTCCCTTGAATTTGCAAGTCTCAGGCCAACCCATCTAACCAGTATCATGCTTTTCTCACTTTGTGGGTGGCCTAAGAGATGACTAGCACCTTTTTTAGTTTCTCCAAGCTCTTCTGCTTCAGTTTTGAAAGAGTAACATTGAACTAAAGTATGAGATACAAAAGCTAAAAGTTGGGGAAAAAAAACACTTCAGAGTTCTAAACATTCTGGAGGCCAGAAGCTTAGACATTGTTAGCTATTGAGGCTGCACTTCCTTCTGCAGGGTTTTGACAGTTCACATTTCTCAGAGGGAGCAAGAGGAAACAAATATTTCTAGCATCATGCAAAACTCCAGCTTGAGTGGGGGAAATGTCTGTGTGTAGTCCTCTTGGTTTGTTGAATGAGCTCTACAGTTTTTTCAGTCAGTCAAAATGGATGAGCCGTTGGGCAGAGACTGTTTCTTTGCTCAGCATTTGTACAGCACCTCTCACAGCGAAGCACAAGCTACATCTGGGTCTAATTGCTGCTACCAGAAAAGCTGAAGCAAGTTGGAGGTATGCATGGAGGTATCCCTGTCTGCTTTTGAGGGTGCTGCCAACTGGGGGTAAATACAATGACAGAATTGGAGGAAGACAGGGTCACCAAGCTGTCAGCCTGCTCTACACAAAATATTTTGCTTTCGCCTTGGCTGTTCAAATAAATACCATTTAAAGGGCAGACTTGCAGCAGATGGCCAGCAGCTGACTTACAGGAACATTTTCAGCAACCTTCATTCTTCAGCTATCAGCTCCCTGACTGGTCTTTCACCAGGCAGCCCTGCCTTGCCGCAAACACCCATCGAGCCCGTTTGCTGTCAGGAGGGGTCATCACATTATGCTTGTCTGCTGCTGCAAAACTTACTGGTGTGGATGGGGCTGGATTTTTTTGGGAAAACTCAGAGCAACCAAAATTACAGTAGTGGAGTTTTATCTCCATCAGGGCCTAGGCCCCAGCTCCTCAGTGTTCTTCTCCATGAAGATCCTTGCAAGATGCGATGTTTTGTTGATACTTAGCTTGTGTCTCCTGTTTGAAATCCTCATGTGTATGTGCAGATCCATTTCAGTACCTCAGTCTTGGTGAAATTTAAGAGTTTAATACTTGAAATGTCTTTTTTTTTTTCCTCTCAAGTGAACTTGAATGTCTTGAATCTTAGCAGGAGCTTGTTTTCTGGATTCTTACTGTCTCAAGTCACTGAGATGGAAGTTAACCTGCAGTGTATTTTCCTTTTGCAGGGCACACACATGTTTCAACCGTTTGGATCTTCCACCTTACCCCTCGTATTCTATGCTGTATGAAAAGCTGCTGACAGCTGTTGAAGAAACTAGCACCTTTGGACTTGAATGAGAGGGTTCAGGCACTTCTGGTGGTTTTTTTTCTGGCTGATGATGTCACCTTCCCTGTCCACCATCATTTGATCTTGGTTTCCCATGTTTTTATTTTTGAAACCAAACCAACCAACAAACAAAAAAAAATCAAGATTAACGAAAGCTGTGCATGAAGAACTGCCACCCTCTTCTAAGATCTAACCTTCATGCTTTCATCCTGTTTCCAATGGACTGCTAGTCTGTATGCAATAGAAAAACAACTGTCTCAAGGTTTCTGTATATCTCTACATACCTCCATTAATAACAATGAAAATACAAATGCAAGTTACACTACACTTGACCAAATGTTAATAAATGTTTACTTCCACCTACGTTGATTAAAAAATAAATTCAAAAAACCCTCATCAAGCATTCCAAGCTTTTATATGCCCACACCTTCTAAATCAGCCCATCCTACTTCTTAACCATTGAATCCAGTCCTAGGAGCTGGTCAAATAGATCTTCATCCATCCTTGTTTTCCCTGTACGTATTGTCCATGCGAGAGACACCTATGAGCAAATCTGAATTTTTTATACACGAACTTGAGATCCACATCAGTTGCATCAGCTGGAACTGTCCCAGATACATGGTGCAGATAAGACCTTCAAAAACTAAAAACAAACCCCAACCTGTAACGCAATGCAAAGCATAACAGCGATTGTTCCGGTTGCTGCTTGCCACTACTGGAGAGAACTTGCACTTCAGAGATACTGGGAGGGGCGTCTCCATTGTAATGTTTACCACACAAGAAGCACAAGGTTGTGCAGACTCAAGAAGGATGTTTTACTATGTAGCATAAAGGACAAGGCTCCCTTACCTTAGTGTTGCATATGACAAGGAAAAAGGGAGTAAGAAGAATGTTGTACTCTTACAAATACCTTTGGGTTCTGTTTACCAGGTCTTTGTTTTCTGATGTTTAAAATGCTCCTTTCCAAATGAGAAGTCTAGACAATCCCATCCCCTGTGTCAGAAGCCATTTATTTTATGTCAGGCTGAGCTAATCTATGGTTGCTGGGCATGGTTTTTGGTTTTGTCATTTTTCTTTTCTTGTCCAGTGAAAATCTCCGTAAGATCAAGAGTGGCTGTAGACAAAAGATTTTAGTACAGAGAAGCTGCAGTGAATGAGAGTGCTTGTCAGGGATGAAGGGGACTTACTCTCTTTGGGTTAAGACTGTGTTGGAGTAAGCCCAAAGGCCCTCCACTCACGTTAGGTACCACTAAACTAAAGATCTAATGTTGCTACTGCAGATGTAACCCTCTTCAGTGTGGTGTGCTTTGCATTCCAACTCTGAAGCCAGGGAACAAAAAGAGAACAGCAGTTGGCTTGTCTTAGGATGGATTTTGCTGAGGCTGTTACAATCACCCTCACTGCTCTGATTGTGTTCTATTTATTAATCTTTGCTGCCCTTGTTTTCCAAGACTCATCTCAGATTGAAAGTGTTTGTCTTAACTGGGAAAAGCAAATCCAAAATACATTCTGGCACTAAATATGTTAAAGGACACATGAAATACGAGGTGTGAGACTTGTGAAGGTAAGTGAGAAGGTAACATCATAGTGTCTAGCAGCTCACATAAAATACCACACCCCCCTGGGGGCTTGTTACTGGTGGCTTTGTGTTAGCAGTGCTTCAGAAAAACTGCAAAATCAGGAGATCAGGTCAACATCTGACACATCTCATTCCCGTAAGTTTTCTCTCCGGAGAAAAGAATTGGGCCTCCATTTCCTACATATTTTTATGGTGACTTTACAGAAACTCACCACACTTGAAAAATGGCGATACTGAGAGATCTGGATCATTCTCCTGCTTTGATTCCTGGGTAGTTGAGGTGTTTGAAAAGTGACAGACCCAAACCCACGCTTCTGAGCTTTTGGTAATGACAGCTGAAACATTTGGGATATATAAATTGCTTCATCCCTTCAATTTCTGTGACATTTCACCACTTTGATTCTAATTTACGGAGAATCTGTTTTATAGGATGTTACTGTTCTCAGAGTACCCATATTACAACTTTGTGAGGAGGCTGCAGCTACAGGCCAGCTCCATTGTACCAACTGCTGAAAATGATGCTTATTATTTCCACAGATGAGCTCTTGGGCATCCCTTCCACATCACCAGCCTCACTGCACAGTAGTGTGGAAATCTTAACTTTGAGAGCGCTGCTGACATGCAGGTGAATTACATCAGAGCAAGTCACAGCAGGAGAGACTCAACAACCGAATCTTCTAATATGTGGAATTTCTGCCTCTTCACCAATGGGCCCCAAAATCCACTGATTCCTGTATGGTCCTGGTTTTACTCTTGGTGATGTTATGAAGTTACCTGTGCTGTGTCAAGCGTTGGATGTCTTCCAACAATAGAAGAAAAGAAAGAGAAGAATCCAATTGGTGGATCCGCGTTTGGCCGTGGAAAATAATGCATCAAGAGCTGTCTCATTGGCACAGTAGAAAAGCACCAAAAAATCAATAATCCAATCTTTACAACAGTTAATTTTTAGAGCATTTAGAAACTATATTTTACTAAGAAAAAAAAAAGAAAGTGAAACTGTTTTTAGTAGCATAAAAGATGTTTGCATTTCAGAGATGGCATCGAACCCCACTGATTGAAAACAATGAGGCTTGCTCCTGAAATTCTTCTTCATGATACATTCTGGCACTCATCACACACTAAGCTAGACTAGGTCTTGTGCATCTCCATGTTTGGTTGATGCTTTCTCAAGCTCCTTGTGTGTTCCTGCCTTGGGGAAGACATGGCAGAGCCAGCTGGTTCCCGTCTGTCAAGAGCTAGGGCTAGAGCAGCCACTAAAGGAGTGATAGAGGCTCTCTGTGAATCCCTCTGCTTCCCCAAAGGGAATAAAGGAGAGAAACTGATGAGTTGGGAAAGAAAGCTAAAGCAGTTTTAATGAAAACAATAAAATAAAATATATTCAGGTGGATGCAGAATGAGAATGGAACCTAACCTCCTGATGGTAACTACTCACTGTCACCACTGAGGCTGGGGCAGAAGTCCCAGACTGGATTCAGTGGTAGACAGGAACCATATTCAGGAGCTGGATTCTGGAGCTGGATTCTGGAACTGGATTTGGGAACTCATAGATCAGGATCACAGCAGAATGGACAGAGTCCTCTTGAGACATCAGCCATTGAAGAGGAGAATTGCTCCTGGTGATCACTCAGCTTTATACAGAATATGCTATCCATGGGATGGAATCCCTTGTTGGCCACTTTAGGGTCACCTGTCCTGTCCCCTCTACTCTGTATCTGCAGCCTTTTCCTCTCTGCAGCCCAAGGTGCAGCACACAAGATGAAGCAGTACCCTTGGTCTGCAGCCCAACCCTTGGTGCTAATTCTCTCCATCAACATTGTCACTGCTATCTGCAGCCACTGTCTTTGCAAACCTGCCCTGAGCTGCAGAAAGGGCCTGAGCAGAGACTGAGCTGGGAAGGCAAAGCACTGAGCAGGGTTAGTGCTGGTTTGGCTCACACCAGGACACTGTGAAAGTCTTTGGTCCAAGCACGCAGCCTAGCACTTTTAAAAGGTTGTTTTCACAGGTGACTGTGGTGACATCAAAGTAAGAAGGTTGTGCAGACTTCCTCACTTCTTTTTTTTAATCTAAAGCCAGGAATAGAAGACAACAGCTGACTAATTTATTATTTTTAAAACAGAGAACTAAAATGCCATGCTCTGCTTTTCTTGCATTCTACCATTCCAGACCCATCTGTCTTTCTTCCAAATGCCCTATCCCAGTAGGCTGATGCTTCACAATGCATTTCTCCATTCCCTGCATCATCCCCTGGGCAGAACCCAGGCCTAATCCAGAGCAAAGGGGATCTGTGCATCCACGTGGGACTGTAGTCTTAGAGTGAGCAAGGCAGCAAATGGTGCTAACAGGAGAGAGAGAGGAACCCCTCTCCCTTGCCCTGATATTTAATGTGCCCTTTGTGCAATGAATTGACTGTTGCTGCGCACATACAAGGCATAGACCCTTCCTTGTATACCTTACAATTCAAATGCTGTTACTCTCATAATCATCTGTGCTCACCTCAGGTCTGCATTTTCAGCTGCAAAATGCTGACTGTTAATTACAGGATTTCTGGTTTTGTTTTTTTCCCACAGGAAAGGCCAGAAGATATTCCACAGGGCAGATTTACAGTGCAATAATCTGTTCAGGTATTTCGCCTCAGTTTCCTCTAAACTTGGTAGTGGCTAGACTAGGATATGACATCATCCTCACTAGATTTTAAGATGCAAGTGAAAAACTGATTAGGTGATCTGGCAGCTCTTCTGAACTGCACTTCTCAGCAGCAGCAATGGGTGTTGGGAATTTGTACATCTGGGTTCAGAGGGCTCCTGACCTTCTCAAAGTGACTGTTGTGCTTGTTTTAACAGTAGAGGGAGGGAAAGGGATCTTTCTGCTTATGAAATCCTGTTGCCATGCTAGCATTAAGCTGAAGAGAGGAGAATGAAAATAGGTATTTTGAATCATCAGTAGGTCTTCTGCCTTGAAGTAGTCTCACTGACTGTTCAACTACATAAGCTATGCAGGATCTGATCCAGTACAAACAACTATACCTTACTGTTAATTGTGTCAGGTTTACATCTCACACCTGCTGCCACTCCAGTGTGAAGCAGGTTCCATGAGCTTCTCATTTCAGTCGTGGGGCTGTGCATGCTCAGAACTTGGCTATTATGTTCCAGGCAGATGTGTGGTTATCACAAGGTCAGAACAGAGCGGTCCAAACTATGTCTAATGGAAGAGTCATGAGCTTTGTGCAGGTCTGACACAGGGCTTTTGTCACCCAGTTTGCTCAAGTGCCAGCGAGCTTTTAAATGAACTTTAGCTGAGGTTTCAGTTTGTAGTCTAGTCTGAGGCAGCCTGTGGGGAGAGGGTGTTCCTTGAGTTTGTCTTGTTCTAGTTTCATTGTAACAAATAGTTGGCATACCTCTAGTTGAAACTTGAAATTAGACATGAAAGTCGAACTGGAAATAAACTAAAACACAGATGCAGAGAAGACCAGTTCAACTCATCCTTCACTATTAATCCTGTGACAGCCTATGGAATTCCAGAAGGACAAATCTGACTGGAGTTTCCTTTAACTTCTGTTGAAATAATGATGATTTGCCCTGTCTCCACAGTAATATGAATAGGGTTTCCCAGTCAAGAACAAACACTTTCAGTCAAAAGCAGACAAACAGATCTTTCTACAGCAAATACGGTGCTTTTCTATTATTATTCTTGCTGTACCTCAGTGTTTGTTATTAAAAGGGAAAAAAAAAGACTCCAATATACTAAATCTGGAATTGATTTTTTTTCCAGCTATCATGAGGTCCAAAAGATTGGATTGCTACTTTCTCTCTAGTCAGTCACATAGTTCTTTTGTTCTAGTAGCAAAACAGATGCCTGTAGCTGGTAGATACTAGGTATAGTAAATATTGTACCGTCAGCCAAATTCCCTGCAGCTTCTGATTTAATCCAACAGAAACGTCTGATACAGTTTTTGGTAAAGACTATGTGAAGTCAATGGCAGGAAAGATCCTCCTTCTTGGACTGGTTTTGCTTATATTGACAGAAAATTGTCACATGATACTCAGGCTGTGCTTTCTATTCAACCATATCACTATAGAGGAATGTCAATAAAATCACTTTGTTATGGCACTGTGTGGACTGTCAATTGCAGACAACTTCTTTGCAGAGGATGTGTTTTACCAGTGTAGAAACTGACAGTACTGAAAGTCCACTGATGTAAAGAATTGCTCTTCCAGGTTCTTACCCTTTCTGGCCATGGCATTCAGGCTCTTCCACAGCTTTTGTTCAATGTCTCAGGCTGTATGTTTAAAACTCGAGGTTCTCTACATAGCTTGTATAACCCATGTCCCCAAGCTCTTCTAGACTGCCCTGAGACCAGCCCTGCCTTTAAAGCAGGTCAGCTAATTCCTCACCATAAAAAATGTGGGGACAAATCAAGGGTCAGAAGAGGTGTGTGTGCTACTTATGCATACCTACTACCCTTCCAGGTGTAATTACTGCATTACAGGTATGAAATGTAAGTGCAAAAGTGATTTCTTAATAGCATATGCTGGGTCTGCATTAAGTGTTGACAGCAAATAAGTAGCAAGATGCTCTGGCATCCTCAGCGTGTCACACCCATTCCTCTACTGCTCGTCACTGTAACATCTCAGGCATGTTTCATTAGCACATTCCAGGATAGATTAACACGCCTCAGATACAGAGTCAGCAGACACTTTGCTGACCATACCTGTTGTCTTACCTAAACAGCAGCTTCTGAGGGATCACAGTACGATATGAAGGGCAGGAAAGCTTAAATATGAGGAGCAGTTTCTATAAGGAAAGCTATAAAGCCATAGAAGACACTCCAACAGAAATGGTAGGCACAGCTCGTGGAAGACAAACCAGTAGCAAATGTAAACCTGTATGACTGTGACGACTTCTAAGAGACCTTCTGCAGTCAGCACTGCATTTCATCATGTGTAGAGGAGTACAGGTCCACATGCCCGAGGCCAGCACTGGCTGCCCTGTAGCGGCAGCAGCATCACCCACCCTTGTCATGAACAAGAAATCTTGGTCTCACTGTGCAGCCTTAATTCAGAACTTGCATGCTTATGTGTGTGTGAGACTAAGATCTGCATTTGTCAGGGAAAGATGAGGAAAAGAAGAATCAATATTTACCACAGAGCAGTGAGACGAGCTGCTGATCATCAGGGTGCACCAGAAGTGCCAGTTCCTGCAGCGGTGACTCCTTTCTGTAGTGGGAATGATGGCTGTCTTTTACCAGAGCCTGCCCTATGATACATGGTTCCTGATCCCGAGTGTCTGTTAAAACACAGCAACAGTCTGCCTGAAGCCTCCATAAATCAGATGTCTTTCTTGGCATGCCAATACAACTCCATCATCCTATAGGATATCACAAATCAGTCATAATCCCTCCCCACCCTCTGGGTAGCAAAAGTCGTAGTTTTCACTACAATGGACAATAAATCCATCTGTGGGCTGACATTCACCCTTGTCTAAGAGGCCAGATTGGACAATAGCTGTCACGGAGAACAAAGCTACAAAGGATCTGCTGTGTCTCCTCAGATCATAAATCTTGCTTAAGCTGCAAAGCCACACTCTTTTATTATATTTTAATTTAACTCTGGCAATCTTCAGAAGCAACTTTGCCTGAAAATACCCATCACAAATAGACGAAATTGTAGAGTATGTGGCTTTGTGTGTTTAGTTCCTGCCCTCTCAGAATTTGGTTTTGAAGGGAAAAAAAAAATAGAAACATATTATTATTCTGTCTGAAACACAAGCCCTGACTCTTACTTACATTAGGCTTTGATATAAAGCACATTTATTTATATTGTTTTAACTCTAGCATAAATGAAGCTCATCCCAGCAGTCCTACCTTAGGGCTCCTTGAGGCTGCACAGAACAGAAGTTGCTGCTGAAGACTGCAGCTAATGATGTTTATTTCCTGAATTGCTGGCATGTGGGGTTCCGTGTAGTTAACTCCTGTGGTGCAGGAAGATAGCTGAGCTGCATGAGAAAGTTTTCTGTGTCAGTGGCAAGCAGGAACAATACTGACGTTACCTGCCTTCTGTGAAGAGGGATGTACACTAGGCACATGCCTTCACTTCTTACTTCTTTCAGTATGAAAATAAAAGATTGGCCTAGGTTATTTTCTTTTCCAGTTAAAAAAAAAACAAAAAAAACCAAATCAGTTATAAGGGAAAAAAAAAAAGGTGCTGTAAATACTCTGTGGTGTGACAGTGAAAATCTGTTCTGTTTCTGAATGGCCCACGGATAGCAGGTGAAGAACTATTGCCGAGTGTGATGTCCTAAGCTAGTTAACCAGAATTAAAACAGCATACACAAATAAATTGTTCCAGCTCCATTTTTTTTCAGTTTTCAGCACTTGATATGCTTCAGTCTGTAGACAAAGCAGTGAGGTGCCTAACCAGCATGCCACATGGAGTCATTGTGTTTAGGTAACAGCTTTTGAGGAATGCAGCTGGGCCGCACTGGAATCTGCTTAGGAACTTGGTTACAAGCTGTGATTTGACTTCAGTACCTCTGAGGTATTATGTCTTAGTGTTAAATCCCATCAGTGACTTTTTAGGAGTGACTGAATTAGTAATACAGATTACTATATAAGATTATACTTAGAGTGTGTGAGCATACATTTACTGACAGCTCTGGCACCGCTGAACATAAACTTCCCTGCATTTGGTGAGGAAGTTAACACCTTTAGTGATTCCTGCATGGATTAACAGAACCGGGATCTTTGGAGTTTAACCACTGCTACTATGGTATGTAAAGCACACAATGCAGCTTTTGATCATCATTGTGCTTTGGCTATACATTGCAGCCCTGCTGATGTACTCATCAAAACCGCTTATCTTTGTGCTCTGGACACAGATATGAAATAAGTAGCAATGCACCCCTGGATTTTGCAAAATGCAGCCTAACTTGTGAAAGATTAATCTGTCTCTGGGACTACCTTGGCACTTCTGTGAAAGTGATTTGAGGAACACTCAAACAAATGGATGGGCACTCCTGTGAGATCTTTCCCAACTTGTAAACCAATGTTATTGTAACATATGTTACTTTGAAACATACGTTTCAAAATTCAAGACTTTGAAAAGGTTACTCCTGGATCCTCCAAGCACAAGTTTATACTTCTGTCCTGGAAATGGCAAATTCAAACCTTATGAGCAAAAAAGGGGTGTAGCTATTATAGCCACATGAGCAGCAGTTTGCATTAAATCTCTCACAAATATAAAGGTAATTCAGCAGAGCTGGCACTAACGATGCCTAGTGCTGCCACTTAGTGGAGCTCTACTTTCCTTCCCTCAGTTGGAAAAGTGAGCTGAGCTTTGTTGTTTTATTCTTAGTAAGAAAACTCAGTTTGTACAGAAGTGTAGCATGGGACTGTTTTTCAGTGGTGCTGGTTACTTGGAGCTCTTCTGTAAGTTCCTTTACACAATGACAAGAAGCATTTGGGGAATCCAGGAGTGAATCACCTCAGGTGAGGAATGTATACTCTTTTTTTTTTTTTCTTGCTGCCTTGAGTATAAATCAATCACCTCCAGAAATAAGTGGCTGATCAATGAAATAATCATTATTTCTGGAGCAGCCTCCAGAAGTTCTAGCCATGGAAGATCATGTCTTTCCATCATCATGGAAGCCTGAAGGATAATTGTAGCACCTCAAAAACATGCTATGTGTCCTGTGCTATGGATGGTCATATTCCTGCATTTTTTAGAATAGAATAGAATCAACTAGGTTGGAAGAGACCTCCAAGATCATCCAGTCCAACCTAGCAACCAGCCCTATCCAGTCAACTAGACCATAGCACTAAGTGCCTCATCCAGGCTTTTCCTGAACACCGCCAGGGATGGCGACCACCTCCCTGGGCAGCCCATTCCAATGCCAATCACTCTCTCTGGCAAGAACTTCCTCCTAACATCCAGCCTA
>WAAF01018536.1:28859-58094 GCA_013400475.1 Tricholaema leucomelas | reverse complement strand
GATGCCACTGGCTCTCCTGCCCACCTGGGCACACTGCTGGCTCATCTTCAGCCTACTATCTACCAGTACCCCCAGGTCCCTTTCCTCCTGGCTGCTCTCCTGTTATAAATGGACCATGGTAATGATTTAGAGTAACTTTTCCATCATGTACAAGTTGCCAAATCCATTTGTATCAGGAAGAGGAATGTCTTGTGAAGCTCAAGCTGGAGGCAGACTGATAGAACTGGAGCAGAGCCCATGTATGTCCCTGTGCAACATGTTTCATCCACCCCTTCAGGGCAGAATGGAAATCAGTCCTCCACTCAAGTGCATGCAGGCATAACTTAGAAAAGGACATTCTTTTAAACAGGGTACCTCTGGTCATGTCTTCCACCTCACCTCCTGCTTCTTAGCACAGCTCATGGAAATTAATTCCTTTGATGCAACTGGCAAAGGAGAAAAAAAACACATTGAAATATAAATCAGTTAAAGTTATCTGTACAAGCAGAAATCATTGTTTCTTTTGCTATCTGAGTGCTACCGGGCATACAACAGCTAATAATATTTCAGTGAGTGAAGCCAAAAATCCAAACAACAGGAGGGAAAAAAAAGAATATATGTTTTATTAGTAGGTAATATATGAGAGTAACCAGCCCAGATATGTCTGTCAGCTTATCTCTGAATAAATCAAAGACTTATGTTTCTCTCTGTGTCAGTAGTACATCTAAGCTTATACTGTGGTATGTAAGACTAAGATCAGTGCTGGATTAATACACAGGTGAGTCATAAAGTTTGTGTTTATTCTCTCTACAAGGGAAGTATACTCTAATACAGCATTTATCAGCTCAGTAATATTCAGGTGGGACAAAGAAAATCATATTCTGTGCTATGGCTAGTGCATGGTAAAGCAAGGATAGATTTTAGTTCCCTTGGTTTTAAACACAGCAAGGCACTTTCTTTTTCCTTCCCTTTTCCCCTATTCTGGGAATAATTCTTTCAAAGAGTTCAGCAAATCCATCTTCATACTACATTAAGACACGGAACTTCTAATGTCATTGATGGTATTTTCTACCCTCTGGAAGAAAAAAATAGGTGAACTTGCACACTACATGGAGTAAAAGTCCTCCCAGATAGTAAGAAACTATATACTCCAAAGTCTGCATAAGTTAGATACAGATACATGTTAAATGGGAAAAAAAAAAAACCCACAACACTATATTTTGTTGTACACAGAACACAGTGCTAGAATTGTAAAGGCATTATAAGGTCTAAAACTTATGACTGAATTTAATATATGTCCAGAAAACTTTAAATATCCCAAGGGATTTTAAGGAAGGTCTGTTCATAATCCAAATCCACTCTTTTCCAAAATTTTTTGCAGGTTTCCCTCCCTGCCCCGCAAGAAAAAGTGATTGTGGAAATAAGTAAAGAAGCAGAAAATACCACAAGAAGTATCTCAAACCTTCATTTAGGATTAACATACTTTCAAGATATGATCTATTTTTCAGGCAATAACCTTTTCTCTGTAGTCAATGCCTTTGATATGTACTTTCAGGTGTAACAATTTCTTAATCCTTGTTTAATCCCAATTTTATTGTTCCCCAGTAACAGTCTGGCACTGCTACAGCTGAAATGACATTCAGAGTCGAAAGCACAACAACACAATAAGTCTTCATGTACTGGTGATGGAATGTGTTCCTAAACTATTTCTGCAAATTGGATTTGGCATTAAGGGATTGAAGGAATTCCATAAAAATTACACCCATCAGTTGCACTCCCATCCCTGATCAATGACCAGGGTTTGGGCCAAGTCCTTTCCTGCATGTTGGTCTGTTTCCTCATTAGCCTCCTGTCCTCCATGCTCTGGACACTGGCAAGCACGGCAGAAAGATTCTATCCAATTAACAGAGACGAATGCTGCAGCACTGCCTCAACAATGGCCGCCACTGAGAACAGGTGTGGTATATGTGTGCATTAAGTCAGATGGATGGTGAGGGGCTGATAGAGTGCGCAGAGTACAGCCATTTCTCGAGCCTCTTGCAGTTACAAACACGCAAAATCCATGGGACGATTCTCAACAGCCTGGACAAATGGATGGCTGGAGGCAGTTCCTGCACAGCTCACGAAAACATTCAGAGCTCAGGCATGCATGGTGGAGAGGTAAGCATGCTCCAGCTGTAGGGAAGGCTCCATAGAGTTCATGCCTTAGATACCACACAGATCAAAGTTCCATTAGGTGGACAAGAGCGTATTTAACCTGTCTGGAGCAGCCACTGCTCCTTTTGTCCTCACCTTAGACTGAAAGAATCATAGAACTATTTTGGCTGGAAAGGTTAAGGTTGGTTAAGTTCACCACCACCATTATCTACCTCTACCAAGTCTGGTCCTAAACCACGCACCTCAGCACATCTCTGCTTCTTTAAAACACCTCAGGGATTGGGATTCAACCACCTCGCTGGAGAACCTGAGTCTTTACGAACCCTTTCAGTCAAGAAGTTTCCTCTAATGTCCGACCTAAACCCACCCTGGTGCAACTTTCCTCTCATTCTAGCACTCCTTCCTAGAGACAAGAGACCAAGAGCCCACTCACTACAACCTCCTTTCAGGTAGCTGAGAGTGAGGCCTCCCCTCAGCCTTCTCTTCTCCGAACTAGGCAATCCCAGTTCCGTGGCAGGCCTGGGCCCTGTTTCCCCACAGGGCCACGGCCTTCAGGGCTGCCTTTTGCAGTCTTACCTCAGGCTTTGCCCTCGTGACGAACCGCTCCCTCAGGGCACACCTGAGCGTCCGCGGAGCGAGTTGCTGGGGTGCGCAGGCACGAAGAAAAGGCGGAACGAAGGGGAGCGCCGTGCCAGGCACCCACACCTCGCTGCGACGCCCTCCTCAGCTTCATTAGTGTCGTTGTTAGTCCTTAACACCGCAGCGTCACTTCGCCAGAGCGGCCCACACGTGGCCCCTCACCAGCCTCACGCTCTCTCCCCGCTCCCCAGTTCAGCCGGCAGGTGGCGCTGCGCGCCCGACCGCCCCCCGCCAAGGTGAGGCGGCCACGGGCGGGGCCTCGCGTCGCGCCCCGCCCCTCTTCCCGGCGCGTGCTGCCCGCCGCCCTCCGCCTCCCGCTGTCCGCAGCCGCTCAGCGCAGCCGGAGGGAGTCTCGGAGCGGCAGGCGGACAGAGAGAGCGAGCGAGCAAGCAAGCTAGCTAGCTAAGCGACCGACCGACCGACCGAGGGGAAGGAGAAGCAGAAGCTCCCTCGCTATGAGCCCCGACGAGAAACCGCCACCCAGCCACTCCCGCAATGACCGACGGCCACCGCCACCACCTGAGTCCGCTCCTGGCCGAGGCCGGCGGCGAGGCGGTTTCCTGACGGAGATCCGCACGCCGATCCGCACCGAGCCCTTCCAGGAGCGGTACAGCCTCAGCCCCGGCAGGGAACTCGGCAGGTGAGGGCACTGCATTGGGGCGGGAGCCGCCACGGAGCGAGCAGGAGGGAGGAGGTAGCCCGTGTGTGCATGTGTATTCCCTGCTCCGCTCGCCCGAAGCGCGGAGAGCAAGGCGTGTGCCCTCGGCCGAGCCTGCCACTCTTGCCCGGGAGGGGACAAGTCGGCGCCTTCCCTTTGCTTCCGTGTCCCCTCTCTCGCTGCCTGCCGCCGAGCGCTGCCGCCGGGCACCTGCTGCCCCTTGCTCCGCTGGCCTGCTGGAGTAAAGCTAAATGACAGCAGGAGGAAGACGGAGGCGGGAGATCACCGCTCCGACGGTGCTACAGCCTCCTTCAGTGGCTGCCTTTGCCGGCTGCTTCCCGCTGCGGGTCAGCTCCGAGGACGCGCCCGTGGCGCTGCCGTTCGGCTTGGCTGGGAGGGGATGCTGGGAGGCTACTGTCAGCCCAGCTGCTGGCCGCGGCTGGTTGTCGCTGCTTGGAGCGGACAAGGCATCCTCAGCCTTTGAGCAGTTGGCTTGGAGGATACTGCGCTCTGTCCTGGGGGCCTTTGCGGAGTCGAGCGTTGCTTGAGGTTCCCGGTGGAGATGGAAACCTGCCCGTTGTTTGCTTGTGTTTTTTTTCCTCGACCTTTGTAAGCTGTGACGTGGGGGGGAAACGAGTCGAGAGACTGCTTGATGGTAACCTGTGCTCGGGAATGATCTCATGGTGGAACTTTGTAAAGAATTAAACAGCTGGTTAAAGGACTTGGGCTTTAAAGTGACTCCACCTGGAAGGTTTAGTTAATGGAGAATTTCAACACCTGACTGCTGGCAAGCAAAGCTTGAGGCAGAAAGTCTCATTAAGAGGATTTTGCATCTCAGGAGAGGTTTTTGCATTTCAGGAGCTGGCTATACATATATATTAACATATATACACACATCTGGAGCATCTGCACCACTAACCCATGGCTTTGTCTGGCGTTGCTTACAAGAACGACAGCATTCTTACAATTACACGTGCTTTATCTAAAGAGTGTTCATGCACACACAAAATAATAGATTCAATACCCTGAGATATGGCAGGGTATGCTCCTTAGCATATGTTCTTTTGCAAGTTATGCTGGCTGTGAAGTTTGGTTTACACAGCAGCAAAAACAATGCTTTTGGAGATGAAGAGGAATTGCAAACCAAGTGTGGCTGCTGTCAGTACCTCCAGCAGGTTTTTAGGTTGCTTAGGTGTCTGCTTAGTGCTCACTTAGTAACTCTGGTGTACTAATAGAATAATACTTCTTTAAACATAGTGGCATAATGCATTCACATGGGAAAGGGATGGGAGACATGTCCCACAAAATGAAGAAACTTTTTTTAGCATGATGTGACCACAATATCCAGGCCTTGAAACTGAAGCTAATTAAATGCAGGCTACAAAACAGCCTAAAATCTTAGCAACAGTCAAGAAGGCATAGAAGCAATGTAGCACAGGATATCCTGCTATTACTGCTGCTCAAGTTTTTTTTTTTACTTGAAGATCAGATGACTCTTCAGAAAACGTTTTGCAGCTGTGCCAGGGAGTGAGAGCTGCTCTTGGAGCTAGAGCTGCTCTTGGAGCTGGGTGATAGTCGTTGGCCTCATCAGAAAATAAACTAGATGATGCTTCCTGCTGGCACACAAGAGTCCAACTGAAACAGTGAACATGAATTAAGTCTTACAAGCAAATCTCATCATGATTTTTGGTGGAGAGTCATTTTTGACATTTAAAGATGACCTTCACATCTTTAGGTTGTGGCTTTGCACCTGTCTCATTATGTTGAAATGAGATAGGTGACTGCTTTTAAGTGGTTGTCTTGCTTTTTGTGCACTGAGTCCACATATCCAGACTACTCTTTTTCTCTCCTCAACTTCACAAATGTTTTCACTGTCTTCTCTCTTAGAATACAGAAATGTAGACATTGGAATACACATGCTTGGTTTTTTCATTCAACAGGTTTGAATGCTTTTTGACGATGTTTCGGCTTCAAAAAGTGAATACTTTGGCTCAATAGCCCTATTAAATACAAGAGTAAATGGAAAGCCTCTGCCACTTGTAACTCTTTCTGTCACTTTGTTGAAAACGTATTCTTAGCAGAAATAGTTTCACTTCTATCTTCATAGAGCAAGTCTCTACTTGCGGGTAGAAAATCTGTCGCGGAAGTCCTTTACAAAAGACTTGTAAGAGGTTTTTGCCACCTCTGAAAAGCAGTCCTTGAGCATGCAGTATCATCTGTTTTACTCTCATTCGGGAGGTGAATTTACTAACTATGAATGTTTGCACTCTGGATTCATCTATCCCATTTCTCAGAATGAGGGAAACCATTTTAAACCTGAAGTTTAGAGTCTGGGGGAGTAACAACAGCTGTATGAATTGTGCTTTAAAACTAGCAGCAGGGACAGAAGAGGAAGCAGATTCAGCACCTTGGCTGAGAGCAGGGCTGCTGCATGAGCTCAGCAGGTTGATGTGCTCTTTGCCCACACATCCAGTCTGTCCACACATGTATGTTGAGCTCACCGTGGCACTTGGGTTTTCTTGCCCACCTGCCTTCAGCAGAGGGGGAAAAGTGCGGGGAGCACAGGAAAATGTGAAGTTACAGTTTTAGCAAAGCAAGGAAGGGAGGTAGTAGGACTGCTGGTCCCTGATGGCATGGTAGGGGATGGAAGTCCTGTGGGAAGTATTGCTGGAAGTCACAGAGCCTCGGAGGAACCCGATCACAATGTCACCAGAAGGACTTGGTTGCAAAGCCATAGGAAATCAGGTTTCATTAGTTCTGCTCATGGGGGGGGGGGGGGAAACTGCCTAGGGAGTGTAAAGATTATGTGCTTTGAAAGGCTGCTGCCTCACTGGACAGCTGAACAGGCATTTGCAAGTCTACTGAAACACACCAGCTAGGAAAACCAGGTTAACTCAGGAAAAATACCAAACACTTGGTTATAATGGCTACTTTGGAAAGGAAATTACATGAAGTTGCTTAGGCTGACATGGAGATGGTAGGGGTTTGTCATGAAATGTTTTACTAAACAAAATGTTTGGGGTAGTCTTCACAACCTTATTCATTTTACTGTCTCTAAATCAGAATGTTCCCACACAAATCTTCATCTGCCTGATGCTTAAAATCAAACTTAACCTCTGATGGATGTTTTAAGGCTGCCATTTCTCAGCAGCTCACTCAGATGTTTTCAGGGAGCACTAGCTTGAGTTAGGATGACATTGTGTAACATTTGCAGAGAACAAGACACCAGTTGCTTAATGCTTCTTCTCCTTACCATTTATGCTTAAGTCATAATTGTACTGTAAAATGGGGAATAAGGCACAGAGCTTCTTTAAAAGGCCTAGTGTGCCTGTGTTTAGTTGCCTTGCTCTTTTTCCTAAACAAAACCCTCCTAACTGCAGAGAAAGTATTGCTAAACTATTCATTAGTTCTTCAGCTCACTGATGGAGCATTGCTTTTTTTGTATGTGTGTGTATAACAAGCTACTGGAAATGATTCTCTGTGTGCAGCAGATAGCACTGAGAGAGCTGGGTTGGAGGAAGGCATAAATGACCTTTCTTTCTTCTCACTGGAAGGTAACAGTCACCTCAAATGACTGCTCTAAAAGTAGTAACCTGATAGCAAAATGTAGGCAGCACATACACGTGAATGTATGTCAAGTGCAATTCAGTTGATTCTTCTTGTTCCAAGGTGTTTTTTTTTCCCCCAGCCAAGTTCCCAGTAAAGCAGACAAGCTCATTCTCCACCCAGAGCTAAGAATAACAAGTATTTTAATTGTCTGAGGAGAGCCAATGGAATAAGGAAATACTTGTTTCTAACTGGTGACCTGGCTGTAGTTTCATGTGCAGATAACTCATACCTTGAATTGCTGTTTTTTCTAGGAGGTCTGGCACGAATGTGCTTGTTTCTCAGGTGGGTTTCCGAGTGTCTTAGTGGGACATGATTCTCGTACAGTTTTGCTTGTCGGTGAGAGCGTATAAGCCCTCACACTTCTGTCCTCAGCTGCTCTCTGGGCTGGCACAGCTAGGTTGAAAGTTGTGGAACTGAAGGGAGTGGCAAAGAGTGAAAATTAAGAGTTTCAAGTAGTTGATTGCACCATTTGAGGATGGAATGATATGAGTAAATGATTCATGAACATCAGAAATGTAATCTCTGCAACTTGCTTTGGACATCACAGCTGCCTTGGTGTTTGGAAAGGAAAACCTGTAAGGAACAAGCCCACACTTAAGGAAAAAAAATGTTTGATATGATTTCTGTAATAATTTGCCTATCTTTCTGTGGATCTTGGAAAGGTTTTCTGAGCTTTATAAAGAGTAAATATCTTCACAGGAATTGCTGTTACTCCTGCATTTGTTACAGTGACAGTCTTTTCTAAGTCACTTCAAAAATGATCATTACAGAAAGATTAATTCTGTGCTCTTCTGAGCCTACAACCGCCCAAATGAACTGGTGTGGCATAAATGTTCCTACTTATCTGTTTTGACATTTGATTTGTGACTCGAGGCTTTTCTTTAAGCCATAATGTATGCCAAATGAAACAATGCTAATTCTGTTGCCAGTCTGCAAATATGACATTGAGTTTCTTTGTAATCAGATATGAGACTTTTGTGAGGGCTGAAGACTTTTTCTAGCTTTCTAGTCCTGTCTCTTCAAAGCATTTTTGTTTGTGGTGGGACAGCTGGTCATCCATTTTCATCTCTGGAAACCCACATTAAGGTTTTCCTCCCAAGTTTGTTCTTTCAATGCAATGTCCTCGCTGCTAGAATCACAGAATTGTTTTGGTTGGAAAAGACCTTTAAGATCGTCAAGTCCAACCATTGTCTAACTGAACCGAGTCTGGCACTAAGCCATGTCCCTCAGCACTACATCTCTGCTTCTTTGCAACGCCTCAAGGGATGGGGGTTCAACCATCTCCCTGCAGATCCTGTTCCAGTCTTTGAGAACCTTTTCAATGAGGAAGTTCTAGTATCCAACCTAAACCTCCACTGGTGCATCTCGAGGCTGTCTCTTCTCATCTTACCTCTTCTCAATGAACTAAACTAGCAACACTCTGATCTAATACCACTTGCATAGGATCATAGTATCAACCAGGTTGGAAGAGACCTCCAAGATCATCCAGTCCAACCTAGCACCCAGCCCTATCCAGTCATCTAGACCATGCTACTAAGTGCCTCATCCAGGCTTTTCTTCAACACCTCCAGGGACAGTGACTCCACCACCTCCTTGGGCAGCCCATTCCAATGCCAATTGCTCTCTCTGTGAAGAACTTCCTCCTAACATCCAGCCTATATTTCCCCCGGGATATCACTCTTTGATAAGACATTCTGAAGAGCAGGATTTAAGGAAAGCAAAGCTGAAGCATGTGCAATGTGTACTTTCTAGGAAAGCTTGTTCATAGCTTTCTTTTTTTACTGTTTTATCTCTAGAAAAAAATATTTGCAAGCTTGTCTTTTGGCTTAACAGTACAGTGGATGGTGTCTTTGGCTTTTAGCTCTAACCTTGTCTCTGGTGTGGATCTAGATTGCTGCACAGTCATTAGTTCCTTTAGCTATAGACATCAGGTTTGTCAAGTTTGAACTTTTGGGGGATTGTACTCAGAAAGGATGAGTTCTACAGGCAGTAGTTACACTAGCTCTAATTACAGGGATAACCATCAAGAATCTGGGCAGGATTCTTGAAAATAACTTAAGTGTTAGTATTTGTCAGGCAGCTGAACTCCTGTGTAACCTGTCCTTTCAATTACATCACCTGTCAGGCTTCTGGCCAGCTCATCTGAACAGGACATGCATGGCCACACATGGTGGCTCCTGCTGCCTCTTGCTGCCCCGTGAACGCTGTTGTATTTCCGCGGTGACTAACGCACAATGAATCGCCACCATTGGGTACTCATTAGGCTAATTGCCTTGCTCCCAGATAGTTTTTGTCTGTAGTTCAAAACACCACAGTGCTTCTTTAAAGCTGTGTTCTGGAGACTTCAGACTTTCCAAAACTCCTTTCTCTAGGCCCTTCATTTGTGCTAGGATTAAAAACCTTTAGCTCTAAACGTTCAGCTGGAGGGAAACTGCATTCATAGTCAAAGAATCATAGAATGGCTTAGGTTGGAAGGGACATCAAGGATCATCTACTCCACCCCTCTGTGCCATGGGCAGGGATGCCTCTCTACTAGACTTGGTTGCCCAAGGCCTCATCCAATTTGGCCTTAAACACCTCCAGGGAGGGGCCATCCACAACCCCTCTAGGCAACCTGTTCCAGAGACTACTTAAGGCAAATAGAGAAGCCCAAACCCATGGGTCTAGGATTTTGGTATAAAGGCATAGTGTATGACTACAGTTGTATAGACTAGTACAGTTGTACTCGTCTACAACTACCTGAAGGGAGGCTGCAGCCAGGTGGGGGTTGGTCTCTTCTCCCAGGCAACCAGCAATAGAACAAGGGGACACAGTCTCAAGTTGTGCTGGAGGAAATAAAGGCTGGATGTTAGGAGGAAGTTCTTGCCAGAGAGGGTGATTGGCATTGGAATGGGCTGCCCAGGGAGGTGGTGGCGTCACCGTCCCTGCAAGTGTTCAAGAGGAGACTGGATGGGGCACTTAGTGCCATGGTCTGGTTGACTGGATAGGGCTGGTTGCTAGGTTGGACTGGATGATCTTGGAGGTCTCTTCCAACCTGGTTGATTCTATGATTCTATATCAGGTATTAGAATAACTGTGAAAGGGCTTATCTGTCAGTTCCTCAATTTATTTTTACATTGGGGGTTTCTTTTATCAATGTAGTTGTTAGAATTTTTAGTTTTATGCTATTTTGGTAGCTTGGTGCTACCAAGTTCAGGAAGCATTTTAACACTTCTGGTCAATGCACAGCTTTACATTGTGCACAGATCATACAATGCACGTCTCCACTTGGAATCACTTCATATCCTTTTCACTGACTACATAAGGAAGGTTGTTCTCTGTCACAGTCAGGATTCATAGATTCATAGAGTGGGTTGGGTTGGAAGAGACCTTAAACTTATCTAATTCCAACCATCCTACCGTGGGCAGGGATATATTTCATTAGACCAAGGCCTCATCTAACTTGGGTTTGAACATCTCCAGGGAGGGGGCATCCACAACCTCCCTGGGCAGCCTGTTCCAATGTCTCACTAGATGAAATGCTGGAGGGATGTTTATACTTCTGGTTGCAAAATAAATCTATTAATAGCTTCCTAGGAATCTCTCTAAGAGCATCCTTGCAATAGTTTGGGGACAAGGGGCATCTTTAGCACATTTGTCTTCTGATGAGCTCTCTCCTATACACATCTGCTATTTCTTCCTACAAGTTTTTGTTAATTGTAGACCAGGCACCTAGTAAGTTGTTAACCTTTAGGTGTCTGTTTCTACATCTATTCATAACCATTCTTTGGCCACAATTCCACAGACTTATGGAATTCTGTAATGAAGTTTTCATGCATTTGCAAAGCTGTAACAGTCTCTCTCTCTCTCTGTGTGTATATATATATATATATGAGTAATTGAGAGCTTTCTCCCCAAAAATTGAATCCAAGACACTATCCCTGCTGTTTGTCTGCCTTCACAGGCATCTGGGCTGTGCTCTGATATAATCTTCATAGAAATTGTGCTGTAGATTAATGTCTACTTATGCTAAACATTATTCCTTGAGGAGTAACTGTGGCTCTATCAGTGGTTACAAGTCCGATTATTCTAGCAAGATTGCCTAGCAAATATCCACTTTGTGGGTGCTCATTTGACTTGATTCATGTAGACTGGGTAATTAGGAAACAAATGCCTGTTAAAAGCAAGCTGACCAAACTACTTTCAGCAGTTACATTTCATGGATAGCAGTCTGTCAATAGGTGGGAGCTGGGAGAGTGAAAGCTTTGATGGGAGCTGAATTAATTAATCCTGTGAACTTCAGCTTGGATCTAGGAGAGGCAAACCCCAGGTATTGAAAAACAGATGACTACTCTTGTTCTGGTTTCAGCAACCCTACAATAAGGAAAGAACCAAAGTAAGAATCTCTGAGCTATTCCTGCAGTTTGAAAAGAAAACCTTTATGTATAAATAAAGTTGTGGTGATCATTATATCTGAAGGGTAAGAACCACAAAAATATTGCTATGCCTCAGAGTATAAAAATTCATCATTGCATTAGATGGCTTTTGAGTATTAATTAGTTGACCTTATCAGTCCAAACGTCAAAGGGCTGCAGCACCTACCTTATGGGGACAGGCTGTAAGAGCTGGGGCTGTTCAGCCCAGAGAAGAGAAGGCTTCAAGGAGACTTTCTATAGGAAGGGAGCTACAGGAAAGCTGGGCAGGGACTTTTTATGAGGGCTTGTAGTGGTAGGATGAGGGAGAATAGATTGAAGTTATAGATGGACAGATTTAGACTGGAGATTAGGAAGAAATTCTTTCCAGTGAGGGTGGTGAGACACTGGAACAGGTTGCCCAAGGAAGTATAGCTACCTCCTCCCTGGAGGTGTTCAAGCCCAGACTGGATATGGCCTTGAGCAAGCTGGTCTAGTGGAAGGTGGAGTCGTGGTCTCTGGAGGTGTGCAAGAAAAGACTGGATGAGGCACTTAGTGCTATGGTCTAGCTGATTGGATAAGGCTGGGTGCTAGGTTGGACTGGATGATCTTGGAGGTCTCTTCCAACCTGGCTGATTCTATGATTCTATGCTCATGGCAGAGCGGTTGGAACTAGATGACCTTTAAGATTGCTTCCAACCCAAACCATTCTATGGACCTATGAATCTGTAGTGTATGAATGGAATTGAGTGGAGCAGGTGGCGTGGGACTCTACCTCAAGGAAGTTTAGAGCAGCCACTTCAGTCCAAAATGCTGGGACACTCTTCGAGTGTCTGTCTTGTCAAAAATGATGTGGGTTAGGCATTGCACTCAGTTCTGCTCAGTTTGAGCTCGCATTCACCATTAGCACTGCCACCAACACTTTGTTAGAAAGCTTTATGTTGGCCAAGATGCTTAATTTATTTCAAATCACCTCTGTTCCTTACTTATTCAGTGAGACTGAGGGAGCTGGGGCTGTTTAGCATGGAGAAGGCTCAGGGGTGACCTCATTGCTGTCTACAACTACCTGAAGGGAGGCTGTAGCCAGGTGGGGTTGGGCTCTTCTGCCAGGCAACCAGCAACAGAACAAAGAGACACAGTCTCAAGTTGTGCTGGGGGAAGTATAGGCTGGATGTTAGGAGGAAGTTCTTGGCAGAGAGAGTGATTGGCATTGGAATGGGCTGCCCAGGGAGGTGGCAGAGTCACAGTCCCTAGAGGTGTTCAAGCAAAGCCTGGATGAGGCACTTAGTGCCATGGTCTAGATGACTGGATAGGGCTGGGTGCTAGGTTGGACTGGATGATCTTGGAGGTCTCTTCCAACCTGGCTGATTCTATGATTCTATGACTAAGAACAAGGCATTTTGAGAACTACTAAACAACGAATGAACTCTTGAGTGTTCTCATTTGAGCCATGATAGTGAAAACACAAAGTTCCATCTTTAAAAACAGCAGAGCAGATTCTGGGTATTGCTTGAAAAACGGAGCCGGATTTCCAGCTGTCTTTCAACAACAGTGCTGGTTGCTGTTGCCTTGAATGCTTTAAAAAGTATTCTTATTATAAATTATTGCTATTATCAAGTGGAGTACTGTAGAGAACACCGACTGGGTTATTGTGACATAGCCACAGAAGGCTGGATCATGGTGTTCCTAACTTTAAATTGTGGGGATTATCAGCCGGCATCTTTCTAAATGCAGAAGATATTTTCGATGTGTCCATTAGCAGTGATGTAGTTTCCTGAAATGTTAATGTATAAGGCTGTAATACTGAAGTTACCAACAACTGAAGTCCCCAACACAAGAAGGACATGGAACTGCTGGAGCCAGTCCAGAGGAGAGCCACGAAGATGATCAGAGGGCTGCAGCAGCTCTGCTATGAGGACAGGCTGAGAGAGTTGGGGCTCTTCAGCCTGGAGAAGAGAAGGCTTCGAGGAGACCTTAGAGTGGCTTTCCAGCATCTGAAGGGAGCCTACAGGAAGGCTGGGGAGGGACTATTGACAAGGTCTGGTAATGTCAGGACNCTAAACCATTCTATGATTCTATAAGGGATTTAAGTTTAACTTTCAATTCTTCTTTCGTTTCAGGGGGAAATTTGCAGTGGTGAAGAAGTGTATCCAGAAAGATACAGAGAGAGAGTTTGCAGCAAAGTTCATGAGAAAAAGAAGAAAGGGCCAAGACTGTCGGATGGAAATAATCCATGAAATTGCAGTCCTCGAGCTTGCACAATGCAACCTTTGGGTCATTAACCTGCATGAAGTTTATGAAACTGCAACAGAGATGATTTTAGTCCTGGAATAGTAAGTACTGATAATAATTCCTGACTAAACCTCTGCAGCGTTTGCTTAAAACTAAGAACGTAAAAATGCTGTGTATCAAGATGAATCAAGTGAAAAGCTTTTATTGCTTGCCTGTTAGACTTGCTTGAGTTCAAAAAGGAGAAATCTCAGTATTACAAAGAGTTATATGCAGTCTTGTAACTACTGCAGATTATAATACTCCAATTACCTGGTATCTTTCAAAGCTAAGCTGTAATTTATGTAGTTAAAACAACCTTTAGTGAAATATGAAGCCTGTACACTCCCTACTTGTAAAAGAGCAAAGAGGCAATGAGTACCTGTTCAAGAACTTATTTCATCAAGGATGGTGTGAAATCTGGTTTCTGTGTGGTGTTTGGGTTATTTTACTTGATACAAAAAAACAAAGGTATTGAAAACAACATCATTGTTAAAAACTATCAAACCCCCTACGGTCTGCAATGAAAAGCTCTCTAAATCGTTATCCTTTGGGGAAGGCAAGGAGCAGGAGGATTCAGACCTAGAATAGTTTCTTTCAGATGATGTTTAAGAGTGTAACTGATGTGGCCACACCTTTAGTATGGGGTTTAGTTTTGGGCCCCTCACTGCAAGAATGACATTGAGGTGCTGGAGCAGGTCCAGAAAAGGACAGTGAAGGGTCTGGAGAACAGGTCTGGTGAGGAGTGGCTGAGATTGATTAGTCTGGAGAAAAAGAGGCTAAGGGGAGTCCTTCTTATGCTCTGTAACTTCCTGAAAGGAGGTTGTAGTGAGGGGGTTCTTGGTCTCTTTTCCCTAGTATCAGGTGGTAGAACAAGAGGAAATAGCCTTGAGTTGCACCAGGGGAGGTTTAGGTTAGATATTAAAGAAAATTCTTGACTGAAAGGGTTCTCTCAGACTGGACCAAGTTCCTCAGGGAGGCTGTTGAATCCCCATCCCTGGAGGTGTTTCCAAGAGGCAGAGATGTGGTGCATGGTTAAGCACCAGACTTGGCAGAGTTACAGAATGGTTGGACTTGGGGAGTGTCAAGGTTTTTTCCAGGCAAAACAATTCTGTGGCTCTCTGCCACTACATTTGTCTGTGTTTTTTTCTCCCCCTTGAGTTTGTCCAGATGGGCATTTCTGCAGCTGTTGTGACTGTTCATCCAACGTCTCAGTGACATTTGAGTTCCAAGAGGCAGCCAAATGCTTGTTGGTGTTGAACTCTGAGAAGATGTTGTTCAAGCTCTGTAGATTTTACATAACTAGAAGAGGAGCAGAGAGGCTCAGTAGCTCAGAAGTGATTTAACCTGTCTGCTACAATAAATCTAGTTGGTACAGCTCTCTTCTTGCTTGATAACTAAAAGAAATAGCGAGAAATATTATGCCCCAATCTGATCTTGTTTAGAAGCCAAAAGAACTGGTGGCTTTACAGCTCAGTGCAATGACTGAGACCATGCCTGCTAGGGCAAACTTCCTTCTAGAATACATTTTTGCAACTTCATTGTGCCCTCCTGGAATGAATGACTTACAAAATACTCAAGCCTCTGTTCTAAAGCAGAACTGTGATTGAGCTTCTGGAGTTTTAACTGCTGTTACTGGAGACTCGTAAATACCTGCTTTGAACCCTGGCAGCACAGATCTAGCTAGAATACACTTGAATGTTTTGGATCCTGTAGGGGCACACCATGAGCACAGGTTAATGTTTTGGATCCTGTAGGGGCACACCATGAATACAGGTTAATGTTTTGGATCCTGGAGGGGCACACCATGAATACAGTTGAATGTTTTGGATCCTGTAGGGGCACACCATGAATACAGGTTAATGTTTTGGATCCTGTAGGGGCACACCATGAATACAGGTTAATGTTTTGGATCCTGGAGGGGCACACCATGAATACAGTTGAATGTTTTGGATCCTGTAGGGGCACACCACGAATACAGGTTAATGTTTTGGATCCTGTAGGGGCACACCATGAATACAGGTTAATGTTTTGGATCCTGTAGGGGCACACCATGAGTACAGGTTAATGTTTTGGATCCTGTAGGGGCACACCATGAGTACAGGTTAATGTTTTGGATCCTGTAGGGGCACACCATGAGTACAGGTTAATGTTTTGGATCCTGTAGGGGCACACCATGAGCAGTAGAGGCCAAAGCTTGATATGAGCGATGGGGCTTGTGATCATTTTCATGTAAAATTGCTAATTGTCTCTTAGAACTTAGTTCTCTGACACTTGCATAATACTTTTAATCCAAGGTATTAACTAGATCATTCAGTAGTCACTAAATTGATCAGTAATTAGCAACATTATTTGGTTTATATGCATTAAAGAGTCATGCCTTGTGTCAGATAAATCGCCATGTGTTGAAGCTGTAGATTACCAAAACAGCCTTTCCCTGACTTCAGCAAATATGTCTGGATGCTTCTTTAAAGTCAGCATGTTCCAGAGACGTGTTGCAACAAGGCAGGTATGAATGTTAGTGAATTTCTGACATTCTGTGTGCAGAGGATTAAAGAACATACCTAGGCTGCAAGCTTCCCTAGGGCACTGCAGTTTCTATTAAACTTGATGGTCTGTGCGGCAGATTTTTATCTGGGGAAGGAGAAAAACACAAATACTTAATTGCTGGCTACAAGCTTTATCTGCTGAGGTTCTAAAGTTTCTTGTCTTCATATTGGATCTGTCCCAAGGGCTGAGGAGGACACCTAGTGCTTTGCCTTCATGAAGAGGAGTATTAATGTTAATGGAAGGTGGTCTTTCTGGCAGTATCACTTTTTGATAGTAAACAAAATTGACCACTAACTGTTAAGTACTGAGCAGTGGGAAGCAATGAGAGTACAGTGTTTGCTTTAGCTGTAGCATAGCAAATTGGTGTCTGTCTGCATCCACCCTGACAATAGTCTCTGAATTTTGTTTGTTGTCACAAGACCTCAAACAGGATGTAAGTAGGACTCGAACGGGTGAGTAAGTCTGAAGGGTTAGTCTGTAAAGCCTGGAATTAATCTGTGGTGTCATCATGTTGGTATTTCAGTGAAAATTGGCTGAATGGGAAAAGAACCTGGACTTTGCACTGAAAAAGGTAGAGATACACTCAGGGAAACCTGGCACATCAGGTAAAAAAAGGAAAGCAGCAGCATCTTTAACTTGTGGACTCTGTATGCAACCTACCTGACTTTTACCAGCTTTGGTACATGAGTTAATGATTGGACTCAGTGATTTTAAAGAACTTTTCCAATGTAAATGATTCTAGGATTCCAATTTCTTCTGAAAAAAAGAGCATCTGATGCTTAAGAACTGTCAGATTTTTAAGTGTTGATCACTGTATGTTTACACTTCTATGGAGGTAGATGTCATTAATAGGTCAGATATTACAGAAACCTGTCTAGGTAACTTCAAGATCTAAGCCACTTGAGTATTTTCTTGTGAAGAGCTGAACTGAGTAATTACTTTCCAAGATCTTGTTCATACATAGTAGCCTTCTGTTCTGTTTCCTTCAAAAACCAGAAAGTTGTCTTTATCATCTTGAAGACATGCCATTTTTTGATGGGTGAAGTGCTTCTTTCACCTGTAGTTATTTGGACCTGGATAATATTACTGCCTGTATTGTCTTGGACACTACTTACTGGGGATGTGACTGGTCAAAGTGAGAGTGCTGCCAGGGATCAATTCATTTGGTATGAGATTCAGCAGCTTAAACTTGAAACAAACCCACTGACATCAAAAACAACCGTGCTGCTCCAGTGTTTGCATCCTTTCTGCTAGAGCACTTAGCAAAGTCAGTTGAACTGGCAGGCTCACTCTGCAAAAGTTCTAAGGGAAAACTACCCAAATTGTGTTAGTTACCTCTTGCTTGTGTTTTGTGGAGTTCTTGGCCTGCTTGATTGAAAAGGTTAAAGCAAAAAACCTCCGACAAAACCCACAAAATGCATTTGAGAACAAGACTTTTTACAAGCGGTATCTACAGCTTAGTGCATTTGAATACTTCTCTTGCCTTCACCAGGTATGGGTTTACAGTTTTCTCAGACTTTAGGGACATTGGAATGTTATGGGAGCCTCATGCTGGGAAAGTTCTCAGTGAATCACTTGCTTACTGTCTAGCCAAGGAAGGAGGCTATGACTGTCAGCAGGAGCTAGCATGACACTCTGCTTAGAGTGTTACAACCACTTTAGTGCAGTGTAACTTCTTGTGCTAGTTTGAGCCTAGCTAGCATGTTTTGGTGAGAAGAACTAGATGATAGGCTGTAAAATGAAAACAATGGTGAGGTCTACTTCCCTCACAGTCTTGCTGGGATGTGTAAAGAAGAAAGGCAAAACAAAGATTAGGTCACTTGCTTCTTCTCTTCGCTGGGGAGCTTTGCCTGCTGGGGAGAAGCTGAGGCTGCTGGCTGGACTCCATCTTGCTTTCTAACCTCACCCTCCTTTTGCTTGGCTGCTTCACCTTGCTTTTTAACCCTCTTGGCCGAACCTCCATTCTTCCTTGGGACTGGGGTAAGGTTGAGAGGGGTAGGGGGAAGGTGAGGGGTGGTTGAGAGCCCCTCCTGGGGACTCAGGTTTCTGGGAGGGGAATTGTGTTTGTATTACCTTTTTTCCCTTGTATATTTCTGTCTATAACTGTATATACTGTAACTATCTGCTTGTAAATTGTGCCAGCTGTAAATATAAGCTTCATTCAAATTTCCAGAGCCGACTGAGTCTAGTCTGGGTGATTTCTAAAAGTGTGGGGGGCAGGGGACACCCAAACCATCACACTTCTGTATCCAGAAAGCAGTTGAGTTTCCACTTCCCAAAGATAACTCTTTCAAGAAAAGCTTTTGAGAGAGCATAAGATTCAGGAATTAAATGTTGGGTCCTTGCAGACAGTACATGGGCTCACTTAGCATTTGAGACCAAGTGTATTTTAGGGAGCTCTTATTTACATATCTCTGAGGATACACTTGGACAACACCAAGTTCTGTGGTGCAGTCAACACAGTGGTGGGAAGGGATGCCATCCAGGGGGACCTCAACAGGCTTGAGAGCTGGGACAACACCAACCTTATGAAGATCAACAAAGCCAAGTGCTAGGCCCCAAGCACACGTACAGGCTGGGCAGAGGTGGCTAGAGAGCAGTCCTGAGGAGCATGACTTGGGTAGTGCTGACTAATGAGAAGTTCAACACAACCCAGCAATGCACACTGGCAGCCCAGAAAACCAACCAAATTCTGGGCTGCATCCCCAGCAGTGTGGGCATCAAGTCAAAGGAGGAGATTTTGCCCCTCTGCCATGCTCTCCTGAGATCCACCTGGAGAACTCTGTCCAGCTCTGGAGCCCCTAACACAAGAAGGACATGGAACTGTTAAAATGGGTCCAGAGTAGACTGGCTGAGAGAGATGAGGTTGTTCAGCCTGGAGAAAGCTCTGGGGAGAGCCCTTAGCCCTCTACTATTTGAAGAGGGCTTTCAGGACAGCAACAGAGAGACTTTTACAAGGCATGGAACAACAAGCCAAGGGGTAATGGCTTTGAACTGGAAGAAGGTCGATTTGGATGAGACATTAAGAAGAAATTCTTGCCTGTGAGCTTGCTGAGGCACTGAAACAAGTTGTCCAGAGAAGTTGTGGTGTCTCCAACCCTGGAAGTGTTCAAAGCCGGACTGGATGGGGCCTTGAGCAACCTGGTCTAGTGGAAGGTGTCCCTGTCCATGGCAGTGGCATGGGACCAGATGATCTTTAAGGTCCTTGGCAGCCCAAATCATTCTGTGATTGCACTTGTGAGTCTTTCCAAAGGCTGCCTTAACATCTGGTCCATGAGAACTGGGGCAATGTTGATTTTTTTTTTCCAGATGCACTGAAACAGGTTTATTCATTTTTTTCTGGTGAGAGGCTACATGATAACACTGAAGAGCACTTAAAAGACAGAGGATACTGAATTCCACACAGGGTGCTGTGAAGATGTGTTTCAAGGAAGATAAGCAGTCTCTATTGAATTTAAAGTCAACACAGTTGTAAAAAAAGATTAATGCTCCAGACTTCCACTTTCAGCTTATTTGTGCTGATAAGCAGTTAAGAAATGTTAGCCTGCTTTCCCCTGATGAAAAGCAGTTGGATTTCACTTGAAGCTATAGTTAATAACACAACAATGCCTTCATAAATAAAAGAGCTGAGGAATTCTGGCTGTGGTAGCTTTAAAGTGTGAAAAGAATGCTTATGTCTTCCATTTTTTCCTTTACCTAGCTGAGGGAGCTTGCACTAGACAAATAATGCATCTGGAGTAATGCTGGATTCATGAAATGCTAGAACTGGTTTGGTTGGAAAAGACCTTTAAGCTTATTGAGTCCAAACATTCTTTAAGTCCACCAAGCCTGGTGCTGAACCACATCCATCAGCACAGTCTCACAGTATTACCAAGGTTGGAAGAGACCTCACAGATCATCAAGTCCAAGCCGTTACCACAGAGCTCAAGGCTAGACCATGGCACCAAGTGCCACGTCCAATCCTGCCTTGAACAGCTCCAGGGACGGCGACTCCACCACCTCCCTGGGCAGCCCATTCCAGTGGCCAATGACTCTCTCAGTGAAGAACTTTCTCCTCACCTCAAGCCTAAATTTCCCCTGGCGCAGCCTGAGGCTGTGTCCTCTTGTTCTGGTGCTGGCTGCCTGAGAGAAGAGAGCAACCTCCTCCTGGCTACAACCACCCCTCAGGTAGTTGTAGACAGCAATAAGGTCTCCCCTGAGCCTCCTCTTCTCCAGGCTAAACAATCCCAGCTCCCTCAGCCTCTCCTCGTAGGGCTGTGCTCGAGGCCTCTCCCCAGCCTCGTTGCCCTTCTCTGGACACGTTCAAGCATCTCAATGTCCCTCTTAAACTGGGGGGCCCAGAACTGGACACAGTACTCAAGGTGTGGTCTAACCAGTGCAGAGTACAGGGGCAGAATGACCTCCCTGCTCCTGCTGGCCACACCATTCCTGACCAGCAGGAACACTGCATCTCTGCCTCTTTTCAACACCTCCAGGGATGGTAAAATGTTGTGCTTTTAACTGTTTCCTTATCCAGTTTCTTTCAGATTCAGTTGACTTTGGTTTTTTTTTTCTCTCAAGACTTGTCCTAAGGACAACTCTTTGCTTTTATCCCCTAGAAATGTTTTCTGTGGAGGTAGTCAAAGATGGTTTGCAAATTTATTTCATGGTGACCCTTAGAAAAGCTTAATGGAAAATGTGTTCTTAGAGGGAAAATAAGTAAATGTTCTAAACACCAGGCAACTCCTGGTCTGTATGTGTACAGAAACCACAGCAGTGACACACCTGCAGTCCTTCCCTAGCAGGTATTGTAATGCATTCTCTGTTTTGATATAGAATCACAGAATGGCTTAGGTTGGAAGGAAACTTAGAGATTGTCTACTCCAACCTCCCTTCCCTGGGCAGGGACATCTCCCTACTAGACTTGTTTGCCCAAAGCCTCATCCAGCCCAGCCTTAAACACCTCCACAGAGGAGGCATCCATAACATCATGACTTGTTTTATTTCCCCCTCCCCTCCCCCAAACTCTAGCTAGGGAATACAAAATAACTAATACAAAACAACTATCTGAAGGGAGGTTGTAGCCAGGTGGGGGTTGGTCTCTTCTGCCAGGCAACCAGCAGTAGAACAAGGGGACACAGTCTCAAGTTGTGCCAGGGGAAGTACAGGCTGGATGTTAGGAGGAAGTTGTTGGCAGAGAGAGTGATTGGCATTGGAATGGGCTGCCCAGGGAGGTGGTGGAGTCACCATCCCTGGGGGTGTTCAAGAAAAGCCTGGATGAGGCACTTAGTGCCATGGTCTGGTTGACTGGATAGGGCTGGGTGCTAGGTTGGACTGGATGAGCTTGGAGGTCTCTTCCAACCTGGTTGATTCTATTCTATTCTGAGTTGAAAGCCTTGTTAAGGAACTGCTCACTGCGTGGAGGTTAGACAAGATGACTTTGAGGGTCCCTTGCAATCTGTGAGCCTGTGAGGTTGGCAAAATTTGGCAGCAGGTGTGTGGGAGAATCGTTTGAGGGTTCATTTTGATATGGTCTGAAACCATTTCTGTGCCTGGGCTGGCTCACAGCTGGCTGACTGTTTTGCTTGAGGGAATGGGTTAGGTTCAGTGCCCAGCAACAATACACGGAACAGTCTTGCAGTAACAGACTTCCCTGTGTTCTTGTAAAGGGTGGGTAGTTACTTGTTTGGTAATTTTGGTGTAGAGTGACTTATCTGGAGGAAGTTGATCTATCTGCATCCTAAATAGCAAAGCTGAACAGAAAATGAAACCTTGCATGTGAAACCACCTTTCCTGATGAAACTTCTTTTGTAAGCTAAGTATGTTTGTCCCTGGTTGCTGGGAGTGTCTAGATGTTGTGAGACTTGAAGTGCTTGTGCATGTGTTATGGGTTGTATCTGCTGCTCTCTCAAAAATGCTGATGAATCTAAGCATCTTCAGAAGTACTGGTAGCTACTTAAAGACCTTTTCTTAAGAGCTTTCTGGATCAAGGGTTTCCTGCTCTCATATGGTGGTGCCTTCTCTTGATTTCAGTGATGGGACATTGTCTGCTTCCACTTTTAAATGCATTAAAAGTCAGGGCAATAATTCAAAGTTCCTCAAGTGTAGTTTTAGATTTTTTGGTAGCTTATGTTTTTCCTTGGTGGCTATTTCAATGTTAATTTGTTTATGAGCATGGAGTCCTCATGGACAAACTCATTCTGAGCTAATGGTGTGCTCGTAGCCAAGAAGACCAACGGTATTAAGAAGAGTGGGCAGCAGGTCAAAGGAGGTTCCCCCTCTACTCTAGTGAGACCATATCTGGAATATTGTGTCTGATGCTGGGCTCCCCAGTTTGAGAGAGACAGGAACTGCTGGAGACAGTCCAGTGGAGAGCCATGAAGATGTCGAGGGGACTGGAGCATCTCTCTTACAGGGAGAGGCTGAGAGGCCTGGGGCTGTTTAGCCTGGAGAAGAGCAGCCTGAGAGGAGATCTTCTCAATGCTTATCAGTATCTATAACAAGCAAGGGGCAAGAGAACAACTGGATGAGGCACTTAGTGCCATGGTCTAGTTGACTGGATAAGGCTGGGTGCTAGGTTGGACTGGATGATCTTGGAGGTCTCTTCCAACCTGGTTGATTCTATGACTCCTTTCAGTAGTACCCAACAACAGGACAAGGAGCAATGAGCACAGGAAGGTTTTTCACTTGAACTGAAGGAGAGCCTTGAGCCTTCTTTACTTGGAGGGTGCCAGAGTGCTGGAACAGGCTGCCCACAGAGGTTGTGGAATCTCCTTCTCTGAGGACTTTCAAAGTCCACCTGAATGCGATTCTGGGCAACCTGTCCTGGATGAACCTGCTCTAGCAGGAGCATTGAGCTACATAATCCTCAGAGGTCCCTTCCAACCCTATGACTCTGTAACTTGATTTTTGATGTCCACAAAGTAGATGTATAGCAAACAGAGCTTCCTAAGGCCACCCTTTTCACAGTCTCACAGTATCACCAAGGTTGGAAGAGACCTCACAGATCATCAAGTCCAAGCTGTTACCACAGAGCTCAAGGCTAGACCATGGCACCAAGTGCCACGTCCAATCCTGCCTTGAACAGCTCCAGGGATGGCGACTCCACCACCTCCCTGGGCAGCCCATTCCAGTAGCCTGATTTTGCTGATTAATTTTTTTCCTAGGGTGAATCTATTGAAGATACCAAGTGATTCCTGGCTGACAACAGCAGCTTAGGGATGTAAGTTCTGTTTCACAGAATTAAATAGCAGAGATATTGTTTTGCTTCTTTTCAGTGGCAGAGCAAAACCCCAGGGTTGCTGTCGTAAATCTCACTGTGTTATTAATTCTGGTAGCAGATCTTATCACAGTGTGTGTTATCTGCTGCAACAAGGAATGAAATCATACTTCCAAGGAACTTATGATGGCATTCTTAAAGTATGATGTTCAAATTTATTGATTACAAGAGATGGGATTTTTTTTTCCTATCCCTATCTGGAAGATCCAATTGAGGTTGTTTTTTTTTAGAGGGATTTGTCTTGGGATAATAGAATACATTAGCCTGTGTCCATTTAAAAAGTATCTCTGAGATCTGAATGCTGTCCAGAGCTGAAATATGACTAACTTTTCCCCTGAATTAAATGATGTGCTGAAGAAAGATGTGATAGTGTCAGGCATATGCAGCTTTTATAGAAGAACTAAAATATTAATACTCTGTTGAATACTTCTTTTGATTCTTCAGCTCTATCATCTTTGATACAGGGTGAAGAAAAGTAATTATTTAATGATGGGGTTTTTTTGTTTAAAGCAAATCTTGGTTTCATAAATCAAATTCTACTGCTGTACCATTTATCTAGCTGCCTTGGTTTGAGCACTGGAATCAGCTCTGGACTGAGGACAGAGAGAATTTACCCCAAAGGAATAAATGCAAACACTCACACAGTCCAGTTCTGGGCCCCTCAATCAAGAGAGATGTTGAGGTGCTGGAAGGTGTCCAGAGAAGGGCAACAAGGCTGGTGAAGGGTCTGGAACACAAACCCTATGAGGAGAGGCTGAGGGAGCTGGGGGTGTGCAGCCTGGAGAGGAGGAGACTCAGGGCAGACCTCATTGCTGTCTACAACTACCTGAAGGGAGGTTGTAGCCAGGTGGGGGTTGGTCTCTTCCCCCAGACAACCAGCAACAGGACAAGGGGACACAGCCTCAAGTTGTGCCAGGGGAAGTATAGGCTGGATGTTAGGAGGAAGTTGTTGCCAGAAAGAGAGATTGGCATTGGAATGGGCTGCCCAGGGAGGTGGTGGAGTCACTGTCCCTGGAGGTGTTGAAGCAAAGCCTGGCTGAGGCACTTAGTGCCATGGTCTAGTTGACTGGATAGGGCTGGGTGCTAGGTTGGACTGGATGATCTTGGAGGTCTCTTCCAACCTGGTTGATTCTATGATAACAGCAGCTACATGCCTAGATCAGAAAGGAAGGGGAGTGAGACTGACAGTCTGCTCTTTGTGTGTGGAGATACAGGACTAGGGAACAGAATAACAATATTCTGTGCCTCTCTCTGAGACTTTCTAGTTTCTGGAGGACTCTATGCTATACCAATTAACCCTAAACTTACAACACCAGCACAGAACAGAAACATAAAACACTTCAGTACTGGCACAGGCTCCCCAGAGAGGCTGTAGAGTCTTCTCCTCTGGAGACTTTCAAGGCCTGTCTGGATGCGTTCCTGTGTGGAATCCTGAGCTGGATTGTATGGTCCTGCTCTGGCAGGGGGGTTGGACTCGCTGATCTCTTCGGGTCCCTTCCAAGCCCTGACATCCTGTGATTCAGTAAAAGTTAAGGTGTAACCCTCTCCTAAATACATCTTTTTAATGGTAAGACAAGCTGCAGGGGGAAGAATTCTAAATAGCAGTAATGAGAGTGTCTGGGAAGGCAAAAAGCTTTTTATGAACTGTGCTAGTTTGAAGCTAGCTGGAATGTTTTGGTGAGAAGAACTAGATCACAGGCTGTGAAAGGAAAACAGTGGGGATGTCTACTTCACTCATAGGCTTGCTGAGAGGTGTAAGAACAAGACTGTAAACATAGATAAGACATTCGGTCACTGCCTGGGCTCTGGGCTGCGTTTCTCTCTAACCTAACCTGCTAGCTTGGACTAACCCCCCCTGGCTGACCTCCATTCTTCCTTGGGCACAAGGCAATGTCTGGGGTAAGGTAGAGAGGGGTGGGAGAAGGTGGAAGGGTGGTTGGGAGCCTCTCCTGGGGACTCAGGTTTCTGGGAGGGCTGTTGTGTTTCTGTATCACCTTTTACCTTGTATATTTCTGTCTATAACTGTATATACTGTAACTATCTGCTTGTATATTTGTGCTAAGCTGTAAATATAAGCTTCATTCAATTTCCAGAGCCGGCTGAGTCTAGTCTGGGTGATTTCCAAAGTGGGGGGGGGCAGGGAACATCTAAACCATCACAATAAACCATGAGGCTTTTGAAGGCACTAGGGCAAAGTTAGTGCAGACAAAATGCAAATTTGAGTGTATTTAAGTGTTCTTTTCCTGAGGGCACATAATCCAAAGGCACCATTTTTGTAGAGCTCTCAGTTGCTGTTGAGTTGGTGTTGAAGATGCCTCAGGCTTCTGGACTGCTTGGGAAAATACCAGTGGTTGGACCAGCCCAAGCAGAGGGGAAGAGAATCATAGAATCAGCCAGGTTGGAAGAGACCTCCAAGATCATCCAGTCCAACCTAGCACCCAGCCCTGTCCAGTCAACTAGACCATGGCACTAAGTGCCTCATCCAGTCTCTTCCTCAACACCTCCAGGAACAGTGACTCCACCACCTCCCTGGGCAGCCCATTCCAATGCCAAATCACTCTCTCTGTGAAGAACTTCCTCCTAAAATCCAGCCTGTGGATAGCTGTGCATCCATAAACACTTGTGCAGAGTTCCATTTGGCACATTGCAGTTTGGGATAACTGGAGAAGATACTGTCCTCAGGGCTTTCATCATCTTCCACCAGGAGATGATTTTAGAATTTGATGCAGAACAAACATGGATGAGTTGATGATGTAGCAGTAACTCAACAACCCATGTGCAAAATGGCCCCATTCTAACGTCCTTATGCCTGTTCTTGTTTTAAGATGGAGCCTATGCTCTTCTTATTTTACCTCTGATGCTACATGGTTACAGTATCACAGTCTCACAGTCTCACAGTATCACCAAGGTTGGAAGAGACCTCACAGATCATCAAGTCCAACCCTTTACCACAGAGCTCAAGGCTAGACCATGGCACCAAGTGCCACGTCCAATCCTGCCTTGAACAGCTCCAGGGACGGCGACTCCACCACCTCCCCGGGCAGCCCATTCCAGTAGCCAATGACTCTCTCAGTGAAGAATTCCAAACTAATTTTACATTTCAAACTAATTTTAGTTCTCCAGAGTGATTTGCTACACAGAGATGGTAATGCATGTGCCTTCAGAGGACTTAAGAAACATTCCTTCATCTCAAGTTATTTGCATGTTTGTTGTTACTTTCTTATTTAAACACAGCTAAACAACAGATAAGGAAGCAAGCTGAGAGCTAAACCTTTCAAAACTATTTTTAGATGAAAGCCATGTAGAAACTTAATGCATTCCAGTATGCCAGAGACATCACAAACAATTCAATTCTAGACTTTACATTTAATCTTTTGAGTAACTGCAAAGTGTTTTGAGGAGGATTTGGGTCTGGGGCTTGTTTTGTTTTCTGTTTACAAAGGCTTACCTTGGCCAAATTTCCATGGAGGTTCATAGGGATGGCAAAAGGAACATCTTTTATGCCCTCAAATGCAGCATTCTTCTTACTGCATAGTCAGTAGTGTTTCCAAAACAGTCCCCACAATTTCTGCAGTATTCATGTTCTCTAAGTAAAATTACCATGGTCTTTGCTTCTCTCCAAAGCTGTCATACTGCAGAGGGGGCTGTAAAAGATGTTTAATAAGTGAAAATATCACTACTGGATGCTATTGCCTGCTGAATTTGCTTACAGATTGCACTGGGTTGGAAGGGACCCTCAAAGGTAATGTTGTCTAACCCCACTGCAGTCAGCAGGGACACCTCCAACTAGATTGGGCTGCCCAAGTCCAGATCAAGTCTATTCTTGAATGTCTCCAAGGATGGGACCTCAACCACATCCCTGGGCAACCTGTTCCAGTATTTTCCCACTCTCATTATAAAGAACTTCCTCCTAACAGGCAGCCTGAATCTACCTTGCCCCAGGTTCAAACCAAATAGTGCAAGTGGAACAAAATGGGTGATAAAACTTTGTCTCTGAAACAATCAAAACCATATTACTCCCACAGTGCTGCTGGAGGTGAAATCTTTGACCAATGTGTGGCTGAAAGGGAGGAGGCCTTCAAAGAAAGAGATGTGAAGCGACTCATGAAGCAGATCTTAGAAGGAGTTTCATTCTTGCACAGAAACAATGTGGTTCATCTTGACTTAAAGGTAGGATTGTTGCTGTGTTTTTCTCCTTATCTACTGACTTTCCTGTTAGTCATGTGTTATACTAATGCTAACTTGTAATTAATACCATTTTTGTCTAGTTATTCCTCAAACAATAAAATCCAACCTTTGGGGATGCAGTAGGCCCCAGGGGTGCAAGCCTTTGGGGGGGCTTTATGTGATTTTGTTAAATATAAACTTAATTGGATGAAGTGAAATGCAATGAATTCCAAAGTGCTGCACCTTCAACTGCAAATGAATGTGTTGGGTAAGAACTGACTCCCTTTTTAAAGTGCAGTAAAAATGTCTAGGTGGTGTATGGACAGTGAAAAATAGGTTAGGGGTTTATTTGTTTGGAACTGACTTGAGTTTTGATGAAGCAGAGGGGTGGCAGAGACACCATAGCATCATGTAGTGTTTCAGAATGAAGTGTTCATACAGAACTTGTAAACAGTACAGTGATGTCTTGAATCCATTTAGAACACTGTCCTGGTGTTGGTTGTGACTGAGTTAATTTCCTTCCTAAGAGCTGGTACAGTGCTCTGGTTTGGATTTGATGTGAGAATAATGTTGATCATACACAGATGTTTCAGTTGCTGATAAGTGGTGTCAAGGATTTTTCAGCTTCTCCAGCAAGAAGGCTTGGAGAGGCACAAGAAACCGAGAGGGGACACAGGCAGGACAGCTGGCTCCAGCTAGCCAAAGGGATATTCCATCCTATGCAGTGTTATGCCCAGGTTATAACTGGGAGGAATAGGCCAGCAGCCCAGTGGCTGTTTGGGGACTGGCTGAGCATCAGTCAGCAGGTGGTGAGCAAAAATATTGTGTGTCACTTGTCTTTCCTGGGATGTATTTCACTTTCCTTTTGTTATCTTCATTATGATGATCCTCGAGGTCCCTTCCAACCTAAACCATTCTATGATTCTATGATTAGCACTATTATTGTATCATTCCTCCTTATTATTATTGAACTGCTCTTATCTCAGTCCACAAGTTTTATGTGTTTTCAGAGGAGGGGGACAGGAGTAAGCAAGCAACTGCCAGGTGGTTTGTAGTCATCTGGAGTTAAACCATGACAAACACTTCAAATGTTTTTTTTTAAATGACTATAAAATGTAATTTTTATGTTTGTTGTTTGCAGCCAGTTTCTCAAGCCCTGTTAGTATATAAACTGTCTTGATTTAGTGGAGTAAATGTTTTTGGCTTTTCTTTCCTTACTGAAATACAGTTTTGATTCAAGTCAAGAGAAAAGGTACAGCTGCCATCATACAAAACTCAGAGTATTGCTTATGGTTAAGAAGGGAGTTGTGCCTGGGATCCAGAAAACTATCCTTTGCCATAGGCAGCAAGCTGCAGTTATTTTTCACAGTATCACAGTCTCACAGTATCATCAGGGTTGGAAGAGACCTCACAGATCATCAAGTCCAACCTTTTACCACAGAGCTCAAGGCTAGACCATGGCACCAAGTGCCACGTCCAATCCTGCCTTGAACAGCTCCAGGGACGGCGACTCCACCACCTCCCTGGGCAGCCCATTCCAGTAGCCAATGACTCTCTCA
>WAAF01018536.1:0-28604 GCA_013400475.1 Tricholaema leucomelas | reverse complement strand
GCCATCCCCTTGGACTCTGCCCATCTGTCCAGGCAGTCGAGGTCCTGCTGCAGAGCCCTTCTGCCCTCCAACCCAGCCACATCAGCCCCTAGCTTGGTGTCATCTGCAAACTTGCTGGAAGGAACATTTACAGGTCATTAGTTCAACCCCTCTGAAGTGAGCAGGGCTATCTTCAGCTAGAGCGGGTTGCTCAGAGCCCAGTCCAACCTGGCCTGGAATGTTTCCAGGGATGGGACATCTACCACCTCTCTGGGCAACCTTGTCCAGTGTTTCAGCAAGCCCCAAAAAGCTTTCTATCTATTCTGAACATACCTTCTTTGAGTTGAAAACCAGCACCCCTTTTCCTCTCACAACAGGTTTGTCCCCCTCTCACCACAGGTCTGTCCCCAGGCCACAATAAAGGTTCCTCAGAGCCTTCTCTTTTTGAGACTGAACAATACTCTCAGCCTGTCCTTGTAGTAGAGGTGCTTCAGCCCTTGGATTGTTTTTGTGGCCCTATCCATACACTGGTATGGAAGATGCAATTTTGTCTCCTTTTGAGGTTGAACTACTTTACTAAGCAAGGCAGCACAGAAAGTATCTTCCATTATAATTTCCAAATTCTATTTACATTTCCAATTCTGTATTTACTAAATATATAGTAAGTTGCCATGTTTGTTCTGTTGCTGAAATCTTTCCTTAATTGCATTTTGGCAGTATTACAAAGCTACAAGCAGATTCCAGTATCAGTCTGTACATATTTAATATATAACCTAGCACATCATTAAGCATTCATCAGCTAAGGCAGATGATGAGTAATATTTGCACACAAATATGTAACCTGTCTGGTTTTCCAACCATTTATTCACATTACCTCTGGAATCCTTTAAAGCTTGCTTGTAACCCATTGACTTCTGTCACACACATAAAGTGTAAATAATTCAAACTAAAATAATAGATTTACTTTTTAAAGCAAAGGATGTGAGAATAAATGTTCAAAAGGGCTAAAACCAAGCAGTTAGAATTCCCTGAAGTTCTTTTGTGCTTATACAAGATAGTGAGTGGCTGTTCTATGGGGTGGCCATTGAATTTGCTTGAAGCAAAGTGTGTAAGATGAAAGTAGTCCTTTTGTGAGCAATATAGAATAGAATAGAATAGAATCAACCAGGTTGGAAGAGACCTCCAAGATCATCCAATCTAACCTAGCACCCAGCCCTATCCAATCAACCAGACCATGGCACTAAGTGCCTCATCCAGGCTTTTCCTGAACACCCCCAGGGATGGTGACTCCACCACCTCACTGGGCAGCCCATTCCAATGCCAATCACTCTCTCTGCCAACAACTTCCTCCTAACATCCAGCCTAGACCTCCCCTGGCACAACTTGAGACTGTGTCCCCTTGTCCTGTTGCTGGTTGCCTGGCGGAAGAGACCAACCCCCACCTGGCTACAGCCTCCCTTCAGGTAGTTGTAGACAGCAATGAGGTCTGCCCTGAGCCTCCTCTTCTCCAGGCTGCACACCCCCAGCTCCCTCAACCTCTCCTCATAGGGTTTGTGTTCCAAGCCCTTCACCAGCCTTGTTGCCCTTCTCTGGACACCTTCCAGCACCTCAAATATCTATTCATATGTATTCATAGTTCAAGCTGGGGTGTTCTGGAGCACTATTAGCTGGATATCTGTAATCAGTACTTTGACTACAGTACTTAGGCTGGAGTGTTGATTGCAGCTTGCAGACAAGCACCTTCTTCAAAACTCAGAAGTAGCTTATTTAGACTTCTCAACTGATCAGGAAACTTTTGGTATGAAATTGAACATATCCAGTTCTTTCCAAAAGACCCAGCACTGTCCTGCTGGCTTAGGGAAGTCAATTAGCAGAGCAAATTGACTAGTGCTTGAGGTTAGTATGTTTGAATGGTACTGCAGAATGTGGTCCAGACTTTTTTTAAAGTGGCTTTTAATAGGAGTCCTAATTGCAGTGATTACTGTCATGATATACAAGACTATCAGACTTTAGCAAAACAAGGTTTAGGGAAGCCTTCAGAACGTTGGCAAATGAAGAGTATGGAAACCACAGGAGTAAACTCCATGCTTTGTGAAGGCTCACTGACACATGTGCCTTGCAAGACTTTATAACGTGGGCCCATTTTTCAAGGAACTCAAGAATTAAGTTGGGTGCTGGTTGTGGCTGCATGTTCATTAACCCACAGGCTTTAAACCATCTTCTGTTGTGCATTGTGGCTCATGCTGCTTTAGCTGGTGGTTTACAGCACCATGGAATTTCCTGACTGCCTGGGTTTGTGAGCTGACATTTGGAAGCCTTGTGCAAAGTGAGCTGCTGTTCAACAAGTTGCCTGCCAACAGCAAAGTGTGCAAATCCTTGCTAAAATATCCATCTCATGCTATTAGTTTCACCTTTGAGTTGCCCTTTCATTTGTCTGGTACAAGTGCCTTTGGAAAGGTCCATCCAATCTTCCATCATATGTTGCACCTTCAAAAAAGTCAGAGTCTACACCCAGAAGAATTTAAGACAAAGTGGTTGTCAGTATCTGTCAGCTTTGTTGTATAAATCTAATCACTCAGTGACAGCCACCTTCCTCTAGATTCTGCTTGGTCCCTTAATAGCTGCAGGAATTGTCCCACAAGACAATAAAATAGGAGGTGTTTTGATGTGGCTTAGCAAGGTTGCCACCTGATCATTTCTTTCCCAATGCATGGTTCTCTCCTGAAAGATGGTTGCAATATGGCTTGTATTTAACAGCAAAATACAATCATGTCATCCAGTTTTGACTTGAAGAAAGAGCAAATATAATGTTATTTGAGTGCAAATTAAATAGCACTTGACAGTATTGTCTTGATGCTATTTAATTTGCAGGGTGTGCATAGATTGTAGTCAGGAGTCTTTCATCTCCTCTTAATGGTGCATGAAAGCTGCCGAGTAAGGGAAGCTTCCTTTCTCTGTGTTTTCATTTGCTGCTGGACTTGAATTGCTGTTTGGTAAAAGCTTAAAGTAGCTGGGAATGGAGGAGTGGGGGTTGAGGAAGGACTAGCTGCTTCTTGTCTGGGGAGAGAGCCTTACAAAGCCCCAGGGCCTGGGAGAAGACTGCTCCAAGCCACAGTCTCCTGTAGTGTATATTATGGCTTTCTGGTTATCCAGCAGACAAGTTTTTGCTTCCTCCTTCTACAGTGTTTTCAAGATGATGTGCTCAAGGAGGACAACTAGGAAAGCTGTCATTTGAAATTGGTTTGGCTGTCATTTTGCATCAGTAGTCAAAAAGCAAACTAATGCAGTTGCCAAAGAAGTGGCCTGATGGAAGAAAGTCACAGATTTCATTTTCTTCACTGAGTTTCCAGGTGGCTGCAGGCGGAATGTTTATTGCACAGTAGTAAAAGTGTAGTGTTCCTTGTCTAGAGGAACACCAAAGCAAGTAAGAAAAGAGTTTAAAATAGCACATTTTTAAGGCAAAAGAACAGTTCAGTCTGGATTTAAAACCTTTAGAGCAATTAGAGCAAAGCTGTTTGTTAATAGGTAGGTAGTGAGTATCCAGGCTCTGCTTTGATCAACCCTGCCTTATCTTCTCATGATCTGACTATTTATTTATGTATTTATTTTTACAGTGTTACCCCATCAGATACTTAACTTCATTACTGTTGCAGGTCAAGGAGAGGCATTAGTTAGTTGTAAGACATGACCTTTGTGATGTGTCCTTAGTTACTTTCAAGAGGAGTATGACTAAAGATACAAGAAGTATTAAGGCCAGAGGCTGATGGGAACTTCTGGAACAATGGCAAATTTGCAACGTATGGATTTTGCCATTCTGTAGTCTGCTTACATGATTCTGAATCCTGCTGACAAGGCTGAGTTTAAGGGTATCCTCTTCTGCTAAGTACACTTATTACAGCAGTGTGCCCAGGTGGCCAGCAGGAGCAGGGAGGTCATTCTGCCCCTGTACTCTGCACTGGTTAGACCACACCTTGAGTATTGTGTCCAGTGTGGGCCTCCCAGTTTAAGAGGGACATTGAGATGCTTGAACGTGTCCGGAGAAGGGCAACGAGGCTGGTGAAGGGTCTGGAACACAAACCCTATGAGGAGAGGCTGAGGGAGCTGGGGTTGTTTAGCCTGGAGACGAGGAGGCTTGGGGGAGACCTTATTGCTATCTACAACTACCTGAGGGGTGGTTGTAGCCAGGAGGAGGTTGCTCTCTTCTCTCAGGCAGCCAGCACCAGAACAAGAGGACACAGCCTCAGGCTGCGCCAGGGGAAGTTTAGGCTCGAGGTGAGGAGAAAGTTCTTCACTGAGAGAGTCATTGGCTACTGGAATGGGCTGCCCAGGGAGGTGGTGGAGTCGCCGTCCCTGGAGCTGTTCAAGGCAGGATTGGACGTGGCACTTGGTGCCATGGTCTAGCCTTGAGCTCTGTGGTAACGGCTTGGACTTGATGATCTGTGAGGTCTCTTCCAACCTCGGTGATACTGTGAGACTGTGTGATACAGACAATTTGCATGACTCACAGAATTATGTCTCCAGATGAGACCAAATCTTGGTCTGCATTGCCTTACTTTGGCCTTTGCCTTGATGTCCACAGTGTCAAGAAAGCCATGTTCTTCATGTGACAGTAATTTAGTCCTAGTTAAGTGAAAAACAAAGCCTGGGCTTCTAGTTATTCAGACTATGCCTGAAAAATACAGCCTTTAGCCTTATTTGAGGGAGCTGGGATTGATCAGTCTGGAATAGAGGAGGCAGAGACCTTCTTGTGCGCTACAGCTCCCTTAAAGGAGGTTGTAGTGAGGTGGAGGTTGATCTTTTCTCCCCAGTAACAGGTAACAGGGCAAGAGAAAATGACCTCAGGTTGCTTCAGGGGAGGTTTAGGTTAGATATTAGGAAAGATGTATTCACTGACAAAGTGCTCAGGCATTGGAACAGGCTGCTCAGGGAGGTGGTGGAATTGCCATCACTGTAAGCATTCAAAAAATGTCCAGATGTGGTGCTCAGGGACCTGACTTAGTGGTGGACTTGTCAGTGTTAGGTTAACAGTTTGACTTCATGATTCTACAGTCTTTCCCAAAGTCCTTGTCTCTGGCCGTGCTATGACATTGGCCCAGACTCCTGTGGCCACATCAGGTGGCTTCTGTGCCCAGGCCAATCTTGTAGCAGATCTGTTCAGATTGCCTGCCCGTTCATGGCAAGGATCTTTCCTTTGGAAGTTTTTGTTCAATGCACAAGGTAATGGGATCTAAACTGGAACTTTAAGCATTCCTGCAATAGAGGGGGAGGCTTCTAAATGCTGCCATCTGATAGTTGCAATCAGCCATTTCATTACTGCTTGATGCTGAGAATGCAAGCCTGTTTTTAGGATGACTACTAGCAGAGCCTCTGGCCTGCCTGTCTCTAGCATCTGTGGGCTAATCAGCATTAGACAAACCTGGATGCATTGTAGCAGAGGTAAAACAAAAGAGAAACACAATTACAGATGTGGGAAAATGATCTTCCTTTCCTTAGAGTAGTTGTGTTGAGCTGAAACTCTTAAGTTCAAAGCTGTGGCTTCTTGAAGGTATTTCAACTGTCACTTCACAAGTGAAGTGAAGTGACCCCCATGAGGATTCCTGAAGGGAGTTAAAACAACTGGTATGCCATGCATTGCTTTAGGGTCTCAGCTCAATCCAGGCTGTAGATAGGAGGTTTTCTGCACAGCTGTGTTTTCAGATTGCTTTTTAAAAAAGAAAATCTTCCAACAACTCCATTATCTACTAAAATATTGTAATACAGGGTTTCACAAAACATTTCCATTATAAAGCTTTCCTCATTTAAATATAGAGAACAAATGCTGTTCTCATGCCTTTTTTAAAGTAGCTAAATTTCCCACTGGGAAGAACATCTAAGAGGCTAATGAGGGAGGCACAGTCAGCTTTTTTGGGTGTTTGCTTTTCTAATACAAATACAGAATAACAAATGTGAACTATAAAGCCTATGGTAATGTACAGCTCCAAAAGCCTTTGTACAGTCATCAGATCCCAGTTGGTAAGCAACAGAAAAAAACAACCACCAACAAAAAAAAGCTGTTCTTAATACACAGATTTACAAACAGAAAGTACACTGGGACAACATGGAATCATAGGATCAGTCAGGGTTGGAAGGGACCACAAGGATCAGCCAGTTCCAACCCCCCTGCCATGCCCAGGGACATCCTACCCTAGAGCAGGCTGCCCACAGCCCCATCCAGCCTGGCCTTAAACACCTCCAGGGATGGGGCCTCAACCACCTCCCTGGGCAACCCATTCCAGGCTCTCACCACTCTCATGCTCAACAACTTCCTCCTCACATCCAGCCTGAACCTACCCATCTCCAGCTTTGCTCCGTTTCCCCCAGTCCTGTCACTCCCTGATATCCTGAAAAGTCCCTCCCCAGCTTTTTTGTAGGCCTCCTTCAGATACTGGAAGGCCCCAAGAAGGTCACCTGGGAGCCTTCTCTTCTCCAGACTGAGCAGCCCCAACTCTCTCAATCTGTCCTCATAGCAGAGCTGCTCCAGCCCTCTGATGATCTCAGTGGTCCTTCTATGGACATGCTCCAGCACGTCCACATCCTTCTTGTAATGAATGTACAAGAATGTAATCTTGTAATGGATGCAGTACTGCAGGTGGGGTCTCATCAGAGCAGAGGGGCAGAATCACCTCCCTTGACCTGCTGGCCACACTTCTCCTGCTGCAGCCCAGGCAGTTTGAAATGCCATGGTTTAATTTTGCAGGCATGTAAGAATTTGACTACATTTAGATCTTGCAGCAAGAAGAACTGGCCTAAGGTTTTCAAAATGTTCTTGCAGAGTTTTGTTTCCATGTTCAAAAGAACACTGTTCATGTAAAAGCATCCCTTCATGATTGACATGGGAATGAGGAGAGAACAGCTCAGGGGTTAGGGAAAAAAGTATTAATGTTGGTGTTAATCTCATTGGGCTACCAGTCATAGAATCACAGTATGGTTTGGGTGGGAAAGAGCCTCCAAAGGTCACCCAGTCCAACTCCCTTGCAGTGAGCAGAGACATCATCCATTAGATCGGGTTGCCCGGAGCCCTGTTGAACCTGAACTTGAATATCTCCAAGGACAGAGCCTCAACCATCCTGGATGCAAGATGCTCCAGGTTCTCAATAAATAAAGGCTGGTACACTTTTATGGGACTTATGCTCAGCAGAGACATGAGCAGTGTCAACTATCAGTGGTACCATTCAGAGAAGTTAGTGACAGAACCCAATGTGACACTGGCTTGGGGGGCAGGGAGGGTCATGCCTTGTCTGTTTGGTTTTCTGACAAGGATATCCTTCAGCTGCAAAACCCAAAAATCTGAGACCTGTTTTCTAAAGTTAACTTTCAGATCATTTTTTAACTGAACTACCATTTAAAGTACAGTGAGGAACTTCTTAATGACCACAGCGTTGCTTTGAAGGATGACAGCCAAGATCTAGTGACGTCAGAGCAAACAAGTTTATCCAAAGGTGATGCTCTTAAAAACCTGTTTTTCAGGCTGCTGTATTTTTTTAAACTGTCTTCAGTTAGTGCTCTGTAATACAATGGTTTGTGCTTTGAACAGGATTGAGGTTGGTTGCAACAGGCTTTCTTTAAACAGGTGTAGTCAAGACAGTTTTGTGTGTTCAGGCTTTTTAATATGGTTGGGTGTTTTTTGGACACCCTTCAAGAGGAGTTACTTTGCACCATCTGTTGGGAGGAAGGCAGTTAAAAAGGTGGTGCAGAGGACTAAAGGTGCAAATAGGAGGTATCTGTATGCTATTGTTAAATGATGGCTATTGGCTATGGTCTGGTTGACTGGACAGGGCTGGGTGCTAGGTTGGACTGGATGATCTTGGAGGTCTCTTCCAACCTGGTTGGTTCGGTTCGGTTCGGTTCTGTTCTGTTCTGTTCTATTCTGTTCTGTTCTATATGTGTTCTAAGGTAATCAAGGTAGGTGTTTAATTCTCAGCTATAAGCAGAAAATCCTGCCCCTCCTTTTAGCCTACATGTCTCTTCAAGTTCCCCTTGGGGGGAAAGAAAGAAATGATCCAGGGTATCGTTCCTGTTCTGTGTCTAAAATAATTATCACAGGATTATGTAATATGGTACCACAAACATTAGATTTGGGTGATCTTGAAAGTCTCTTCCTTTTGTTTTTCAGCCTCAAAATATTCTGCTAACCAGTAAGTCTCCTCTGGGAGACATTAAGATAGTAGATTTTGGCCTTTCCAGAATAATGAAGAGCAGTGAGGAACTAAGAGAAATTATGGGAACTCCAGAATATGTAGGTAAGTTGGTACTATAGGACTGAAGTTAAGCCCAGGCTTCTGGGAAGAGACACTGCCTCAATCTGGTGAGTGCCAGACTGGCCATTGAGTCATTGTGTCCAAAGATCACTTGATTACTTGGACTCAGTACTGCTGTGGAACATTGAACTGTGAGTGATCATTGCATCCTCATCTTGAAGGCGAGTGCATGCTTTAGATGACTGTTACCAGCAGTGACAAGAAGCATTGAATCACAGAATCATAAAATGGACTGTGCTGGAAGGGACCTCCAAAGGTCATCTAATCCAACCCCCTCTGCAGTAAGCAGGGGCATCCTCAACTAGATTGCTCGAATTAGAAGCTCCTGAGTTAAATACTCAGTCTCTGAAGATCATCTTTTAGCTTGTGGAGCTTGGTGTTTATTTTTAAAACCAACAAACAAATAATTCCAGGCCTTGAAAACATCTTGAAGTTGTATGGTAGAGATTTCTGGGTATGGGCTGCAGTGCTGCAGTATGGAATGTTAAATATTTCTGGGATTTTTTATTCATAAGAAATCTGTATCCAGATTGCTTAATTGGGGAGGATTTTGGCCTGGCTTTTGAAGACGCCAATAAAAGTTAAAAAATAATATATATTTTCTTTACTATCATTCATTGGGTTTAAGTAATCAACTAACTTGAAGTATCTCTTGCTTTCAAAAGACTGTTTTGCTTCATGTGGTTTCTTTTTTACCACATGCCTATATAACTACAGTATAACATCTGCAAGTGACAAAAGTGGACCTTGATTGTTGTGTTGTTTATTTTTTCCTGAATAGCTCCTGAAATTCTGAGTTATGACCCAATCAGTACAGCAACTGACATGTGGTAAGTTGAGCAAATCAATGGTCATCATCACTTAGTGCACTAAGAAGCTGAGGGTTTAATGAAAGAAACAAACCCTAAAAATTGCCTTTCTTTTCTTCTAATGTAGGAGCATTGGAGTCCTGGCATATGTTATGCTAACAGGGATATCACCTTTCTTAGGGGATGATAAACAAGAAACATTCTTAAACATATCTCAGATGAACATAAGTTACTCTGGAGAAGACTTTGACCTCATATCGGAGTCTGCTGTGGATTTCATCAAAACTCTGCTGGTTAAGAAACCTGAGTAAGTCGAGCACTCAGTGGTGTGTGCTGATGTCAGACTGGCTCCACTTGAAATGCAGGGAGTGCTGGCATTTTCATCTGTAAAGTACAGGAGAACTTCCACAGAATCACAGGGGTTGGAAGGGACCTTGAATGACCATCTAGGCCACCCTCCTGCCAGAGCAGGACCACCTAGAGTAGGTCACACAGGAGTGTGTCCGGGTAGGTTTTGAATGTCTCCAAAGAAAGAGACTCCACAACCTCTCTGGGCAGCCTGTTCCAGTGTTTGATTGTTCCTGTTTCATTGTGCTGTTACTTTTTGTGTATATGAGAAAACAGTTCCTCCATTTCCCTCCAAACTTATGGATTCTGATGGTCTACAAGTGTTAGTAATTTCCTCTCTCTCAACTTTGAAAGTTGATTGCAAACACAGGAGCTTACACTGATATTTAAGGACCTATGAACTCCTTTATTTCCAGTGTTAGCATTCCACCTCCTTGTGCCGCTGGTCTAGCAGTCTGTCTTTAATATAACCATACCCTTGGAATAATCTGTTTGGCTTTCTTCTGCCAGCTACTGGATTCCAAATTCATGTAGATACTTATTTAAGGTCTTTCCTTCCTCTCCAGGGACCGGGCAACTGCTGAAGAATGTCTTCAACACCCATGGTTAGAACAAAGCGATCATCCTGCTTGCAGGGCCTGGAGTAAGAGTCCAGAAGGGGAGACCAGTGATACTGCTCAGAAAGATGCAGATTCTGCCTCTGAAAAATCAGTAGATGCTGAGAAGACTGAAGAGGAAGAATCAATAGTGACAGAAGAACTAATTGTAGTGGCTTCATATACCCTGGGACAATGTAGGCAGTCAGAAAAAGAGAAAGTAACGGAGCAGAAAGCCATTTCCAAGCGATTCAAGTTTGAGGAGCCATTACTGCAAGAAATACCAGGAGAATTCATTTACTGAACTGTGTGGAGCTTCATAGCTGTAACTGGAAGGCAGCATTTTCTACTAAACAAACAAACAAAAAAAAAATCCTAGCCAAGCAAATTTCTGATATGCAATAAATGTTCTAGAGAAAAGAAAATGCTGGGAAATGGCATCCAAGGAACATGTGCCAAGTTTTTAATTTCGTGGAGCAGATAAGCAAGATTTCAAGCAGGCAACAGGGATTTAGCAAAGATTAAAAGCTTCTTTTTGTTTGTAATTTTTATTTCTGGATTATTTTGTTGTTGTTGTTATTGATGTTGCTTGATAGCAAAGGGGTGTGGTTTTTTTTGTTGTTGTTGTTGTTTGTTTCCAGTGTTCTGGAGAAGTTGACATTGGAAGTGTTTCAGTGAGAGATGTCAAGTGGGTAATTTTAGGGTACATTGTGGCATTTAATGCAAATATATAGTGCTGGCGTTTTTCTTGAACACCTTTTAGCACTCCTGACTTCAGTGGAACTAATCTACTGATCTAAAAGTTGTACTAGAGGAGAATTTGGTCAGCTGGTTGGACAGAGTTTTCAGAGCTATACTGTGGATGTGTTTCCTTGTCAAAGACTCAGGCTCCTCCAGTCTACAGCCAAACAGTAAGCTGTGCTTCTCTAGCAAGAGTTGCACACATCCCAAGGGTAAAGAAAAATCTGTACTGGGGAGTGATTACAGGAGTGCTGCTGCTTCGTCTGGGGGCACGGTGCAGCCCTGCTGGGGGAGCACAGCACTGCCCTTCTCCAGAGGGCGATGAGTTTGCTTAAGCGAGTCACCCCTGAGAGCCAGCAGAGATTGCTGCCATCTTCCCCATGTTGGGTGAGATGTGCTAATAGAATCCAGCTCAGTGTGACTGTGCAATGTTGAGGAGTGGAAAAAAGAATGACACAGGGGCTGATGTAGCTCTGCTGAAGTTATTGAAGTTCTCTCTGATGACTTCATGTTTAATCAGTTTGTCCAACTAAAGATAAATCAGCCCCTCATTCCACCTCCCTCAGGTCCCAGTGGGGTTTTACTGGGAGCACGAGGTCATTTCTGACGCCTTTTTGTTCCTCTAACAGCTGCTTTAAAGAAGAAAGAAGCAACCCTAGGCTAAATTGCATAACCTTGTTCAATACAGCTATGAGATGAGGAAGAAGATACTGCTTCCTCTGAAATGATGAAGCACAGCTCGCACCTCGTGCTTTCTAATCACTCTCCCTTAGACACTTGGAAAACCAGCACATGTGTGATGGGGCAGAGTGGGACTGTGGGGCTCTGTGGGTGGCTCATAGCTCTGAACGGACACAGTCCATCAGAGGACAAAGCTGGGACTAACTGGGCATCAAAACTGACTGGTTTTTACAGTGTACAGGTCTGAGGATCTCAGACTGAATCCTGGTTTTCTAAGAACTCTTTCATATTGATGCTGTTCCAAAGTTTCTGTAATGGAAGTTTAGTACTATTATATTGCCTACTGTTAACTATTCGACTATTTATTTGGTTTCCTTATGCTGTTCCTCTATAATAAACCCTGACAACCTTTTCTTGCCATAAAGCAATGAGTAGAAACTCCTTAAGCTAGTTTGGCTGGTTTTCCATGTTGCTGCAGGCTTTCTAATTTCAGCTGTACCAAGGATGTTCTTGCTCTTGTTAGTGACCAGGAGTTCAGTGCTCTGTGCTAATATTACACAAGGAAGATGGCTTGTCAGTAACACAAGCAGTGCTGGGCTGATCTCATTAGCATTGCTGTAAGGGTGGGAGAGGAAGCACCAGAAGAGAACTGAACAAAGAGCAGTGTGACACTGAGTGGAGCAATGAGCATTTCAATAAGGAATCATTGCCAGAGGTCTGGTTGCCTTCACTTGAAGCCACAGCAGAAAAACTGCACCTAAATTAAACTGTTCTGTTGAGCTTCTTCCCTCTTAGATACTCACATTGGTAGGGCAGCTTCTTGCTCATTGAAGACCTTCATATGAGGAAATATCACCAGTACTCATAACTGAGTTTGGTTGTGGTTTATATTGTAATGCAGAGATGCCATGCAAGATTTCCTTGGATAGCTCTGGCTGGCCATCAGAAGTCAAACAAGAATCTCTGAGCTAGCAGGGTAGCTGTGTGATCTGCTTCAGACAATTTTTAGGCATGACAGTACTCTTGAAGAGGCATCTTTCTTTTACTGCTCACTCATTTGCCCAAGACAATTTCTTGGCTGAGGGGACATGACTTCACAAAACTTTGTGCAAGATTACAATTTCTGCCACCTTCTGTCACTGCTGTTTTGAGATCTTTTTTCCTTGCCTTCCACACTTCCTTGCTTATACAAGCTTGAGCAAAGCACTGAGGTTGAAGCTCACCTCCCACTCTTACAGAACAAGGCTGCCATATCCACACACCTAAATGTGTAATACCTCATGGGTCCTCACAGCAAATCATTTGAGGGGCACAGACCTAACTGAATTCCTATTTATAACCACAGATCAGGTCTCAGATGGAGACTGCTACTAATGAGAGAGAGCAGATGCTGAGCAGCATGCATCTGCTCCTATAGTTACTGGCTTTAATGTATGACAGTGAAGCTAAGCTGTATAAATGAACTTACTTAACTACAAAGCCAGCTTCTGAAACGGCTGCTTTGAGGTGTCCAGTGGGCTGCATTTCTGCTTTTAACTTTTTGTGCCTTAAGGTGGTTTTGTACAGTGTTTTTTTAACGTTGTTAAGAATTTGTATAAAGTTGTGAAAGTTTAATAGTATAAATTATAAACAAGGCAGCCGAGACCGGCCCTAGAATGGAAAAAATCTTCTCTAGTGTTTTGCTGCAGGACTGTCAGCCAGTCCCTCAGATGTAAGCTGTTTCTGTTCCACTGTGAGGGAGGCTGGAGCTGTAAATGAGGCATTCCTACCCCGCGTTGCAGAAAGGGGCTGGGGAGGGTCTGAGAGGCTCGGTTACTAGTGAGGCAGAGCTGGGAGCAAATTGCTTGCCTGGTGAAGAAGAGCTGGCTTCCTGCAGCTGCAGGAGTGTGGGGGACTGCAGAGACACATGCAGTTGCCTGAAAAAAGCTGCTCGTGCCTTCAAGTGTTTGGGGGTTAGGGGTGGTTACAGAGACCGAGTCAACTCCTCAGACCTTGTGGTCAGCGCTGTCTGTCCCCACGCTGCAGGCTGGGCTCCTGCTGGCTGCCTTCATACGGCTGGGAGCATGAGTGCTGTTTGCTCAGTGCAGGAAGCTGAAGAGAATGGAAGTGCAGATGTTCTTGGAGCTTGCTACGGAACTGGTATTGCTGTGGTTCTGATGCAAGGTGTGAACTCTGCCTAGGCAGGGTAGGTCCAGGTCTGTGTCTCTTGTTACAGTTGTTGGAATAAACAGCAACCATCTGGTTGAAAACAAAGCCTTATCTCCTCTTGCTATGTCTATCTCTAAGCAAGAGGCTGTAAAGTTCAGTCATTAAACTAAAAGTTCTAGAAAATAATCCCTTTGCTTTTTTTGGTCCAAAGCTAAATTTGAATTTCGGTTTGTTCCATTTCCTACACTTTTTACCTGAGGGGCCCTAAATACAAAAGGGTGGATTCCAGCTTGCAATCTCCTGGGTGAAGCTGGAGAGCTCTTAGGTAGGAAATACAAATGCAAATGAACTGCCTCTTCTTCACTGCTGGTGCTGGCAGGGGCCAGGAAGGAAGGTAAGCCTTGCATCAAGTGATTCCATGGTTTAAGAGCTTTCTCAAGTATTCCAGGTTGCTATTCCTGGAAGACAGTTCAACGTTTTAAAGAACTAGTGCCAGTTTGTTGTACTTCTGACAAGGTTTTTGCTGTTACAGGAATTTTCCAATAAAATGAGTTTTGTTTTCTGAACTGCTGCTGAGTCTTTTGTCCTTCAGGCATTGGTAACTATAAAGCAGATTTTTTTTGTTTAAAGAAGAAGAAACCCTCAGCTGCTGCCTTCAAGGTAACATCACTGATTTGAAACCAGGTTTCAAAAGTGACACTGGTTTGTCTGATGCAGGGAAGCTGTGCGAGGACTGGGATCAATGCTAGAATTCCAACACTTCTGTGGTTGGAGCCTGCATGCTCTCACACTGGACTTGGAGTAGAGGCTAAAACTACGTTGTCAAAGCTGGGTGGCAACATGTTAGATGTGGTCTCTTGTTGTGGTGTCCTTGCTTTTCTCTAAGGCCTTCTGTAAGGTGCTTTTTCTCAACACTCCTACAGCAGGATTAGTGCCATTCTGGCTTTCTGCATCACACAGTTTGTGCAGCAAGTACAAAATGCACCGATAATCTTTTCCATTCCAAAGCTGTGTTCTTGCACTGTCCTTCATGACACAGCCTTTCCAGGTGTTGCACTAAGCTGTCATTTAGACTGATAAACAGAACTACAGATTCACAGCCTCGTTTTGGTTGGAAGAGACCTTTAAGATCATCAAGTCCAACCATTCTCTAACTCTGCCAAGTCTGGTGCTAAACCATGTCCTTCAGCACCACAACTAACACAGTCACGTCCACATAAATCCTCCTGGGTTGATTGGTTGTGGTATATTTTCTTTCTTGGTGTATACTAAAGCTAGAAACATACTGACATCAAACTTAGGACTGTGACTTTAGATGCCTGGCAGGTGGAAAATGACCTGCCTGAAGATGTGGGGTGGGGAGAATGGGATGTGTGCACTCACTTGCCATTTCAAGTAAGGTGTCTGTGTATCCAGGACAGGATGGAGCAGATGCAAATCAGCATGATACCAGATTTAACACATCAGGCTGAAATCATACAATCATTACTGTTGGAAAAGACCTTTAAGAGCACTGAGTCCAACCGTAACCAGCTACCATGACCACTAATCTACATCATTAAGTGCCACAATCTATATGCTTCTGAAACACCTCCAGAGATGGTGACTCCATTACCTCCCTGGGCAGCCTGTTCCAATGTCTGACCCTCTCATAGGAAAGACATTTTTCCTAATTTCCAACCTAAAATTCCCCCAGCACAGCTTAAGGCCATTTCCTCTCATCCTATTGTTAGTCACTTGGGAGAAGAGACCAGCCTTACTCCAACCTCCTTCCAGATAGTTGTAGAGAGCAATAAGATCTCCCCTTAGCCTTCTGCTGACTAACCAATCCCTGCTCCCTCAGCTACTCCTTGTACACTGTGCCCTCTGAACCCCTCACCAGCTTCATCGCTCTTCTCTGGATGCTCTCCAGGACCTCAATGTCTTTCTTATACTGTGGTGCCCTGATTGAACACAGCACTCAAGCTGTGGCCTCACCAGGGCAGAGTACAGGGGCACAATCACTTCCCTACTCCTGTTTGCCACACTATTGCTATTCCGAGCCAGGATGCTGTTGGCCTTCTTTGCCAACTGGGCATGTGCTGGCTCTTCTTCAGCAGGTGCCACTGATCCTTTTCCACCAGTGGATTTCCAGCCACTCTGCCCCAAGCCTGCTTGGAGTTGTGACCCAAGTGCAGGACCCAGCAATTGGTCTTGTTAAACTTCATCCCACTGACCTCAGGCCATCCACCTAACCTGTCCAGATCCCTCTGCAGAGCTTTCCTATCTTCAACCAGATCAACACTCTCATCCAAATTGGTGTCATCTGCAAACTTGATAAAGATGTTAAACAGGGAACCTTTCACTGTTGTACTCCCCCAAAAAGGTGCACTCCGAGGTGTCCAGAACTGTGTTATCTGCCTGATGCAACTTCCTGTGGGGAAGTTAACTAGATGCTGGGTGAGAAAACTATTTCTTCTTCTGTGCAAAGGCATTTCCTCCTCTGACACTGCTTCACTGCACCAACTGCTCCTGTTACAAGACAGCTGGTAACCCTACAGCTGTGTAAAAGTAAAATAGTTTGGGTTTCCTAAAAGTACAACCATCAAGCTTTAAAACAGGGGAGGAAAGTCCATATGGGTGTGATAAAAATCTCTGAAGTAAGAAAAGGTTTGGAAGCAGAGAGCTGGGTTCACAACAGTTGCTGCAAAATTAGGGAAGGAAGGGGAACTTAAGTACTTGAAGGGATTATCTTTATTCCTGTAAACACAGAGACCAGAATTGCACTGAGTCTTTGCTTGCTGTGCTGCCAGATTTACAGGGAAGCTGGTGAGGTGTTGAAATCTGCATGCCCCAGCAGTTGATGTGAAGTTTCAGCAGACAGACTGAGTTCCATAAGGGCCTTTTAGCTAATCCCCACAGCCACTGGGGTAGCACCTTCCTGTGGTACCCTGTGAGAGCCAGCTGGTCTGGTTGCTGGGTAGAAGCTCTTGTCCTGAGCCTCACCAAGCACAGAGAGCAAAGGCTAGCTGGCTCTCAGAAGTTAATCAATAAAGGTGCTTGCTTCTAAATCTTCTAGGAAAGCCACATAACAGGAGCTGCAACTAGATAGGTCAAGAAACATTGGGATTCCAGTACTTTTATATGCTTGGTGTTACACCAAAACAACCAAAGGTGCTTGGCCAGTGTGATGTGCCTTCCAAAGCAGCATCAAGAATGTGTCAGGTCTTTATCACTGCTGGTGTCACAGAACTGCTGTGGGCCCTGCTGCAGGGAGCTTTGGAACATCAAGAGAAGTGTGGCCAGCAGGTCAAAGGAAGGGATCCTTCCCCTCTACTCCACACTGGTGAGACCCCATCTGGAGTACTGCATCCAGTTCTGGAGCCCCCATTACAAGAGGGATATGGATGTACTGGAAGGTGTCCAGAGAAGGGCCACAAGGGTGATCAGAGGCCTGGAGCACCTTTCCTCTGAGAAGAGACTGAGGGAGTTGGGGCTGTTCAGTCCGGAGAGGAGAAGGCTCCAAGGTTACCTTATTGTGGCCTTTCAGTATCTTAAAGGGGGCTACAAGAAAGCTGGGGAGGGACTTCTTAGTGATAGGACTGGAGGGAATGGAACAAAGCTAGAAATGGGTAGATTCAGACTGGATGTTAGGAAGAAGTTCTTCAGCATGAGGGTGGTAAGGCCCTGGAACGGGTTGCCCAGGGACTTCCCTGGTTGAGGCCCCATCCCTGGAGGTGTTTAAGGGCAGGCTGGATGAGGCTCTAGACAGACTGATCTAGTGTGAGGTGTCCCTGCCCATGGCAGGGGAGGTTGGAACTAGATGATCCTTGTGGTCCCTTCCAACTCTGACTGATTCTTTGATTCTAAGTTTTGCTCAACACAGAGGAAACTGTGCAGCTAAGATCCAGGCAAATGTCAGGGAAGCACTGGGTGCATTCTCATTTCTAAGTGGGTGGTGAATCCAAATGGCTGACAGTCCCTATGCAATGTCAGACAAGCTGCCCAAGCCAGGAAGTGAATTGACAGGCCCAGAAGTTGGACAAAACCATATTACTACCTGGAGAAACCAACTCAAAAGAGAACTCATCAGCCCACTTAGCCTTTTTTAAGCCACTGCTTTGAAAACATCTGGTTGTATACATCCTCTGGTTGTATATATCCTCTGCCTGCTGATTGAATTCAAGTCAGGCAGGTGCAAGCAGCAGTCTGCTAAGCAGTGTTTGTTGTTCTTCAGCTGCAAATTAAGTTCTTGCCCTGAACAGCCTGCTGCCTTGATAGTTTCCTTCAGGGTGATGTTGGCCTGGCAGAAGCTATTAAACTCAAACTAGAGACTAAGAAACAAACATGCAATCCAGCAGAGGTCATGAAGGCTATGGTGGTTTCAACCACCCCAGCGACTGGAAGAGGAACTATGCAGATTTTCAAGCCTATTTAAAAGAAATTATTTCACATACTGAAAATGATTAAGATGATTAAAGGATTGCAGCACTTGTCAGAAGGCTGAGAGCCCTGGAATTGTCAGCCTGGAGAAGAGAAGAGTTAGGGAGGGATCTTATCACTGTGTACAAGTACTTGGGGAGGAAGGGTAAAGACAATGGATTCAGGTTCTTCTCAGTGAATGATGCCCAGTGGCAGGACAAGATGCACACACAAACACAGGACATTCTGGTGTTCTTCAAACATAAGGAAAAGCTTCTTTTGCTGTGAGAGTGATTGAACACCAACATAGCTTGTCCAGTGTTTGTAGAGTCCCCATCTTTGGTGCTCTTCAAAACCTCACTTAGACACAGACCCAGGCAACCTGCTCCAGAAGCTCCCGCTGTGAGTGAGGCAATTGGCCTAGATGTTCTCCAAAGGCTCCTCCTACCCTTATCTGCCTTGTGGTTAAAAAGAATGGCTCTCTAAAGGAGTTCAACTGGGGAGTTTGGGGTCTTTTAGCAAAAGATGAATGTTTTCTCAATAAAAAAGACGTTACTGTCCAGGCTGCTGTTAGGTACATGCAACACAACATAGTCATCATGAATTGGTGCTTCAACGACCTAATGAGGTTAAACACAACCTGATCTGCTCCAGTGCTCCTTAGAAAACAAACTGCGAGGGGAAGAGAGGTGCCCAGGTGTCCTCTTGAAGTTATTTAGGCTTTCAGCAGCTGCTGGTGGTTCTGAGACCTTTGCTCTCCCTCTTCTCCTGATATGGCTGCTTCTGCTGCACCTGTGGACTCTCTGAAAGCAGCCCTGTGGGCTGTGACGTATTTAATGGGAGCCACATGGCCAAAGCAGAATCTCAGTGGCTGGAAGAGACCTCAGAAGATCGTCCAGTTCAACCCCCCTGCCAGAGCAGGATCTCCTAGACCAGATCCCACAGGAATGCATCTAGGTGAGTTTTGAATATCTCTAGAGAGGGAGACTCCACAACTCCCCTGGGCAGCCTGTTCCAGTGCTCTGTTACCCTCACAGGATGAAAAATTCTTTTCATGTTTAAATGAAACTTCCTATGCCTCAGCTTCCATTCACTGCCCCTTGTCCTGGCACTGGGCATCACCCAGCAGAGCCTGGCTCCAGCCTCCTGGCACTCACCCTGCACATATTCATAACCACTGATGAGGTCACCTCTCAGCCTCCTCTTCCCCAAGCAGCACAGCCCCAGCTCCCTCAGGCTCTCCTTATAACAGAGAGGTCCCATTCCCTTGAACATCTTTGTAGGTCTACACTGGACTCTCTCAAGCAGTTCTATGTCCTTCTTGAACTGGGGGGCCCCAAGCTGAAAGCACTTGGCACTGAACACACCAGCTTGCTAGTTTGGGGATTTTTTTTCTCCTTTTGAACATGTGCATCTTAAAAGAGCTCAAACATGAAGGGGAAATGGCTTCTGAGGCCCTTCAAGGTCCAGAGGCAAGGTGCTTTGTGTTTGCTGACTGTTGGGTAGTAAAACAAAAGCTGGGATTTGAATGTGATTGTACTCTTGTCCCATCCACTGATTTGTTGGCTTCCACCTTCACCCATGGCTTTCTTCCTTCTCCAGGTTTAAAGATTGTGTTTAGAGGAATACTGATCTGATGGTACAGCCCAGTCTCAGGGCTTTGTTCACCCTGTGGGATGGTTAGGATGACCACAAGTGCTCGGAGATAACAAAGTGCTAGGTCTTTAGGGGGAAAGTGAGAGATGCAACTTCTTTGCAAGCTCTGCCTCCTCCCTCAAGCAAAGCAATAAAGTTTCTAGTGCTGCTGGTGAGGTCTGTGTGGGGATCTGTCCCTCAGGCCTAGAACAAGCAGGATCAGAGCTGAGTGATGGCTCTGTGACACAGCAGTTGGTGACACCAGACCAAGGCTATTGTGTGTGCTGCCCAAGAGATGGGAGGGTGGCGAGCAAGTGTTGTGTTGTTGGTTGAGGTGGCTGGGGCCAAGTTTCCTGGACCTATTGCAGGTCTCATGCTTCCTGAGCTGACAGCCATGACAAAGGGCAGGTGAATGGCAGTATGGGCCAGATGCTCCTAGCACAGGCTAGAGAGGGCCTACATAGGCTGGGGTTGATTTCCACAGCCACAACTTCTTTGATGATCATTAATGAGTCTGTAGCTCAGAAAGTGATGGCTGATGGATGCGAAGTGGTTGATTAGACTTATCCTTGTCAGCTGCTTAATTTCCCACCAAACTTCTTCAGTGACCAAAGGCCAGAGCTGACCAATCTCTGAGATGCTGGGTGGCTGCAGATCTCCACACCTCCCAGCTTGTATTCTTGGTAGGTGGGCTGCAGTACTGCAGGGCTAATGGGTTTATATCATGTGGTCTGTGTTTTGTTTGGTGAAACCAAGTAGCTGCCTCTCCTTGACTCATCCCAAACCTTCCCTGGCATGCTGGGCATTCATATGGGTAGGACTAGGTCTCACAAGTGCTGTTTATCCTGGCAGCTCTTCATGATTCCAGACTACAGCCAAGGTGTGTTGTTTCCTTCTAAAACAGTTTGTCAAAGATGCCTTGGGAGGAAAGTGGGGAGGGAACAGAGTGGTGTAAGCTCTGGGCTTTCCCCAGCTTCAGCTTGATTCAGTTGCTCTGGTTAAATCCACAATTATCTTCTGGACCTTCTGACTTCATGAGTTACTAACTTGCATTCTTCCTAACAGGTTACCTCAAGGTATGAGGGCAGGACAGTTACTCGTGTCTCTTCAGTGCCTCAGCTTGTGCCTTAAGCCTTGCAATGCTTGGTGTGGGGTGGAGAGGAGGGAATTGGGTTTGATTTTTGTCAGTTTGAGGGGGAGGAGGGAGTCTGCTGACAGGCAATTCTCTACCTGACTGACAGAACCAAAGTACAACCAAAATCTCCTCTGCAGCCAGAGTGAACCAAGGCAGTGTTTTAGCCATTATGCACCTCCTGAATGTTTTCCCCCCTGACTAAACATGATCTCCTGCTCTCCTGTGGGGTGATGCTGCTGGAAAGCAATGGCTTCTTCTGACTAACTTGCAGCACGAGTAGCAAGTCTCTTCCTGGAATTAAGTTATGATGAGTGGCCTCAGCTATCTCATGAGCTTTTTAATGATAACTGTGAGGGTGCAAATCCACCTGACAGACAGGTGACATTCATTGGGAGTGGAAGGGGCTGCTGCTGAGCTTCACTTCCTCAATTCAAGAGAGATGTTGAGATACTGGAACATGCCCAGAGAAGGGCAAGAAAGCTGGTGAGGGGCCTGGAGCACAGCCCCGTAAGAAGAGAGGGAGCTGGGGGTGTGCAGCCTGCAGAAGAGGAGGCTCAGGGCAGACCTCATTGCTGTCTACAGCTACCTGAAGGGAGGCTGTAGCCAGGTGGGGTTGGTCTCTTCTCCCAAGCAACCAGCAACAGAACAAGGGGACACAGTCTCAAGTTGTGGTGGGGGAGGTCTAGGCTGGATGTTAGGAGGAAGTCCTTGCCAGAGAGAGTGATTGGCATTGGAATGGGCTGCCCAGGGAGGGGGTGGAGTCACCATCCCTGGAGGTGTTGAAGCAAAGCCTGGATGAGGCATTTAGTGCCATGGTCTAGTTGATTGGCTAGGGCTGGGTGATAGGTTGGATTGGATGACCTTGGAGGTGTCTTCCAACCTGGTTGATTCTATGATTGTCCCTCCTGCTTTAGGTTGCACCTTGTTGAGAAATGGGGATGGGGGTGGAAATTGAATCAGCTTTGAGAAGCCGACTTAATCGTCTAGTAACGACAGAGCAGCCCAACTGTCCTGCCTTTGTTCTGGCATTGTAAGCCAGTTCCGTTCTCCCTGGCAGTTAAGTTCTTGATTTCAAATGCACGCTGCCAGCACAGCCAGCAAACGACTCCTCTGAAACAGCACCTCTTTTGCAAGGCATTTATTTCAGGCTTCTGGTGAGCACACGACTAACCCAGCAAAAGGAAGAAATGACCGTCGTGACAACGGTGAGGTCAGTCTTGGAGAAGACATTGTCTTGCGAGCACCTCCTTAGGTGCAGCTGTCACTGGTGCCAACCTTTCGGATCCGGGGGCGCAGCAGGGCGCGATCGATTAATGCCTCCCGCGGCTCAGCGGGAGCTGGAGGCGCAGCTGCTTTGGGCTCTCAGCCTTCCCGCACGGCAGCGCTTCCCGCCGGGGAGCGGTACACGGGAATATTCTGACCGTCCTGCAGTTTCAAGGTGACATCCTGAAGGCACCAGCTGCCACAAACCAACAGAGATTTTTAACTGGCTTCAGTCGCTTTGAATATAGTAGTGAAGCCCGTGGAGAAACAGCCGGCAGAGAGAAACAAATCATTCCTTGCATTCGCTGCTCTTCAATTCTTCTCCTGTCTTTTAAAACCTGGTTTGTGAACGTCAGCCCTTGAAAGCTGTTTTCCCTAACATCACAGCCCGGATTTAAAGGTCTGGGTTGTGTGTTCTTGTTTGTTAGGACTCAAATCAAACCCTGCCAGCTATTTTTAGATAGGACATTCCTCCCCCGACCCGCTGCCTGCCTTTCTCTTCATCCTGCGGGTGCATTCCTTGCTCGGCTCCTCTCCAGCCTTGGAGCCAGACCGTGTTGCTAAGGAATTATCCTGGCTTGGAGGAGTTGGAACACTGTGTGATCGCTCAATGTGACTGCTGAAACCCCAGCAGGGTACCACAGTGGTTGCTCAGAGAAGGGAAAATTGCATTTGCTAGAGACTAAAGGGGAGCTTTCTCCTTCCTTCCTCCCTTCTGCTCCAAACCCACTTCTGTGACACTACTCACACTGCTTTCCAGATGGGAATCACAGAGTTGTTTTGGTTGGAAAAGACCTGAGGGAACTGGTATTGTTCAGTCTGCAGAAGAGAAGGCTGAAGGGAGACCTCACTGTTCTGTACAGCTCCCTGAAAGGAGATTAGAGTGAGGGGGAGGTTGGTCTCTTCTCCCTAGCGTCAAGTGATAGAACAAGAGAAAATGGCCTCAAGTTACAGCAGGGGAAGTTTAGGCTGGATATTATGAAAAATATCTTTGCTGCAAGAGTGATCAGGCATTGGAACAGGCTGCCCAGGGAGGTGGGGGAGTCACCATCCCTAGAGGTGTTCAAAGAAAACATGTAGAGATGGTACTTTGGGGCATGGTGGTGTTGAGTCAACAGTTGGACTCAATCTTAGAGGTCTTTTCCAACCAAAATAATTCTATGATTCTATAACACCAAGTGCTGCCTAGCCCCAAGTGGAGCTATGCACAGAAGGCTGCATGTAGGTGGAGATGTTGGAGTCTGACAGATTTGTCTGTCACAAACTCTTGTACAGGAAATGTTTTTGGTTAGGTGTTTGGGTTTGGTTTTTGTTGGTTTTTTTTTCCCCTCTCAGTCTTAAGCTTTCAGAAATGCAGGATGAGCTCATTTTAGACCAAACCTGAGAGAGATGCACACACTTCAATTACTGCCATAGCTTATCATCTTGCAAGCTCAGTTATCCTCACAATAGCTTGGTGAAATAGCAAGGAACAGTTATTCCCCTCCATCTGTGAGGAGGGAATAAGAAAGAGTGAGGAGATGAGAAACCAGGCCACAGAGAAGTATAGTGTGCAAGAATGGAGGCTGCAGACCTCTGGGACAACTCTGCTCACTAGGGAGGAGGCCAGACCTGGCCCAATCTCTCAAGTCCCAGCCTAGTGCCTTTATGTCATTTCACACCTTACTTTTTGTAGCTATTTGGAAGAGAAATCCAGTAAATTGTGCTCATCTACTTATGACAAGAAAATATCACCATATGGTCATCGACAGCCAAGCTGTAGCTTGGGTTTTCTAAATAGAGATAACAGAAGTGCTAAACAACTCCAGCAACAAAGATATCTGAGGAGCTTTGTGTTTCAAAATTGCCTCTTTTGCAATGGAAGGTGGACTCTGAATCACAGAATCACAGGATGTCAGGGGCTGGAAGGGACCTCAAAAGCTCATCTGGTCCAACTCCCCTGCCAGAGCAGGATCTCCTATACCAGATCACACAGGAACACATCTGAGTGGGTTTTGAGTATCTCCAGAGAGGGAGACTCCACAACTCCCCTGGGCAGCCTGTTCCAGTGCTCTGTCACCCTCACAGGATGAAAAATTCTTTTCATGTTTAAATGAAACTTCCTATGCCTCAGCTTTCACCCATTGCCCCTTGTCCTGGCACTGGGCATCACCCAGCAGAGCCTGGCTCCAGCCTCCTGGCACTCACCCTGCACATATTCATAACCACTGATGAGGTCACCTCTCAGCCTCCTCTTCCCCAAGCAGCACAGCCCCAGCTCCCTCAGGCTCTCCTCATAACAGAGAGGTTCCATTCCCTTCATCCTCTTTATGGCTCTGCACTGGACTCTCTCAAGCAGTTCTATGTCCCTCTTGAACTGGGGGGCCCAGAACTGGACACAGTTCTCCAGATGTGGCCTCACCAGGGTAGAGTAGAGGGGGAAGAGAACCTCTCTTAACCTACTAACAACAGCCCTTCTAATAGACCCCAGAATGGCACCTCCTGGCCACAAGAGCACATTGCTGGCTGATGGTTAACCTCCCATCAACTAGGGCCTCCAAATCCTTTTCCCCTTTGCTGCCTCCCAACAGGTCAGTCCAAAACCTATACTGATCCCTGGGGTTGTTCTTCCCCAGGCGCAAGACTTGTCCTTGTTGAATTTCATTCAATTCCTTCCTGCCCAACCCTCCAGCCTGTCCAGGTCTCACTGAATGGCAGCACAGCATTCATGGAATAATCCTTTGCTCAGGTCTGGAAATCTGCTTATGCTTGATGAGGGAGGTGTTGAGGCTTAATCATGACAAAAATGTAAGGCTGCTACTAGGTGGTGTGGAATCTGGGCATCCTTCTGCTATAATCTCTCTGCTCCAGCACTTCTTTTTTTAACTGAGGGCTCTGTTTAATGGATACTTTGGGGAAAAAAAACTGTTCTGCCTGATTTTTAGCTCATGTTGAGAGGCTACATCATTCTCCTGCTGCAGTATGTAGCACTGGAGTGGAGTTAGGGCTGCTGCGCAGTGGGCTGGCACCTCCCTGGGGAGAAGGGCAGGGAGACCTCAGCTCAGGAAAAGTGTTTGTGTACAAGAACATGGAACTGTTGGAGCCAGTCCAGAGGAGGGCTACAAAGATGATCAGAGAGCTGGAGCAGCTCTGCTACGAGGACAGGCTATCAGAGTTGGGGTTCTTCAGCCTGGAGAAGAGAAGGCTTTGAAGAAACCTTGTAGTGGCCTTCCAGTATCTGAAGCAGGCCTATAGGAAGGCTGAGGAGGGACTTGTAATGTCTTGTAGTGGTCTTGTAATGACAGGATGAGGAGTAATGGGTTTAAACTGAAAGAGAAGAGATTCAAACTAGATGTTAGGAAAGGGTTCTTTACAGTGATGGTGGTGAGACACTGGCACAGGTTGCCCAGGTAAGCTGTGGAGGCTCCCTCCCTGGAGATGTTCAAGGCCAGGTTGGATGAGGTCTTGAGCAGCCTGTTCTAGTGGGAGGTGTCCCTGCCTACGGCAGGGAGTTGGAACTAGATGACCTTTGATGTCCCATTCTATGATTCTATCCTGAGCTGCAGTTTGCAGGACACATTTCACACGAATGAAGGCCTTGTGTGCAGAGGGATGGGTTCAGAGTATTCCTCAGCTAACCTCCTTTTGTTGTGACTATGGTAATCGCCTTTCACAAGACCATCAGACAGTTGTTTATGCTGCTTCTGTGTGCCTGAGCTTAGCAACACGGATGCCTAGAGCAAATATCCTGCTCCAGCCTTTTCTCCTGTCACTTCTCTCCCTGTGTGTATAGATTTCTCCTGGCACCTCCCCCAGTACTCACCGCTGCCGGGAGTGATCCATCTCTGAGTTAATCTGCAGACACCCTGCTGATTTTGCTCCAGACACTGGTAATTTTATCTGCAAATATAGAAGAGGACTCAATGAAGCCTGTTAGGAAACGGACACTTACTCTTTCTGCAAAGACTTAACATCTTCCTATAAACTCTGTTTTAATTTTTCACTGTATTTCAGGGTTTCCCCAAGTTTTTCTGGCAGCTGTTGTGTGCATTGCTCTACAACTGTGCCTGCTCTGCCACACACTAATCTCCCTCTGCTGAAAGAATTTGCTGTGTTGCAGCTGCAACCTCCAGGGAAAACCACTTGCTTCCTGAAATATTTATGAGCAATCACCTTCCCCTACCAAAAATGCATGGTGATGCAGAGGTGACCTGCACTGTTAAAGCTCCTTATAATCATAGCAAGCCTGTAGATTGAGATCCTCTGTAGAACAGTCCCACAATGCATCAAGGCAGTTGAGAAGTTCAATGGTTTGAAAGTCAGACCTTAAATGTTTTAGTGAGCATGGTGGTGTTGGGCCGATGCTTGGGACTGATGGTCTTAGGGGTGACCTAAGACCCTAACCTAAATGACTCCATGATTTACTTTTTTTCTTGGGGTCACAAATTCTACCACTCAGTTGTTGAACAAAAAATGCCAGGAGTGGCAGGAGTAACCACGGCTAGTTGTCTGAAGAGAAGAAATGTGTCTCAGGTGTAGTAACTGCTGGTGGGAATGCAATCACCAAGAGAAAATGCCAGGGGTTCTCCAACAGGCCCAGGAGCTGGGAATGCTGCAGAGTCAGTCAATGAGTCTATGATATGATCACTAATGATGCTGAAGCCATGTATTTCATGAGAACGTGAATCTTCTGGAATGTGAAAAAGCAGAGAAGAAAGTTGTTGTGTCTTGGGTAAAGTCAGCAGAAGGCAGGGTTTGACTTCACCCTGAGTCACCCAAGCCACCAGCATTCCTACACAGTGACACAGGCAAACATCAGTAGGACAGGTTCTCTCCTCTTCAATTAGCAGAAGAGGAGTGTGGGGGGGGAAATATGTACCTTAGATATGCTTCTTGGTAGAATCTCTAAAACCTGGGAAACTGGGCAATGTTTTGGCCCACATAGTACCATGTGAGTGAAGCTTGGCTGGAGCAGGATTGAAAGTGGCATTTTCTGTGAGTTGCTTAGAGACTGACTTTTCTTGCCCTGACAGCCTCTCTCCTTCAGTGTGCCATCTGTCCCATTCCTTAATGCCCTTGCTTGGGACCTTGGACTCTAAACTGCTCACTAGGAGGCACAAAATGATTCATATGTGACAAGATCTCTCACTGAGGGACCTAGAGGTGTCACTTAGCAACATTTTGCATCAGCAGCAAAACCAGGGAAGGGCAGCCAGTCCAGTCCTGCATTAAGGGCTGAAAACACTTACGCAAAGTCCTTGTCAGAGAACTCAGAGTGGAAGTGAACTTGCGTTTGTGAGCCCTGGGCTGACACAAGGCAGCTTTGTGCAACGCTCCAGCACCCAGCATGGTGTTCTCCAGCCACTGTGTAACCCCAGCTCTCGGGCCAGTGCCAGGCAGCTGTCCTCCATGGCACAGGCTTGCAGATGCATTTCAGAACAGCACCATTTGTGCTGTGCCGCAGCACAGCTCGCACGTGGCTGTACATCTCTGTCCAAAACTGCTGTGGGATGCATCCATGGGGAAAAGGAAGGCAGCTGCTGTTCTAAAGCTGGATCTTTCTGCAAATACCTGACAGGAGGTTGGAGAGAGGTGGGGGTTGGTCTCTTCTCCCTACTGACAAGTGATACAGGGCAGGAGGAAATGGCCTCAGGTTGCAACAGGGGAGGTTTAGACTGGACATGGGAAGAAAATTCTTCCCTGAAAAGGTTCTCAAAGACTGGTACAGGCTGCCCGTGGATGTAGTTCATTCTCCATCTCTGGAGGTGTTGAAAAGAGGCAGAGATGTGGTGCCAAGGGACATAGCTTAGCACCAGACTTGGTAAACTCATAATGAATGACCTTAAAGGTTTAACAAAAAAAAAAAGATTCTGTGATTCTATGACAATTATTTTGTGTCTCACAGTAGCAGGAGGGGGGCTGACTGGCTTGGGAGTCGTTCTGTGATGTGCCCATATAGCACAATGTGAAGGTGCTGCTCTTGCTGTTCCCAGTCGTCCCTCACGTTAGAGTTTAGATTTATGCCCTGGAAACCTGTCCCTCTTCCAAATCAACTGCCAGTCCATCCTACTGCCTCCCAGTGCTGCCCAGTGACTTGTGATCTGCTGAATCCCCCCGGCCCCAGTTGATCTCTTGTCACTGGATACTTTGGGAGACCACCTTGTGACACCCTCAGCACTACCTGTGCTCTCTCTGTGTCCACTCGATTGCTGCCATCTGTCAGCCGGATGTTGTGAACCTTGAGCGGGGGCGCACCCAGGGCTTCCAGGGCATCAGGGTTGCTGTGCAGTTGCTCCAGAGCTTGCTGGTAGTACTGGGTCCTGGCAAAGCTTTCTAGATGAGAAAAACATGGTAGTGAGGTGGCTGTCCACTTCAGTAAACAAAGGATGCTTCCTCCAGGTTACCTAACCTTCCTAAAAAACACAGTCCAAAAGTATTAATTAGGAGAAACATGGCAGGAGGGTTAGACTACATGGTCTTCAAAAGTCCCTTCCAATCCTACCATCCTCTGACTGGGAGAAAGGAGGAAGCACATCCTTACATTCAAGAAGCAGTGCTGAATTGTAATCATAGAATGGTTTAGATTGGAAGG
>WAAF01018535.1:317554-331137 GCA_013400475.1 Tricholaema leucomelas | reverse complement strand
TCCAGTGTTACAACCTAACATGCAGTGGGACCAAAAAAAGGTGAAGTTTGTGGTATGCTTAGCACTGAATGAGGAACTGCCTGGGAACTGCTAAGGGTAGAGGCCAAACACGATGGTGTGTAAGGAAGGAGTATCAAGTATGAACAGGAAAACAGCGTTCCACATTCTTCAGCGTTGGTCAGATATTTACTGGCATAGTGATAAATCAGGCCAGAATATCCTCAAAAAGGATGCTTAAACCCAGGGAAATATTACTGCCCTGATGACAAATCTTTCACCAAGATTTAACGATGCTAGATTCAGCTCTATAAACCTACCATAAATTTAGAGGAGTTTGATGTATTTTGGTGCTCCAAGAGGAGATGAAGAGTTGAACTGACTACGATTTAACCTTACATAAGGAAGGTATTTGTGGGGATAGGTCTTTAACACATTGGAAAAGCCATAATGAGGTTGAATAATTGGAGAATAAGATGGACAAATAGGATGTGTGTTGTAGTATTGAGGGTGAATAATCCACTGAAGAATTTAACTTAGGATATGATGGCTTTTCAATTGCCTGATATCTTCAAATCAATAGTGGATATTTTTCTCAGAGATGGGCTGCAGCTCACTGGGACATTATAAACTTGATGCAGGAATCAGTTGTTAAACTTCTTTGGGAAAGGTCAGGATAACTGATAAGATAACATATCACATCATAGATCATATCACAATCTATCCTTGTGGCTTATGAATCAATTTTCTCATCTTGGCCAGGTCTGCATTTCGATTCCTGTTTGTACCTGACCTAAGTTTGAGTATAGAAGCTTCATGCACAATAGTCTGTAAAATCAGGGAGAGGATCAGCAGCACTTCTTGGGAAAATTTGTGAACTGCTGTTTCTTTTTTCTGCATTTCCAAAGTGGTGAACATCAACTGTAAAACAAAACTACCCTGAAACCCTTAGTAATCATACACAGACAGAATCACACAGAGAAAAGTCCCTCAGGACCACCAAGTCCAACCCAGAACCCTACTCTACAAGGTGCACCCTAAACCAAGACCCCAAGCACCACATCCAAACGACCCTGAAACACATCCAGGGTTGGTGACTCCAGCACCTCCCTGGGCAGCTCATTCCAATGCCTGACTACTTTTACCCTGAAAATACCCAGTCTAAACCTACTCAGTTGCAGCTTGAGGCCATTCCCTCTTGTTCTATCACTACTTACCTCTGAGAAGAGACCAGCAGCAGTGTCTCCACAACCTCCTTTCAGGTAGCTGTAAAGAGCCATGAGGTCTGCCCTCAGCCTCCTCTTTTTCAAACTAAACAGCTCCAGCTCCTTCAGTTGTAGACAAGAAGATTTACAGCTTCAAACAACTGAAAATCTCATTCTCAGTCACTCCTCATCAGATTTATTCTCCAGATCCTTCCCCAGCTTCCTTGCCCTCCTCTGCACTGGCTCCAGCACCTCCACATCTCTCTTGTATTGAGGTGCCCAAAACTGAATGAAGTACTTACGGTGTGGCCTCACCAGAGTCGAGTCCCAGAGGACAATCCCCTCCCTGCTCCTGCTGGACACAGTGGCTTTCTTGGCCACCCATGCACACTGCTGGCTCCTATTCAGCTGCTTGTCCATTACAACCCCCAGGTTCCTTTCTGCCATGCAGCTTTCCAGCCACACTGCCCCAAGCCTGTAGCATTGCTTAGGGTTGTTATGACTCAAACACAAGACCTGGCATTTGGCCTCATTGAAGCTAATCCTGTTCTGTTGAGTGGTCAGCTGGCATCTGATAACTTGTGACTGGATTCAGGCTCCACTGTCTCATCCTAGACAGAGTTGCAAAGAAGACATTTTTTGCTCATCCTGGACACCTGTGAGAATAGATCAGGCTGAGCAGAACAGAAAAGAGGATTTGCATTTCTTCTCTGTTTAGCACTTCATTATGTTTAAAGTACATCCTCCTTCAAAAAATACTGTAAGGGTAGAGTGGAAATAAGAAAAGACCAATCTTAGGAGGGTTTTTTTTCTTGGTATCCACTTGAACCAAGACCATAAGTGAGTATTAAGCTATCTGGACAAACAGAAAGCTGATTCTCCATCAGTTGAGACATGAATCAGGCAAAGTGAAAATACCTGCTTTGCAGAAGTGTGTCATTACCTTGCTGATGCTATTGAAAACACTTGTTTTATTCAAAAAGCCTGCTCACAAAACCTTCATGGGAGTGAAGAAACAGTCCCCATAAGCCATAATTGGAGAATCATAAACGTAACAATTATTTTCTTTCTGCTCCTGGAGTCTGCACAATTTCCTCCTCTCATCAAGGATTAAAAGAATGGAATTACAGTCATGTTGTCAGAGCATGGTTCATACTTTAATTCAAAGTTTGTGGGCTAATCCTGGCAGTGGTATAGCTACAGTGATGTTTATTGAGGTTGCTCCACAGAGGGATTAGATGCTGTTTGTCTCCTAATGCCTCTGCTTTCCACTCTGATGAGATACCTTTATGGAATCAGTTAGGTTTCCAACCCTGGGTGATGTGTTGACTATAATATTGTTTTTTATCACCTCGAGCTGCTACTTAATTTTTATATATTTGTTTCACTAATATCTTTGTCAGTTGGCAACAAACTGTGGTGAGTATGATAAGTTCCTACCGAGGCTTGCAAACATGTGTCGAGTCCCGGAGTGATCAGAAGCCAAACTCCAGTAATTATGATTAATACTGTTTGAAAATAAATGCTGATAATTTAAACCTTAATGAAATTCCAATAGGTGATTTTGACACTAAAAAGTATGCTGGCAAAATCTTGAACCAGCCCCTGTCTGTGATGAATGCAGTCACATCACAGTGTGGGATGCTTTCTGATGTGAGGAAACTTGTGAGGAAATCATAGAATCAATCAGGTAGGAAGAGACCTCCAAGATCATCCAGTCCAACCTAGCACCCAGCCCTAGCCAATCAACCAGACCATGGCACTAAATGCCTCATCCAGGCTTTGCTTGCACACCTCCAGGAATGGCAACTCCACCACCTCCCTGGGCAGCCCATTCCAATGCCAATCACTCTCTCTGCCAACAACTTCCTCCTAACATCCAGCCTAGACCTCCCCTGGCACAACTTGAGACTGTGTCCCCTTGTTCTCTTGCTTCTTTCCTGGGAGAAGAGACCAATCCCACCTGGCTACAGCCTCCCTTCAGGTAGTTGTAGACAGCAATGAGGTCTGCCCTGAGCCTCCTCTTCTGCAGGCTGCACACCCCCAGCTCCCTCAGCCTCTCCTCACAGGGCTGTGCTCCAGGCCCCTCACCAGCTTCATTGCCCTTCTCTGGACACGTTTCAGTATCTCAACATTTCTCTTGAATTGAGGAGCCCAGAACTGGACACAGCACTCAGGATGTGGCCTGACCATTGTTGAGTACAGGGGCAGAATAACCTCCCTTGTCCTGCTGGCCACACTGTTCCTGATCAGAGTCAGAGTTGAAAGGGACCACAAGGACCATCTAGTTCCAACCCTTCTGCCATGGGCAGGGACACCCTACCCTAGATCAGGGTAGCATTCTGTAAAAGCTGTGACAGTGCTGGGCAATATTTTATTTGTTCTTATGTTTCATAGTTTCTCAGACCTATTAGAGTCACTTAATCTGGACCTCTCCTGCATAAACAGAATCTCACCCAGTTATTTCTCTGTCAACTCTGATAATCTTTTTTTCTCCCAACTCGTAGACTTTTAGCAGCTTTGTCCTTCTTAATGGTTATTGATTTAGACATCTTCCATCCTGCTCTTAAAAATGCTTTGTTTAGGGGAGGAAAAAGTACACTTGTTTCTTGTCTGAACAAAATAAGCTCTTTTACTCAGCTTGGCATATCTCTTCTTTCTCTATAACAAGAAAGTTCTGCATAGCAGCTCAGGGCATTTCAGGGAATGTTCTCAATTGTCGTTGGAAAACCCCTATTGATTTCAGGCAACAATTGGAGAAGCAAAAAGAAAAGGAGAGGAGAAGGTGTGAATATCTGGCACACAATTAGCAGATTCAGCAGCTTCACTCAATTCTCTAATTGTTTATAGACTCAAGGACAGGTTGATAGCAATCACTCACTTCTTCCAGAATAATTAAACTGTCCATGTCAGCTTTGCTATCCTCCCAAAACAGCTTGAAGAGCTGACTCCCTAAAAATATTTATTCCTCAGTCAAAAAGCAGCATTGGTATTAGTGAGACTTGGTGGAATGAGTCCTTCAATTAGATTGCTGCGAGGGAGAGCTACAGACTGTGCCGGAGACATAAGCTGGACAAGCAAGTAGTGGTGCTGCACTGTGTGTAAGGGAGAAGTTTGATTGCACAGTCATTACAGTTAGTGCTGATATCGTGGAGAGCCTCTGGGAAAGGCTTAAGGGGATGGGAAACAAAGGACATATTGTTGTGGATGTCTACTACTGATTGCTCAAACAGGAGGTAATGACTGATTTATTCTGTAGGCAACCGGGAGAGATTTCTGGATCGGTAGCACTTGTCACAGAATCACAGAATTAAGCAGGCTGGAAAAGACCTTCCAGATCACTGAGTCCAACCTCCTTATGGGAGAGTTCAGCTTAGAAAGATCAGAACATAGAAATATAGAAACATAGAAACATAGAACTGTTGATATTGGAAGAGACCTTTGAGCTCATCGAGTCCAACAGCTCACCTAGAGCTCACAATCTGCTGCTAAGCCACTGCCACTAAACCACATCCTTCAGCACCACGCCCAGGCAGCTTTTAAACACCTTCAGGGGTGGTGGCTCCATCACCTCTTTGGGCAGTCTGTTCCAGGGCCTGAGAACCGTTTCTGGGAATTGAGGAGCCAAGAACTGGACACAGGACCAGTGTTGAGTACAGGGGAAGAATAACTTCCCTTGTCCTACTGGCCACACCGTTCCTGATACTCTATCACTGGCCTAATGGATGAAGGGAGGGAGATGGATGTTAGTTTGTGTGGATTTTATTAAGGCCTTTGGTACTACCCCTCACAACATCCCTTTGGACAAGCTGTCCAACTGTGAGATAAGCAGGATCATGTTGTGCTGGGTGAAGAACCGGCTGAGGGGCAGAACTGAAAGGGGCTGCATCTGTCTTGTGACCAGCCACCAATGGCGTTCCTCAGATTTGTTGTGTTCAATATATTTATCAACAATCTGGATGCAGAAGTTGAATGCAATTGCCATTTCAGCAAGAGGAAATGCTTCTACAAATATAATAGCAACAAAAGGAGGACTGAGGAGAATCTCTGCCTTTCACTGGGGGAACAGAGGATGAGGAAGACAGATGGAAATAATAGCTTCTCTGCCTCAGACTTTAGTAGTAGGGCCAGTTGTTTGTTGGATGGAAAATTGACCTTGTGAATACTAGAGGCTTTTATGGTAATATGCATTTTAATACAGTTCTTTATATTTCAGCTCTCAAGTGGTAAAATGTTCCAAACTAACCCTCTCTAGTGTTAGGGCAAAAGTATTATGTGCCCAACAGCAAAGTGAAGAGCGCACGTGGACATCTGCGCTCCTTACACTGACCTGTGCTTTTACTAATTCAGATATAAACAGGAAGAGAAAAGAACATAAGTGATAGCAGTTGGCATAAGGCAAACCATCCTCCATTCTTCATTGCTTATTTCGTGTCTCCTGGGAAAGCTGCAACAGGCTTGGCTGGACCTGATAAGCAGGAGTAGCGTAGAGCACAGGAGCCCATGGTAAGTGTCAGCACTGCATTCGTGATGGAATGGTGGTGCAGAGGCTATCATATTATGAGGTGAATGCTGTTCTGCAGATGGGTACCTAATGAACGACACGAGAGCGAATGGCTGCCAGCAAATACATCTTAAATTTCAATTAATAGGGCTGCAAACAGGGATTACATTTAGAATTTGATACAAATTATGTGAAGAATTTGATACAAATGATGACTCCAGAGCGAATGTGAGATTTGATTTCTCTGGAAGGGCCCAGTGAAGTCATAAACTACAAGGTCCCGGTGTAAATGGTTTACTAATGGCAGCAGAGCTCTAGGAATGAGTTCATTTGTTTTCATTCTGGGGCCATCTGTTGTTATTTCTAATATGGGCTTCTTAGCTTTCACCTTTGATATCTGCAATTTCCAGGTTTTAAAACTTTTATGGCTCGTGGTTATACGTTTCAGTGATGTCAGTGAAAGGGCATTATCACTTTCAGTGATTTAATGGGAGCTTATTATTAGTTTACTACCCTGAGAATTGCATATAAATTAACCAGTAAGTAAATATTCTGGAGAGGTGGTTGTGTCTCCGTAGTTAGAAGCTGTGACTAACTCTGTGTCTCGAAGCTGATGACAATGTACGTGCTCCTTCGCGGGAAAGCTCCCTAAAAGCAAAGCAAGATGGCTAATAAATCACACAGGAAACGTCTTGCTGGAGGTTGATTCACTGCGCCAGGCTTTGAGGATACTCAAAACAAGGCTGGACTGGAGTGCAGAAGTTGTATTTTATCTCTTCATAGAGTCATTTATTTTTTTTTTTAAACTGAACCCTCAGAATTATGACACCAAGCTGTGTGGTGCAGCTGGCTTGCTGCAGGGCAGGGATGCCATCCAGAGGGACCTGGACAGGCTGGAGAGGTGGGCCCAGGCCAACCTCATGACATTTAACAAGGCCAAGTGTAAGGTCCTGCACCTGGGTCGGTGCAATCCCAGGCACAGATACAGGCTGGGTGGTGAATGGCTGAGAGCAGCCCTGAGGAGAAGGACCTGGGGGTCTGGGTCGACGAGAAGCTCAACATGAGCCTGCAGTGTGCACATGCAGCCCAGACAGCAACCCTGTGCTGGGCTGCATCAAGAGCAGTGTGGCCAGCAGGGCAAGGGAGGGGATTCTCCCCCTTTACTCTGCTCTCCTCAGACCCCACCTGGAGTACTGTGTGCAGTTCTGGAGCCCCCAACACAAGAAGGACATGGAACTGCTGGAGCGGGTCCAGAGGAGAGCCACGAAGATGATCAGAGGGCTGCAGCAGCTCTGCTATGAGGACAGGCTGAGAGAGTTGGGGCTCTGCAGCCTGGAGAAGAGAAGGCTTCGAGGAGACCTTAGAGTGGCTTTCCAGTATCTGAAGGGAGCCTACAGGAAGGCTGGGGAGGGACTATTGACAAGGTCTGGTAATGTCAGGACGAGGGGGAATGGGTTTAAGCTGGAAGAGGGGAGATTTAGACTGGATGTTAGGAGGAAGTTCTTTACAGTGAGGGTGGTAAGACACTGGCACAGGTTGCCCAGGGAGGTTGTGGATGCTTCCTCCCTGGAGGCATTTAAGGCCAGGCTGGATGAGGCCTTGAGCAGCCTGCTCTAGTGGGAGGTGTCCCTGCCTATGGCAGGGGGTTGGAGCTGGATGATCCTTGAGGTCTCTTCCAACCTAAACCATTCTATGATAATTACTTTCTTGAGCAGTGCCCAATTTTTGCATGTAAACTGAAGCAGAATGAGTCAGTCTTGCAGGGGTGACTAGGGCAGAAAATAATTGGTGAGATAACAGTTAGCACTCAATCTTTTCTTCTCTCTGTCTGTCACTTACCACACTTCATTATAAACCAGTCATACTCCTGAAATGAAAAATACACTCTCCAGGAAAGGGCAAAGCAAAAGAAAGTGGTATTTATTTGCCTGTCACCCTTACATTGTTCTTTCTCAGACCTAGTCTTCACTGGAGCATATTTCAGTCTCCCTTTATTACTGGTTTGTATTCCCATTTGCATCACTCTGCAAACTTCAAATGCTTCTTTGGGTGTTGTCAAAGAAACTCCCTTTTGCCAAGCCTGGCCTAATTCACACCTGCCCAGAAAACCTGCACTGAGAGCATCTCCCCTTCCTTCCTAACCTCTGCTCATGTCAAAACAAGATTTAATTCACTGCATGATGCCTCAGGACTCCTCCTCTTAGATGGCTTCTCCCCAAATCTCAATGCAAGGAGGCGGGGAAAGGGTCTGGAAATCAGACATGCCACAAGAGATTCTCCCGGTCAGCTGTATGCAGCAGCAGCCCAGGCATTTATGCTGGCCTTGGCCTTAGCTGTCTTGTCAGCCTTTACAGGCAGCAGGAAGAGGCAGACACTTTGAATCATAGAATCATAATCATAGAATGGTTTAGGTTGGAAGGAACCTCAAAGATCATCCAGTTCCAGTGCCCCACCATAGGCAGGGACACCTCCCACTGGAACAGGTCATTCAAGACTGAGACTCATAGAATCAGTCAGGGTTGGAAGGGACCACAAGGATCATCCACTTCCAACCCCCCTGCCATGGGCAGGGACACCCTACCCTAGATCAGACTGGCCAGAGCCTCATTCAGCCTGGCCTTAAACACCTCCAGGGACTTCATCCAACCTGGCTTTGCACACCTCCAGGGAGGGAGCATCCACAACCTCCCTTAGAAAGTGCTGTTACTTTACTTTAAAATGCATGACAAACCCAAACCAGATGGCTTCTGTCTGAAGGGGACCATTGCCTAAAAGCAAGTTGGGATGACTGCCTTGAATGTGCATGGCTGCTGGTTGCGTGATCACTCCTACGGTTGCTAACAGAAACACAAAGCTCTGAAGTTCAGATCTTCCTCCATCCAGAACAAAGCAGAATGCACCATTTTGCTGTTATGCCTCTGGTGTGCCACATTTTTGACCAGTTCTGGCCCTATGTCAAGAATTATATAGGGGAGATACATCTCCCTCTCTGAATTATTCAAAACCTGCCTGGACAGGCAGGTTTCTATGTGATCTGGTATAGGTGATCCTGCTCTGCAGGGGAGTTGGACTGGATGAGCTTTCAAGGTCCCTTCCAGCCCCTAACTTTCTGTGATTCTGTGATTTTGTGAGAGAGAAGAGATGCAGAAAAGGGTGAGTAGAATAATTAATGGTATGGTGCAGGTGCCTGATGAGGAGAGGTTGACAAGTGTGGGATACTTCATCTGGAGAGGAAAAGGTCGAGGAGGGATGTGGCTGAGGTTTCCGAAGTCACCAAGTAGGTAGATGAGGAAAAGGCAGAGCTGCTGCTATTCACCAGACTGTGATGCTGGATCCAGAGGACAGTATCAGAGACAGTATCAGTAAGTACCTTCCAGCATGCCTACAGCAACAGCTGTGGGTACTGTGGATATGTGAAGAAGAAAGTGTAGAAAGTAGAAGGCTTGTGGAGGACTCTCTCCCTGCCTCCTTGCATCGAGATCTGGGAAGAAGCCATTTAGGAGGGGGAGTCCTGAAGCACATTGCAGTGAATTAAATCTTGTTTTGATATGAGGAGAGGTTAGGAAGGAAGGGGAGATGTTCTCAGTGCAGGTTCATCCAGTAGTGTTCTCTCCTCTCATGCAAGTCAGGGACTGAGCTAGATGGACTGCTGGTGAGACCTGATGGGCCATGATGATCAGAGGGCTGGAGCAGCTCTGCTATGAGAACAGGCTATGAGAGCTGGGGCTCTGCAGCCTGGAGAAGAGAAGGCTTTGAGGAGACCTTGTAGTGGCCTTCTAGTATCTGAAGGGGGTCTACAGGAGGGCTGGGAAGGGACTGTTTACAAGGTGTGTAATAACAGGACAAGGAATAATGGGTTTAAACTGGCAGAGAGGAGATTTAAACTGGATGTTAGGAAGAAGTTCTTTCCAGTGAGGGTGGTGAGAGACTGGAACAAGGTGCCCAGAAAGGTAGTGGATGCTCCCTCCCTGGAGGTGTTCAAGACTGGATTGGATGAGGCCTTGAGTGACCTGTTCTAGTGGGAGGTGTCCCTGCCTATGGTGGGGAGTTGGAACTAGATGGTCTTTGGGGTCATAGAATCATAGAATCAACCAGATTGGAAGAGACTTCCAAGATCATCCAGTCCAACCTAGCACCCAGCCCTGTCCAGTCAACCAGACCATGGCACTAAATGCCTCATCCAGGCTTTGCTTGAACACCCTCAGGGAGAGCGGCTCCACCACCTCCCTGGGCAGCCCCTTCCAATGCCAACCATCTATGATTCTATGACCTACCTTAACTGACTGTAAGAAATAAAGAGAAGCTGTGCTTCTAATTTCTAGTTCTTGACGCTTAGTGTCTGGCCTCAGTCCTGGGATAGGTGCTCTGACAGCAGCTACCTCTGATGTTGGTCTGACTTTCTGGGACCGCAGAGTTCCAACAAAAGCTCTGTCTTTACTAGTGAGCTTTTGTTCATCAGCCTGAATGACCTGGGAGAGAGCAAGTCCTCTCTCCTCCTAATGAAATCAATGAGAATTACGGGCGCTGAGTGTATTCCAGCAGGTGTTCAGCATCCCACAAGGTCAGGCACTTGGTTAATAGACTGAAGCTGTATAAAATGGTGTATGCTATTAGCAGCCCGGGGGGTGGAAATCAAAAGGTAGAAAAGGACATTGGGCAGAGCTGTCAATTACATATTGGAACAAGAAAGGAGAGAAACTGTCTGTAGCACTTAGAGCAGAAGGGTTTAGATGAAACAGTAAAAAAAAAAAGCACTGGTGTTTGTTGCTATCAAATTTATTCTGCCCTCCAGAATACTAAGTATTTTTAGTAATGGAAAAGAAGAGAATTTGAAGCTTCAAATATATTAAAGAATCACCAGTGCACAGTTAATTTGCTCAGTGATACTGAATCTTAACTCACCTCCATGCTGGAACACGTTCAGGCTTAAGTTAGCCTTACATATTTAGACAAAGCTGACTTGATTTGGGATGTTCACCTGAAGAGAAGAAGCAAGTTCTGAAAGTCTGGTCAGCTAAGGGCACAACGACACTCCCTGAAAGCTTTTTCAAGTGGATAAAGCAACTTCATGGAGCTGATAACCTCCATTTGACCATTCATATTTCTTACACTTAATTTATAGCATCTCTACAAGTTTGTGTCTCACAGTAGTGTAATTGAATTCACAGAAGCCTGTCATACTTTTAACTTTGCAACTGGGTGTAGCGTTCAATAGATAATACCAATCTCTTACCACAAATTGACTCTAATGCAAACAGATACAAAAATCAAGCCTGTTCAGAAGAGGCTATTAACCACATAATGGAAACAATAACTGAGTTAGAATTGCTCAGCTAATCAGCACATGCTTTATTATCCCATTGTTTTTTCCTCCGAGTTGTGGGAGACCGAACCAGAGGTTAAGTTGCCAAGTTCAGTTTAATGTTTCTTCGGTTCTGAAGGACTGGGAGGACCCATCCCATGCCTTGTAGTCGGGGGGGAGGCTGCTTGTCCTCTCTGGGCTGCAGGAGCAAGGCAGTCAGTGGTTTGCTGAGGTGCTGAGTATCAGACAACAGTGGTGGATTACTTCTGGCAGTATGATTCTGATACAAGAAATTCTGGCAATTAGTAACACAAATCCTGTGACATTACTGTAATTGGTTTGGCAAGATGTTTACACTGGGAAATTCATGGTGAAATGACTCTGCCTCTTCATGATGATCAGAGGGCTGGAGCACCTCTGCTACGAGGACAGACTGAAAGAGTTGGGGCTGTTCAGTCTGGAGAAGAGGAGGCTCCCAGGTGATTTTATTGTGGCCTTCCAGTATCTGAAGGGGACCTACAAAAGCACTGGGGAAGGATTTTTTAGGCTCTCAGAGGGTGACAGGACTGGGGGGAATGGAGCAAAGCTGGAGGTGGGGAGATTTAGACTGGATGTGAGGAGGAAGTTGTTCAGCATGAGAGTGGTGAGAGCCTGGAATGGATTGCCCAGGGAGGTGGTTGAGGTCCCATCCCTGGAGGTGTTTAAGGCCAGGCTGGCTGAGGCTGTGGGCAACCTGCTCTAGGGTAGGGTGTCCCTGGGCATGGCAGGGGGGTTGGAACTAGGTGATTGTTTTGGTCTCTTCCAACCCTGACTGATTCCATGATTCTTTGATTCTATGACCATAGAATAATAGAACCATAGAATCATAGAATGGTTTAGGTTGGAAGGGACCTCAAGGATCATCCAGCTCCAACCCCCTGCCATAGGCAGGGACACCTCCCACTAGAGCAGGTTGCTCAAGGCCTCATCCAGCCTGGCCTTAAACACCTCCAGGGAGGAAGCATCCACAACCTCCCTGGGCAACCTGTGCCAGTGTCTCACCACCCTCACTGTAAAGAACTGTTGTGATGAGTTCTGCATTGATCCTCTCTTTTTTCCTGCACAGGGCAGGGGGAAATATTTTCAACCCATCTCAAACTCTCTGGACCAAGAAAGATCTTCCTCAGATCTCCTTCATTTTAACTCTTCACAGTACTCCTCGCATTGTGCTAAGGTAATGTAGCATTATAGTTTCTCCCGGGGGAGGTCTAGGCTGGATGTTAGGAGGAAGTTGTTGGCAGAGAGAGTGATTGCCATTGGAATGGGCTGCCCAGGGAGGTGGTGGAGTCACCATATCTGGAGGCATTCAAGCAAAGCCTGGATGAGGCACTTAGTGCCATGGTCTAGTTGACTGGATAGGGTTGGACTGGATGATCTTGGAGGTCTCTTCCAACCTGGCTGATTCTGTGATTCTATGATTCTAAGATCAAGCAGGTATTCCTTTCTCCTGTTAGATTACTGACCCTATGAACACTTCTTGGCATGCAATGCCCATGGCTCTGGCACAACGTTTTTCTCACTTGTGCTGAGGCTGCTGGGTGCTTCTGCAAGAGGAAAGGAGATGATATTTTTCCAGTTTTCTAATCATCTGCTATTGCATTCTGGTACCCAAACTCCCCTGAAGTAATTGTTCATCCTTCTGATCCTAATTGCATTTATCAACTCAGCGTGAAACCTATTGCTACCTGGAGCTTTGTCTTCCTTTAGCCAAATATTTCCTTGCAACTATTTTCATAATCTGCAAAAGCACCTACAAAAAAAAAATATATCCTCACAGGAGGCACTGATAGTGTTCTTCTTAACAAATACAGAGTGAAAAAGTCATTGAGTTTTTATATTACATTCAAAATGACTGTTAATACATAGGAATACTTTTAATATTTCTTTTTTCAGCATACAAATCCCATGCAGCACTCTAGGTTGTGAGGGAAAAATTGTTTGTCTGTTATTAGGTTCATGCTGTTTTGAGCTGCAGAATCACTTTGGTAACATTTGCCTTGGAAAATCAATTATATATATATATGGACTCATGTAGCAGTTTAGTAACATAAACCCAGGCAACCTTATAATTAAAAAGAAAATATTTACTTTCTTTGTGGGATGTTTTGTGTGCATCTTAATTATGTGCTTTTGCTTGCTGACTCTTATGATGTGTATCACCTTTGGGTAGGTTTAGCGTCAGGAAGAAAGGAAAAACCTGATGCTGCAGTTAGATTTTAGTTGTGATTTGCAAAGTGATCTGTATCCAGATCTGTGCTGCCAGTGGCACTGTGAATGAGTGGGTAGTGGGTAGAAGAAGTGGGTAGAAGAAGTGGGTAGAAAAAGTGAGTAGAAAAAGCAGGTAGAAAAAGGTAGGTAGAAAAAGCAGGTAGGAAAAGTGGGTAGAAAAAACAGGTAGAAAAAGTGGGTAGAAAAAGCAGGTAGAATAAGGTAGGTAGAAAAAGTAGGTAGAAAAAGGGGGCAGGAAAAGTGGATAGAAAAAGCAGGTAGAAAAAGTGGGTAGAAAAAGTGAGTAGAAAAAGCAGGTAGAAAAAGG
>WAAF01018535.1:288002-308714 GCA_013400475.1 Tricholaema leucomelas | reverse complement strand
TTTTCTGTCTTTCCTTCTTTCTCTTTTTCTTTCTTTCTTTCTTTCTTCCTTTCTTTCTTCCTTTCTTTCTTTCTTTCTTTCTTTCTTTCTTTCTTTCTTTCTTTCTTTCTTTCTTTCTTTCTTTCTTTCTTTCTTTCTTTCTTTCTTTCTTTCTTCCTTCCTTCCTTCCTTCCTTCCTTCCTTCCTTCCTTCCTTCCTTCCTTCCTTCCTTCCTTCCTTCTTCCTTTCTAACCTAAACCCAGAGAAGTCTGTATATCTTACCCACAGCGGTTCCCTGACAGAATGTTACCTTCTATGGAGGACTGTAGCTACTTGAAATAATTTCCCAATAATGGCAGTGGATAGGTTAAAGATCACCAAAGAATAAGTCCTGTATTTAAATTAAGTATTTAGATTAGGCATCTGTTGTTTCAAGGCTTATGGGTCCAGAATTTCCCCCCCCCCAAATAGTGTTACCATGATGTGGGTTATCAAGTGAGTCACAGCATTCCTCGAGAGTCACATCCTCCTTTAAGTTACGCATATCTACGAGGAGTATCTTCCTATCCCTGGCACATTGTGGATGTGGATCTTTTTTAGCTGTACAGACCTCAGGAGCCCAGCAGGGAGTGACTGGGCTGGCGGTTCACAGCTCCTGTGGAAGGCAAATCAACAGAGAAGCTATTGCTGAACAAAAGGTATGAAGTTAGATCCAAGCACTGAGTGATGACAGAGTGTCTCTTCACCACAGAACTCTTTCTGGAGCCTTACTTCAAAAAGAGTGGGAAAACTCCAGGAAAGAGGGCAGATGTTCCTGTTGTTTCAAACAGATCTATAAAAACCTGGGTAGCCTAAAAAGAGCTTAACAAGAGCTTTGTAACAGAGCACAGAGAAGAGCTTGGGCTTTGTCGGGATGACTTAAGAGCTCTTCTGGTTTCTGCAGCCCAATTTGAGTTGCATATGCCATTTTAACTTCGGTCCATGTCTTACAAGTAAAGCTTAAAACTCACAGTATCATAGTATCACCAAGGTTGGAAGAGACCTCATAGATCCAACCCGTTACCACAGAGCTCAAGGCTAGACCATGGCACCAAGTGCCATGTCCAATCCTGCCTTGAACAGCTCCAGGGACGGCGACTCCACCACCTCCCTGGGCAGCCCATTCCAGTAGCCAATGACTCTCTCAGGGAAGAACTTTCTCCTCACCTCAAGCCTCAATTTCCCCTGGTGTAGCTTGAGGCTGTGTCCTCTTGTTCTGGTGCTGGCTGCCTGAGAGAAGAGAGCAACCTCCTCCTGGCTACAACCACCCCTCAGGTAGTTGTAGACAGCAATAAGGTCTCCCTGGAGCCTCTATTCTCCAGGCCGAAGTCTTAGGCAGGAGAGTTGCTATGAACTTTATTATCTCACAAACAAAAAGGCTTGAGGGAGGTTTTGTCTCTCCAGAAGTGCCAGAAGCCCTGTTTGCATGTGTCTGAGGAAAAACACATAGGAGAGCAGATCATGGAAGCAGTGAATCTTAAAATACTAGCACCAAAATTACCCTGCCACCACAGTTCAGTGCCTTAAAATCTTGGTATCTTTGAGCCAGGTTGTACCCGGGAGAGAAAGCTACTGGGGACAGAATGTGCAAGCAGTGGTTTCTGCTGAGCGTTGAATCGCTCGCGGTTGTGTTTGGCTCACTTCTGGAAGCTATGTATTTTAATGGGCATTATGGATACTGCACTAACAAAGGCATTCACTTCTTTTAAATAGGATTTCAGTGAAATATGTCTTGAGAGAATAAATGACCCTTTTAAGGCAGAAGCCACTATTAGTTACTATAGGAGCCTAGAAAATATTTGTTCAGCACTCTCTTAAGCATGCAGCCCGAACGCCTTGCGAACACGGTGTCACGGTTACAAACTAAGCAGAGTCGATGTGCCTGCCTGTCTGCTGTGCTTCCACTTTGATACACAAACTAATGGGAACTTTTCAGCACCATCAAGTGCCAGGTTCTGCTCTTTAGCCCCATCAACCCCATGCAGCTCTACAGACTGGGGACAGAGTGGCTGGAGAGCAGCCAGGCAGGGAGGGACCTGGGGGTACTGGTCGACAGCAGCTGACAGGAGTTATGCAGGTTCCCAGCCGTGATGGTGGCTACACAAACGCATGGTAGATGGTAGGTTGAACATGAGCCAGCAGTGTGCCCAGGTGGCCAAGAAGGCCAATAGCATCCTGGCCTGTATCAGGAATAGTGTGGCCAACAGGACCAGGGAAGTCCTTCTGGCCCTGTACTCAGCGCTGGTCAGGACACACCTTGAGTATTGTGTCCAGTTCTGGATCCCTTAGTTTAAGAAAGATGTTGAGGTGCTGGAATGTGTCCAGAGAAGGGATCAAGGCTGGTGAGGGGGCTGGACCACAGCCTTGTGAGGAGAGGCTGAGGGAGCTGGAGTTGTGCAGCCTGGAGAAGAGGAGGCTCAGGGGAGACTTTATTGCTATCTACAACTACCTGAAAGGAGGCTGTTGCCAGGTGAGGGTTGGTCTCTTTTCCCAGGCACCCAGTGATAGAACAAGAGGACACAGTCTCAAACTGTGATGCCAAATGACAGGACAGGGGGCAATGGGTGGAAGCTGAGGCATAGGAAATTCCATGGAAACATGAAGAAAAATGTTTTCCCTGTGAGAGTGACAGAACACTGGAACAAGCCACTCAGGGTGGGTGTGCAGTCTCCCTCTCTGGAGGTATTCAAGACTCAACTGGATGTGATGCAGTATGATCTGCTTTAGGTGATCCTACTCTGTCAGGGGGCTTGGACTGGATGAGCTTTTGAGGTCCCTTCCAGCCTCTGACAGTCTGTGATTCTGTGATGTCAGTGAAACACAGTGGAAAATCAGATTTTAGGTGTATTCCTGCTTGGTTTATAGCACTTTTGAGAAGGGGGTCTTGTTTCTATCCCTTTTGAGGATTGTGCTTACTACACACTGCTTTAAAAGGGTTAATATTTGTGTGAATGTTGTGCTTTAGCATGCATAAAATGTGCTGAAACTCTCTAAAATACCAAGGGTAAAAAACATTGAACCAGCTTTTAAAAGACACCTTTGGAGCCCACTCTTGCACCATTTTAGCCACTGAGTGATTAAAGGAGCATCTAACTCTCTGAGGTACTCAACTTTTACAGTGCTACCAGAACTGCAGATTTCTGCTGTGTTTTTAAGGAGCTGAAGAACTCTGCCTCTCCTCAGCATTAGCATTTGACAGGTGGTCTAATACAACCCTAAGCATTAAATATTGTAAGTATATCTGAAGGGTTTTAAGCATCTTATTTGTGCATTAAGCTTTTGGTCATTTCACTGCAATTTTCAGCTGATAAGAAAATTAAAGGAAGCGAAAGAGGAGAGGAAAATGTTAATTTGTTTACTACCTTGCTCAGTTTTAGCACTACTTGCTATGAAACAAACCCCCTCATTCCACTGCAATAACATTTCAAACAAGCAAAAAAAAAAACAACCCACCCCAAGTGTTCAAAATTGAAGCAAACACAAAGTGCTCCTTCTGAAAAAAGAAGAAATCTCAAGGCCAGAGCAAAGTAATTCTAATTAATATAGTTTGCAGTGCAAAGGATTTGTCTTCTACAAAGCTTTGCCTCTAATTCATTAGTTCCTTCATAGAGTTATAAACTGTATTAGCTCTCCTGTGCAGAAATCAGCGCTGTTGCAGAGCTCTTGAGCAGATGTGATACAAGAGAGCCTTTTGATTTTCTTTTTTTCCCCCCACCCTCCCTAAACTCAAAGAGTAATGACACTGCAATATCATGTGGTGAAGGCGCAATAATTTGATAAACATTGTCTTTCCATTAGATTAGAGCAATTAATCTGATTCTAATTTAGCTGAAACATTACCATAGCGGAATCCCTAGAGCCTGATGAATAATCTCTAAACACATTGACACACTCAGCAGACAAACATTATCTCCACTCACACTGTTATTCCATATGGTCTCCTCCCCTTCTGATGGAGGGCACCCTGCTGTTTCAATCAAATAAATGTCAATTATCTGAGATAGATTTTTTTAGTTCACAAGCACAGGCTTACATTTCGACAACAGTGGCTGTGGAACAATTGTCTGCAGCTCTCCCTTGATTGCTGCTGTCTCCTCTTTTCTCTTCTCTCTCTTTTTTTTTTTTTTCAGCTGCAGACCTTGCTGTATTGTTGTCAAACTTCTTTGCACCATAAACAATTTTAAAGGCTCTTTCTGGAAAATTGTAGGCACAGGAAATAATTTGTACCTGGGGAGAAAGCAGCAAAACATAGAAGAAACAAGAGAAGAGATTCCCAGGTAGACTTCTTTACCTTATTAGTTGGGATGGTCTTTATTGTCTTGTCTATTTGTTGATCTAGCAGGGTGCCAAAACTCTGTGTGACTAAAGGTTACTTAGATGATTTGATAGGTTCCTACTCTTCTAAGATAATGGCTCCCAAGCCTTTTGCTTCCTTGGCTTGTGGGCATGCTTACCACTTCTCACAGGCAGCGTTGTACTTCTAATTGAAAATGCTACAAAAGAAGACAGGTTGAAATCTGCAAGCATTTGCAAGCCACAGTTTTGACAGGTTTCAAGGCTTATCCAAAATATCCCTTTGGCATGGTAATCAGACTAGAACAAGGGGACACAGTCTCAAGTTGTGCTGGGGGAGGTCTAGGCTGGATGTCAGGAGGAAGTTCTTGCCAGAGAGAGTGATTGGCATTGGAATGGGCTGCCCAGGGAGGTGGTGGAGTTGCCATCCCTGAAGGTGTTGAAGAAAAGACTGGCTGAGGCACTTAGTGCCATGGTCTGGTTGACTGGACAGGGCTGGGTGATAGGTTGCACTGGATGATCTTGGAGGTCTCTTCCAACCTGCTTGATTCTATGATTGTATGATAATGTATTTGCCTAATGTAAGCCTCCAGCTACTATGGTGTTTAAGAGGGTGGGAGTGATGCCTGACTCAGGTTGCTTACTGCATAACGCAACAGAGCACCCAAGGTAGATCTCTTCCAGTGTGCAGCAGTATAAAACTAACCTCTATCCTGATTTTAAATTACAAACATAAAATAGGAAAATTCCAAAGATGTTGAATGGGAAAAAATAGTACAATGTAAATAAAATCACAGAATCACAGAACCTTAGAGGTTAGAAGGGACCTCCAGAGATCATCGAGCTCGAGATCATCGAGCCCGACCCCCCCTGCTAAGGCAGGATCACCCAGGGTAGTGTCCCCGTTTGGGGCCACAAGAGTACCTGGGACTGGAGGACAGAAATGACTCCTACTCCTTTCCAGGAGTAAGAATGAGGATACTGCACATTTATTGGAGGTTTAAAGAGGAATTCTGTTTAGAGGAGCAAATATACAAAAGGCAACCAGGTAGAATAAGTATAAAGTCATTAGGCCCAAACTGGCCTTCTAGAATCACAGAATCATAGAGTCGACCAGGTTGGAAGAGACCTCCAAGCTCATCCAGTCCAACCTAGCACCCAGCCCTATCCAGTCAACCAGACCCTGGCACTAAGTGCCTCATCCAGTCCTTCCAGCTTCAGTCAGCCTGAGGCTAGGCCAAACCCACCCTCCCCAGCTGGGGCCTAGAAGGCCTCAGTGGGCTGCTATGACACAGCTCAACTGCCTGCCAGGCATCTCCCCCACGAGCCGTGAGATAAGAACACACACTATCCTCGAAGAGGAGAAGGGGGAGCTGGAAAGGCAGGGAAGAGAAGGGGCAGAGGTCAGTCAGGCACTATCCTTTAAGCTGTGATGTCAGAAGACAGAGTAGAATAACAATATTACAATATCCTGGGATGGGTCTCTGTCCCTATGGTTTTGTTAAGGGGGACCTAGGATCCCTCAAACTACCACAGGTACAAGTAGATGCACAGGAATGCATCCAGGCAGGTTTTGAAAGTCTCCAGAGAAGGAGACTCCACAGCCTCTCTGGGCAGCCTGTGCCAGGGTGTGATGGTTTGGGCGTCCCCTGCCCCCCACACTTTAGAAATCACCCAGACTAGACTCAGCCAGCTCTGGAAATTTGAATGAAGCTTATATTTACAGCTGGCACAATTTACAAGCAGATATTTACAGTATATACAGATATATATACAGAAATATACAAGGTAAAAGTAATACAGAAACACAACTCCCCTCCCAGAAACCTGAGTCCCCAGGAGGGGCTCTCAACCACCCCCTCACCTTCCCCCTACCCCTCTCAACCTTACCCCAGTCCCAAGGAAGAATGGAGATTCGGCCAAGAGGAGTAAGAAGCAAAGGTGAATCAGCAAAGCAAGTGGAGGTGAGGTTAGAGAGTAAGATGGAGCTCAGCCAGCAGCCCCAGCTCCCCAGCAGGCAAAGAGCTGAGAGCACAGCCCAGAGCGAAGTGCCCCAAGTGAAGTGCAGAGCAAAGGTGACTTTATCTAATGTTTTGCTTTTCCTTTCTACACATCTCAGCAAGCCTGTGAGTGAAGTAGACCTCACCATTGTTTTCATTTCCCAGCCTATTACCTAGTTCTTCTCACCAAAACATTCTAGCTAGCTTCAAACTAGCACACAGGGCTCTGTCATCCTCACTCTAAAGAAGTCTCTCCTTGTGTTGAGCTGAAGCCTCCTCTTTTCCAGTTTGTGTCCATTGCTCCCTGGCTTATTGCTGTTGATCACCAAAAAGAGCTTGGCCCCCTCCACTTGACACCCACCCCTCAGATATCAGTACAAAATACAGCATTGGATATAAAAGAGAAACAATGCTAAGTCTGTATCATCCCTTTCATTTGCTGGTTCAGGATACAGTGTGCTGTACAAACTGTTCCTGTGCCTTTTTGCTTCTGTCTGCAATTCTGCTTTGCATTACTCCCTTATCTGTTTCCTGACCTGCTGGCATATTGTGCCTGTAAGGTACCAGAGGGGGAGGAAGGGAGGAAGGCTGGTAGCCCCTTTTGGGTTTGTCCAGAGGGAGGTTTTGTGTTATTTCTGATTTGTAAATAATTATACATATATTTGGTGCTTATTCATTGTATTTTATGCTTTTAGATTTTAGCTTTGCCATAAATAGAGCTTCATTTTTGCTTCCAAACCTGAGCTAGCCTGGGGATTTTATTTTGGGGGGGGCAATTTTCAACCCACCACACAGTGTTTGCCTGGACACAGCACTTTGCAGGCTGAACTCGTATCATATATGACCCCTGTTATTTAAGGTGATAGTTTTCTTCTCTGGATGTGCCATATTAGGTGAATACACCCAGTGGGAAAGAGGGATGGAGATGGAACTGTGTTGTTCTGTGCTCTCTTCATCTTTCAACTTTTGTGGATGCTCAAAGTAATGTAGCAGAAGTTGCTCTCTCCAAACACCTTAAAACCATGTCAAATATTCTGTTGCACTTGCTCCAAGGTATGTGGCAATGGTTGATTGATCGTGGTTGTTCAAATAGGTATGCTGCTTTAGAGAGGCTGTCTGTGTGTGAGTTACAGGCTGGACTGGGTGACCCTGAGGGTCTTTTCCAACCTGGATGTCCCTGTGATTCTGTGTGTGTTGGAACAACCACTTGGCAATCTGACATGGAGAAAGTTTTGAAGACTGAAAATGGTGCAAAATTGTAATGCTAGCTGGCATTCACAGAGTCACACAGAGTCACAGAATTAACCAGGTTGGACAAGACCTCTAAGATCATCCAGTCCAACCTAGCACCTAATGTGATGGTTTGGGTGTTCCCCGCTCCCCCACACTTTGCAAATCACCCAGACTAGACTCAGCCAAGCTGGAAATTGAATGAAGCTTATTGTTTACAGCTTAGCAGGACACACAAGCAGATATATACAGTATATACAGTTATAGACAGAAATATACAAGGTAAAAGGTAATGCAGAAACACAACAGCCCTCCCAGAAACCTGAGTCCCTAGGAGGGGCTCCCAACCGCCCCTTCACCTTCCCCCTACCCCTCTCAACCTTACCCCAGTCCCAAGGAAGAATGGAGGTTTGGCCAGGGGGTTAGGAAGCAAAGTGGATTAGTCAGAGAAACGGAGGGTGAGGTTAGAGAGAGAGATGCAGCTCAGATCTCCTGAGCAAGAGAAGTGAGTTATCTATGTTTGGATTCTTCTTGTATCTCTCAGTAAGCCTATGAGTGAAGTAGACATCATTCTGTTTTCTTTTTCACAGCCTGTAATCAAGTCCTTCTCACCAAAACATTCTAGCTTGCTTCAAGCTAGCACACCTGACCCTTCTAATTAACTAAACCATGGCACTAAGTGCCTATGGTGGTAGGCCTGATTGGGTAAACATGGGCTTATCCACTCACTCACACATAGCATACCTGCTCTTCCAGCTCTCTTCCTGCTTATTTTCCTCACCAGGTTCTCTTTAGCATCCCACACATAGACCTGAAATGCTGTAATATCTTTATGCTCAGAAAAAAAAATCAAACTTCATTTTCAGCATCCCTGCTAACTTCCTCTGCCTACAATCATGTGGATACTTCAATACCTAGGAGATAACTAATTCATCCTCTTTCCACTAGATATTTCTCTTCCCTAGCACAGGCAGCTGGAAAAACAGGATCTGTCAATCAAGTGGGGTGATTTGCATGCAGCAGTTATCCATGCATTGCAGCAGAAGATAGAGCTTCTAAGCTGAGCCATATGTTTATCAGTTTCTAATCTAGGATTTTAAGCTATCTGTGATTGTATGTTATAGGAAAAGATAAAAGGTGTCTCTTACTTTGGATTCGGACATTCCATCACCATTAATGTGCCAATAATGGCTTTGCTTGAGGACATTGTGGAGCAACACACTTCTGTTAATGTTGTTCAATAAAATTACTAATATCATCACTGATTTGAAATGTCCCTTGTCTTGTAAAGTATCAGATCATTAACTTCAGCAATGTCAGAGAGTTCTGACTATCACATCCAACTAAATTAATGTCCAAGGAATAGCTAAGAGCTCGTTTTGCATAATGGAGGGTATTATTGTGCCATAGTGGAAAGTATTAGTGTGTTACTGGATGTAAATAAACTGAGGAACCTTCAAATGCTTCTTGAAGGATGTAGGGTTGCACTAGTACATGCCATTAAAAAAAAGAGGCAGTGAAAGACATGAAACAGTGAAGGAAACAATATGGATTCTTGATCTGAAGATATGAGGTACAGAAAAATGTCACTCGACACCTGAAATTTGCTTGTAGTCACAGGGAAATGTTGATTCTCAGGGTCTCAGACTAATGCATGTTATATGCTATTGAGAAACAAAGAGTAGGGTCAGGAAGTGAACAGAGAAGCAACTCTACAGGTACCTCTGCATTAGCATTTTAGTTTAAATCAGGAGCACAAATCTTAATCTTTCCCTTCTACAACACTTTGGTTTACGTTGTAGAGAGGTGTTGGAGTAAGTAAAGTGAAAGCTGTGGTCCTGCACAGGAGGTTCCACCTCAACACAAGGGGGAACTTCATTACTGTAAGGGTCACAGTAAGGGAACAGGCTGCCCAGAGAGGTTGTGGAGTCTCCTCTGGAGACTTTCATGGCCTGCATGGATGCATTCCTCTGTGACCTGAGCTAGATTTTATGGTCCTACTCTAGCAGTGTGGTTGGACTCGATGATCTCTTTGGGTCTCTTCCAAGCCCTGACATCCTCTGATCCTGTCCCATCTTGCATCTGATTCACTCTGCTCATGACTAGGACGTGTGGCCTGGCCTGCCTTTGCAAAAGGTTAATCGTGGCTTAAGCTAAATCACTTACTGGGACTCCGAGAGTCTGTGGCAATTACCTGGGGAGAGTCTGTGTCTCTGCATCTAAGATTTGTCAGCAAAAAGGGGTAACAGCAAGGCAAAGAAAATAGAAGGAGAGCCTTGGGGAGCCTAACTTGCTGAGAGGAAGAGAAGGAATGGTAGTTGCTTCTTGAATGGGAACCCTCATTGCTGCCACCCAGAAGTAGCTGCTGGCCTGCACATTTCCAGCTGTAGCAACAGCAATGGCTGGTTTCCACCCTGGCAGCCTGCTGCCTGAGGCAGCTGTCTACATTGCCTCACCTTGATGACTGACTCTATTCAGGACTTTCAAATTTGCTCCAGGGAGCAGCGCAGCTGTACTCAAACTATTGAGCAGACGTCTTCAACCTCCACCTCAATACCGAAGGCTTGCCTGTTCCTCCCCATGGGGTGCCTCAGTGGTAGAGGTTAAGAGCAGAGACAGGTGTCAGCATGGCCTTAGTCACAAATCTACATTTTCACAGCTTTGCTGAGATACTGGGAGATAAAACCACAAGCTGGCCTCAGAAATGTCACACATATGGAACGGCAACTAGATGTGACCCACAGAGACATAGCTGAGCAGGTGTCTGCCTAAAAAGCAGCTGCCTGGGTGATGGCTTTTCTTCCCTGCCTGTGTCAGTTTGCTCATCAAAGTCAGTGGGATCAGTGGCACTGGAATGACTGAGTACATTGCTTCAGTTCTAATTTTAAAATGAAAACTTTAATAATTAAAGCATTTTTCTTTCAAAATATGCTTTCCCCCCCAAAGTTTGGCTTTGAGAACGACCCAAAACTTACTACTGTTACTATTATTATATTGTCATTCTTAATGTTGTTATTACAGTTATTATTGATTTTATTATTTATTATTCTATTATTGATTTTTATTTTTAGGGGACACAGTCTCAAGTTGTGCTGGGAGAGGTCTAGGCTGGATGTCAGGAGGAAGTTCTTGCCAGAGAGAGTGATTGGCATTGGAATGGGCTGCCCAGGGAGGTGGTGGAGTCACCGTCCCTGGAGGTGTTCAAGAAAAGCCTGGATGAAGCATTTAGTGCCATGGTCTGGTTGACTGGATAGGGCTGGGTGCTAGGTTGGACTGGATGATCTTGGAGGTCTCTTCCAACCTGCTTGATTCTATGATTCCATGATTCTATTATTAGATATTATTATTATTATTATTACTATTATTAGCATCACACTTGTGGCTATTTTTTCCTACAAATAAGTGATTCTTCTCAGTTCCTTTCCAATAGTTTTAATGATGAAGGAGAAACTTTCTGCATCGTGGGACTGAAGAAGCAGGCTCCATTCACAACTCGGCAGTGTGTTAGTGAAGGGTAAATATGACCTATGGCTGCAAGAGTCTAAATGGATTTTTTACCCTGCTGTATTTTCAAGATGTGACAAAATTACTGGCTAGCCTGTGTGTCCAAAGTCGGGAGTACACCGAGGGCTGAATACTGTCAACAATACCAGACAACTCTGATTTTAGCTCCATTGCAACACAGCAGAGTTCTGCTTTCATGGTGCATTAATTCAACACCTGCAGGCACTCTCTTTCCTTGCTGAAATTACAGGCTGTCTAGTGAGTAGTTAAGGCTTCAGACTGGAGTGTAGCATAAAGTCGTGTGGTCTTTATTGATCCGCACGGGGCCAGATCCCAGTAGTGTGATGTAAGTCACAGATGCTCCCTCATGTTGCCTTTTAAAATGGAGACAAAGGATGAAACGTGGCTGAGATGTTTTACTGACATGTCTGCTTTTCAACGTTCCTCACCTTTAGCCAGTCACCTTTGAAATAGCAGGTTCTGTAAAACAATTTCCTTTCAAAGTCAGGGTGCTGGAAAACGATTGCTATTCAAATCTGTTTATTTACTTGTGGTTTGAAAGTAAAATAGAAAAGCCACCTCGGCCTCTCAAGAAAGATTTTGAAGCACAGGACCACATGAATCAAGGAAATGCCAAACCAAAAGCTTTGCTTTTGTTGAGTGCATTAATACATTAAATTAGAAGCATTAGAGAAGCTTAATTTAATTTGAAAGTAGGCACTTGACAGAATTGTTTGGCTGTTGGACTATTGAACCACTCTGGTTCCTGTGCTGCTAGGAGGGGCTGGAAGTAAAAGGAGCTGGAGGGGAGGCTGTGAATAAGAAAAAGACATTTATTTCAGTAACTTGGGTAAAAGTTTAATAGTCATAATGAAACTGCTGTGGAGCATGTTAATATGCTCCAATAAGCAATATGCTCTTGTTTCTGTATTTCCTAACGTGGCAGTTGTTCTTTGAGGTCTCTCTGCCCTGCAGAGTAGAAAACAGAAATGATTCCCTCTCTGGCGGTGTTTAAGACCCATCTGGATGTCTTCCTATGTGATCTGTTCTAGGTGATCCTGCTCTGGCAGGAGAGTTGGACTGGATGATCTTTGGAGGTCCCTTCCAGCCCCTAACATTCTATGACTCTGTTTGATTCTGTGATGATTCTGAACCCAGCAGAAAGAGAAAGAGTTGCTGCCTCATACCAAAGGGGGATGTCAGTCCTCTCCTGCATCTGGAGAAGTTGTTCTGTATGGTTCCTGAAGTGCCTCATACTGCATTGAGTTATGTCTCTTGGCTGGTTCCTCACTTTCAGGCAGACAGTAGCTCTCAAGGCACTGAGCCTCACCAGAGTTTTGATATAAGAGCTGCTCCATCACTGGCAGTGGATGCTTTATAGTATGTTTCCTCCATGGTAGAAGATCACACTGAATTCCTTCTGGTGTTGACACTGAGCCAGTTATCTAGAAGTCTTGATGCTCTTCAGTTTATCAGTGGAGGTATGCATAAAGCTGCATGTGCTGCTCCACTCTGAGCGCAGAACAGCTTGCCTAGGGACTTAATGGAGACAAGCTGTATGTTGTAAATCTAGGACATAAAGAGTCACACTATAAGAGCACTGAATAAGATTGTGCCACATGTCTCTCCAGCTCTCTGTCTTGTCCCTGATGACCACCAAAGGAGGTCTAGGAAGGAGTATGAAAACAAGATGTGCAATACATGGTACTTCCCTGGGTGCTTTCCAATCATTTACAGCTCAGAGACTTCCTGACCAGGAAGGTGTCCTGCTGGTTTGAGGGTAATTGGAATATTTTACTGAAAGAAATGAAATCCTTAGCTGTGAGAAGAAAGAAAATAAAAATAACAGTACCCTATCTTGCCCATTCTTCTGCTCAGAAATGCAACTAGTCAAGATATAGGTAAGACACTCACTTCTCACACTTCTCAGTTCCCACTTGTTCTGTTCCTCCTGTCTGGTGGTCTGTCTGTGGTTGCCTCTGCCTTAACTGTAATCCAATCTAACCCTTTATTTCCCCTAACCTTCGTGTCTTTTTTTGACACCTCACCTCAGATCTCTCCAGATTTATCATATGAGATATACAGGGATTGATCTGGTTATTTCTGAAGGGAGGGAAAGGGGAGAAAGCGATTTGGGTCAGGAGCCTCTTGGCAATCTGGTTTCTAGGAGAGATTTTGTGTTTCTGTATTACTTTTAACTTGTCAATCACTGTAAATATTTGTGAATATTGTGTATATATGGGCTTGTGAATTGTGCTAAGCTCTAACTATAGCTTCATTCCTTAGCTTCCAGCAGGCTGAGTCTAGTCTGGGGGATTTCATTGTGCATGGGGGTGTGTAACTCCCAAACCATCACACTGGGTGTGCAGGTTTGAGGCTAATTGGAATATTTTAATGAGAGAGATTAGGTCATTGGTTGTAAAAAGAAAATAATGATGAAGACTGTATCATTCATTGGTTTCTAAGAGGCATAAAAAAGCCAAAAAGCAAACAATTTGTCCCACTCTGTTCTGTGATGCTGCTTCTATTTGCTTCCTCTTCACTCTGCTCTAATCCCTCCGCTAACAAATAACAACATAAGCTTTGCTGGTTGTCTTTGTTTGCCTGTCTGGGGAAGTAGAAGGAGAAAGAGAGGGTAGAAAGGGCAGCTTTGAGCCCCTTGTGGGTAGTTTTCTTTGTCCTGGAGGGAGCTTGGATTTCTGTATTCCTTCTAATTTGTATAGAATTGTAAATATATTGTGTGCATGTGCTTGTAAATTTAGCTTTGCTGTAAATAGAGCTTCATCTTACTTCTGAGCTGTCTGAGCTAGTCTGGTAAATTTCAAGGAGGAGGAGGGGAGGAGGAGAAGGGAGAAGTTCCTAACCCACCACACCTGGAGAGGTTTCTTTGAAGTTACAGCCTGAAAGTACTTCTGATCTGTGGGCTTGCGATGCCTCTCTTCGATCTATGTCAGCTTTTAGCATCTGCAAACATCCTGTGGCATGGAGTTCATCAAATGCACATGCTTGTCTAAGGTCACTGCCTCAGAGGTCAGGCTGACTGTTCGTGTCAACAGGATTTGGTCCCCTGTTGCCATCACAGCAGGACTGGGCTCCAAGAGCAGCTCCTCTTCAGTCTCTCCTCTCTGTACCTGTTAATATGTGTTAATATTGATTAATGCAGCAGCTACATATGGTGTAGGCACTCAACGTACTCCCCATCCACCCAGGATACACATTAATCAACAGTACAGCCTGGCAGAGTATGTCATGTCTCATTGCTTAAACATTTTCCTACTCCCTTATGTTGTTTTTAAATTGAAGAAAACTGAGTTCTCAGACAGAAGTAATAGATCAATATAACTGGATTTGTCTTAATACACCACAGATGAAATTTGCCCAGAAGACTTTCATGGAAAATCTTTCATGGCATACAAAATCTTTTTGAGGATTGATTTCTGCAACTACAGTAAAAAAACAAAGAAGACTCCCCCCCCCCCCCCCTTTCCCCCCCTCTCCCCCACTCCCCCTCATATGTCCCACAATATATTCTTTCTCTCCCTTTCATGTAAAAAAAAAAAGGATACTAAAAAATGCAGGTGGCTGTCTGCAGAAGGACAGTGTTCCAATTTCCCAAGGCTCTGCTTTCCCAGGCAGTGCCCTGTTAATAGGTTTGTGCTGGTTTGAAACTAGCTGGAATATTTTGGTGAGAAGAATTAGATGATAGGCTGTGAAAAGGAAGCAATGGTGATGGCTGCTTCACTCATAGGCTTGCTGAGATGTATCAAAACCAGAACACAAACATAGATAACACAGTTGCTGTGAGTCTTTGGCTGCATGCACTTTTCTCCCTAACCTGCTGTCTCTGTAACTAATCCTTCTGCCTTCTAACTCCCCTGGCCAATTCTCCAAACTCACCTTGAAAGTAAGGCAAAGTCTGGGATAAGGTAGAGGGGTGGAAAGGAGGTGGAAGGGTGATTGGGAGCCCCTCCTGGGGACTCTGGTTTCTGGGAGGGCTGTTGTGTTTCTGTATTACAGAGCAGTTAGAATAGAATAGAATCAGCCAAGTTGGAAGAGACCTCCAAGCTCATCCAGTCCAACCTAGCACCCAGCCCTATCCAGTCATCTAGACCATGGCACTAAGTGCCTCATCCAGGCTTTTCTTGAACACCTCCAGGGACGGTGACTCCACCACCTCCCTGGGCAGCTCATTCCACTGCCAATCACTCTCTCTGGGAAGAACTTCCTCCTAACATCCAGCCATTCTAGTCTCTTGAGCTTGAACTTGAAGCTTTGATCTACAGCTACCTAAAAAAGGAGGTTGGAGTGAGGTGTGGGTTGGTGTCTTCTCTTTAGTATCAGGTAATAGAATGAGAGGAAATGGCCTGAAACTGTGCCAGGAGAGGTTTAGGTTGGATATTAGGAAAAATTTCTTAACTGCAAGAGTGGTCAGGCATTGGAACAGGCTGCCTAAGGATATGGGGGAGTCACCATGCCTGAAGGTGCTCAATAAATTTGTGGCCATGGCACTGCGGGACATGGTTTAAATGGCCATGGTGGTGTTGGGTTCATGGTTGGACTCGATGGTCTTAGAGGTCTTTTCCAACCAAAGTGATTCTAGTTCTGTATTCAAGAACTGCCTGGATGCATTCTAATGTGATCTGCTCTAGGTGATCCTGCTCTGGCAGGGATCTGGACCAGATGATCTTTGGAGGTCCCTTCCAGCCCCTGACATTCTATGATTCTATGAAATCTCCCCTGGACAAAGCCCATAAGGGGCCAACTGCCACCTACTTCTCCCCCCCTACCAGAGAGACAACCAGAAAGACCTCCACTGTTATCTACTCAGCCAAGGTTAGCACAGAAGTCAGTCAGGGTGGAGGAGTGAGAGGTGAGAGTGAGAAGCAGGAGGCAGAGAGGTGAAGGGAAGAAAATTGTTTGTACAGCAGACTTTATTCTAAACAGTAAATGAATGGAATGATATAAACTTATCAGTTGTTCTTCTGCATCCAACACAATTCATAATTCAAAATGTCAAATCAAATGAGAGTGTTAACTCTAAAACTACCACAGCAGTGTAAGTTTGTGCCTGGCTGCCCTTACCTACCCAGTATCTTTAGATAAGTACACAAGCCTTCGTTCAGGTAGAATGTGTGCAACTCTAAATGTTAAACTGCAACTCATTACAAGGTCCCCAAGAAGCAATAAACTACTGGGCCCTGCAGTTTAAGAGGGACATTGAGATGCTTGAACATGTCCAGAGAAGGGCAATGAGGCTGGTGAGAGGCCTCGAGCACAGCCCTACGAGGAGAGGCTGAGGGAGCTGGGATTGTTTAGCCTGGAGAAGAGGAGGCTCAGGGCAGACCTTATTGCTGTCTACAACTACCTGAGGGGTGGTTGTAGCCAGGAGGAGGTTGCTCTCTTCTCTCAGGCAGCCAGCACCAGAACAAGAGGACACAGCCTCAAGCTACGCCAGGGGAAATTTAGGCTTGAGGTGAGGAGAAAGTTCTTCACTGAGAGAGTCATTGGCTACTGGAATGGGCTGCCCAGGGAGGTGGTGGAGTCGCCGTCCCTAGAGCTGTTCAAGGCAGGATTGGACATGGCACTTGGTGCCATGGTCTAGCCTTGAGCTCTGTGGTAACAGGTTGGACTTGATGATCTATGAGGTTTCTTCCAACCTTGGTCATACTGTGAGACTGTGATACTGTAATTGTAATTTTACAGGTAAGAAAGTGAGGGTCTAGATGCTTCTGTATCTTTTCAGTGTACTTAGAATGGGGGTCTCTGAGTACTAGTGAAATGTTAAGCATAAAAAACCCATCACTGTAACCAAGGTGGTGATATTTTTCTTTTCTCTTCCTTCTTAACCCACCCTCTCCTTTTCTGTCTCTATTTTTATCTCTCCTTTTTCTTCCTATTTTCCCTCTGCTCTGGTTCAACCAAGCACATCCTGTGCATGACATGAATTTCTTCCACGACCTTTATACCATGAAAATCTGATAATTCTGAGAGAAATAAGCAAAACTGTTTCATAAATAGGATGTTTCATAAGCATTTTTTAGGCATTAATGAAAGAGGCACAGCTTTTTCGTGGCTCCAAACACCAGCAAGCACAATGACCTTTTATTACCTCTCAAAGGGAATTTTGTAGTAGGCTTTTATTTCTACATTGATAAGTTCTTCTTCTTCTTCTTAAGAGAAATATGAACAGAAATACTAGGTCTGGTAATCTGATTTTTTACAACAGCAAAGGCCTCTTATTCTTTATCAGATGCCAGTGTTGGGCTGTTATGCTCCATGCTTTTGTCATGCTTTGTCTCCCTCTGTTTAAAATCCCAAAGCTACTGCTGGGTCGATTTCTGGTAGAGCATCCCTTCCAGAAAGCCAGTTTTTCTTGGTTGAGAAACCCACATGTTCCCTTTGTGATAGTGTCTTACAGAAAGAGACTATCAGCAAAGTAATCAGTAAAGTAAGAAACACCAAGATAGATCCAATAGTCACACCAGAGAGTCTGTTCGTGTATCAGGAGCTCGCCTGCTTCTCACAGCATCACCAGAGTAGACTTGTTTTAAGTGTGATGGCAGCATCAGCTCTGCTCTGTATATACAACATAGCACTCTTTGTACAGGCAAAGTGGGAACGACATCTATCCAAATACACTGCCTCAGTGAGCTGTGGTTTTAATGACCTTATGCCTTTTGGGTCTTCTGGTTTAATTGTGGTGCTTTTATTGTTGGCTTTGAAGCAGTTAAACATAGTCTGAAAGCCTTTTCTGATTTTCTCTTTCCTCTCCCCTCCTCCCCCTCTATTTTTCTTGCATTTTTATTGTAGAAAACAACCCTGACTATGTCAAGGACAAACACTTAGGTGATGGATTTCTTTTTTTTCATTCCTATTACTATTTTTATCACAAAGCAGTCCTGAAGACCTTTTAATTCTCTTGATTGTCTGAACAGGCTTCACGAAAACATGACATCTCAGATATGGAGATAGGTATAATTGAGTGTAAAATTCTGTTTGCCAGGACCTTACCAGGGTGAGATCCTAAGGAATTCAACAAGATGGAAAAGGTCAGTGAAGGTTTAGTGGAATTTGATAGGAGGCCCCATACAAATATTCAGACGAAACTATAGCCAATTATTCTTTGCTGAATATTATGCCCTGATGAAAATAAAATACCTGAGTTTAATCTTTCATTCGGGGTAAAGATTTGTGGTATAATGACCCGATTTAGCTGAAAAAAGGGAAAAGATAAGTAAGTCTGACAGCTGAGAACAGAAGGGAGATTAATTTCCAAAGTTGCTAGTCTTTGTTTCCCATCCTTTCATTATTGTGCAATCAGAGCAAAGAAAGAATGAGCTGCCCTGACATAGCTCCAGTTGCATGGCTTGGAGAAGGGGGCAGACATGGGGGAAGAAATTTTTCCACTATCTACAGGCAGAGATGCTGACTGGGGAGAAAAAATGGAGTCAGTTGATCCTCCACTTGGTCTGCCTGGGCCTTGGGGCAGAAGCAAGCTAACAGTGCCTGCATTCATCAGCAGGTGCAGCAGGGGCAGCTGCGGGTAGGTAGGGCAAGCTGCAGTGTCTCACAGGGTACAGTAGACTCACTGAGTGCATACTTACTGTCTCCCCTAGCATGCCCAAAAAGAGGAGAAACAAGGACATGATGATGTGGCATACATAAGAGTGCTTTTTGCTCTTGTGATCTCTTCTGTGGTGAGCCATCTTGGCACGTGATGATGTCAATTCTCATTCCAGTTGAGAACATTTACAACAACCTCTGCTCCATCATGCACCACAAAAAGCCAGTAGCTGCTGCAAGGCAGACTGTGGTACAGCTACTGGCTCCAGCTGAGTGGAATTGCCCTTGAAAGTACCACAACACAGGCTGTGCACTAGCTGCTTGAATTACTGCTTGAGTTACCACATTCTTGATAGTCACCATGGTAAAGTAGCAAGGGACACAAAGGGTAGCAAGAGAAACTTTCCCTAAGTATGTTAGAAGCAAGATAAAAACCATGTAGAAAACTAGGTTAACTGTTAAAAGAATACTACAGTATGCTGCCAAAAGGTTGATGTAGCTGTCATGTTTAGTGGCTTTTTGGGGTTTTTGTGGCAGTCTTCTCTGAAGAGGTCAGCTGTGCTCAGAAATATAGCAAAGCTAACCTTGAAAGAAAAGAGCAAAATAAAGAAGAGATCATCTAGAGAATATTTAGTGCTTGGAAGAATTACAGAATCAAGGAATCATTCAGATTGGAAAAGACTCTCAGGGTCACCAAGTCCAACCCATAAACCTACTCTACAATATTCACCCTAAACCATAGCCCCAAGGACCACATCCAAATGACCCTTAAACACACCCAGGGTTGCGACTCCACCACCTGCCTGGGCAGCTCACTCCAGTGCCTGACCACTCTCTCTGTGAAAAACTTTTTCCTAATGTCCAATCTAAACCCAGCCAGTGGCATCTTGAGGCTATTTCCCCTTGTTCTATCTCCAACTAACTGTGAGAAGAGACCTGCAGCAGCCCCTCCACAATGTCCCTTCAGGTAGCTGTAGACAGCAGTGAGCTCTGCCATCAGCCTCCTCTTTTTCAAACTAACCAGCCCCAGCTCCTCAGTCTCTGGAGATCCCTTCCAACCTCTAAGGTTTTGTGATTCTGTGATGAGTCTGTGCAGCAGAGAGAAAGGAGTCATCCTGCAGTAAGAAAGTGTTTGGATTTTCTCCATGAAAAACTTTTTCCTCTCCAGCTAAGGAAGCACTCTGTAGAGTTAATTATCATAAAAGTAGTGTGATGATGTTTGGAGAACTGTATTTAGAAAGTAGTTATCAAAAACTCACTATCACTTTGCAGTGTTTTCATAGACTTTCAGATGATACCAACACATTCTGGGGGATGAGATGAGGCTTCAGAAAGAATTTGACAAGTTAAAGATGCAGTCTGAGCCAGCACAGTGCAGTTCAACAAGAAGAATTTCTAAGGATTAGGCTTGGAAAGGAATAATCTTCTTACATTAACAGAAAGAGAGAATAAGAGGATGGAGAATTGAGTATTCTCCTCATTGGAGAATAATAAGAGGTTAGAGTGGTCTCCCGTCACAGTGAACCACATACTGAACAGGATTAAAAGATGTCATTTTGTTGTGAGTTAATGGGACAGTTACACAGGAGTATTACCTGTGGGGTGTGTGAAATCATCTCCTGCTCCATTGGGTTTTGGGAAAGGCTTCTTTAAGGTATTATGCCCATGTTTGGACACTGACTTTTGAGAAACACCTGTCTCAGCTGGAGAGACTGCTGGAAACAGTAATTGCAGGAGCAGAAAATGAGATGGATAAAGAAAGGCTTAAGAAATTCGGATGGTTAAGAAAGGAGAATATTAGTGGGAAATGTAATGGTCTTTGTAGAACAGGAAGGAGTGGGGAAGCTGTTGCTTTCATCTTCTCTTGACAAATAACAGACTTCAACTGGGTAAGTGAGGATTCATGTTGTAGGTTAGGAATAACCTAAGGAGAGCAAAGACATGAAAGGTTGTGAGATTTCCACCTGGGAAACTCCCATCAGGCATGGCTTGAATACATTTCTCTGGGGAGAAGGATTAGTTGTACTCTAGAGCTCATTTCATAGACTCATAGAATCAACCAGGTTGGAAGAGACCTCCAACATCATCCAGTCCAACCTAGCAC
>WAAF01018535.1:271597-285971 GCA_013400475.1 Tricholaema leucomelas | reverse complement strand
CCTTAAATGCCTCCAGGGAGGAAGCATCCACAACCTCCCTGGGCAACCTGTGCCAGTGTCTTACCACCCTCACTGTAAAGAACTTCCTCCTAACATCCAGTCTAAATTTCCCCTCTGCCAGTTTAAACCCATTCCCTCTCGTCCTGACATTACCAGACCTTGTAAATAGTCCCTCCCCAGCCTTCCTGTAGGCTCTCTTCAGGCAAATGAAGCAAGCAGCAGCCAGACAGAGACTGAGAATCTTCGTTTATGTTTTTGGCTTTTTATATCTCTAAGCAAACCCAGTGCGTAATATAGACATCACTGTTATTTTCTTTCCACAGCCAATGATCTCATTTCTTTCATTAAAAATATTCCAATTAGCCTCAAACCAGCACACCCAAGAAGCTGTCCTATGAAGAATGCCTCTTGTTGAAGGAAACATCAGGTAGCCAACTGAATTGATTCAAAAAGCTTTGACTATAGTTTGTTAAACTGGCAGCTGGAAAATTGATTCTCTGTTAACAGTTCTAATTTCTATTACTGTGTATGGAACTCCTTCTTCAGAAGGACTCAAATGTCTCATTTAATAACTTGCATATGTGCTTTTTGCCTCTGTGTGTGTCATATCCTGGATTTGCAAAATAAGATTTGAAACCATGTCCACAGGTAAGAAGCTCCTAAAAAACCTAGATTATATTGGAAGAGACAAGGAGTTATTAACAGAGAGAAACCGACAAAGCTGTTGAATCCAGTTCATGTTTGCAGACATGGCTAATGCACAACTAAGTTGCATGACAGTTCTGCAGCCCTCAAAAGAAGAAGAACATGGAACTGTTGGAGTGAATCCAGAGGAGGGCCACGAAGATGATCAAAGGGCTGCAGCAGTTCTGCTATGAGGACAGGCTGAGAGAGTTGGGGCTCTTCAGTCTGGAGAAGAGAAGAATTTGGGGAGACCTTGGGGTGGCCTTCCAGTATCTGAAGGGAGCCTACAGGAAGGCTGGGGAAAGACTATGGACAACGTCTTGTAATGACAGGATGAGGGGGAATGGGTTTAAGCTAGCAGAGGGGAGATTTAGACTGGATGTTAGGAGGAAGTTCTTTACAGTGAGGGTGGTGAGACACTGGCACAGATTGCCCAGGGAGGTTGTGGATGCTTCCTCCCTGGAGGCGTTTAAGGCCAGGCTGGATGAGGCCTTGAGCGACCTGTTCCAGTGGGAGGTGTCCCTGCCTATGGCAGGGGGTTGGAGCTGGATGATCCTTGAGGTCCCTTCCAACCTAAACCATTCTATGATTCTAATTCTATGATTCTATGACTGAACCAAACAAAAGGGATTTGCCTCAAGCTTCAACTGGGTAGGTTCAGACTGGACATTAGGAAACATTTTTTCACAGCAAGAGTGGTCAGGCAGTGGTGTGGGCTGCCCAGGGAGGTGGTGGAGTCACTAACCCTGGATGTGTTTAAATGTAGTTTGGATGTGGTGCTTGAGGATATGGTTCAAGGGTGAACTTTGTAGAGTAGGGATATCGGGGCTTGATGATGCTGAGGGTCTTTTCCAACTTGGATGTTTCTATGGTGCTTTGTATTCAGACGTTGCAGATTGGAACATTTTCTTCAGCAGTTGCTTTTGTGGGAAGCAGTCAAGAAGAGTGTGTGGTGCTCGTGGGAGCAGAGTGTTCTTTCTGCATGCATGTTTTACATTTGCTGTGACAGGGAAGGGTGGTTTGGATGTGGTGCTTGGGGATGTGGTTTAAGGGTGAACTTTGTAGAGTAGGGATATCGGTTGGGCTTGATGATGCTGAGGGTCTTTTCCAACCTGGATGTTTCTGTGCTGCTTTGTATTCAGCTGTTGCAGATTGGAGCATCTTCTTCAGCAGTCTGCTTTAGAGGGAAGAAGTCAAGAAGCGTGCGTGGTGCTCGTGGGAGCAGAGTGTTCTTTTCTGCGTGCATGTTTTACACTGCTGTGATGGGGAAGGAACAACAATAACGATGTTAGATTTGATAATTTCACATAAATGATGAGCAGGAGCCCACAAACTTTCAAAATAGAACTGATTAAAATTCATGCTAGCTGGTTCCCATTAATCTTAATTGTAATTCTGTGTTTCACTTTAATGGGCTGCTAAATTTTAGGAAGCTGTGTTATTGTTCTTATATACTTGGTTAATTTTTAATTCACAGAGTTCTCCTGTCTTCTGCATCTGGAGAGGAATGCCAGCATTTCTGTGTTCTAAATGGGTGTTTATATGCCAAGCAGCATCTCTCTAACTCAAAGCAGGCACAGAAAGCGCAGAAGGTTCTGTTTAAGGGCAGACTTCCATAATTGGGACAAATTTGTAGGAAGCCTTCTTTTTGTAATTCAGCTTTTGAAGCAAATCTTTCAGTCTACGAGGAACAGAGTGCTGGTAAAAACAAACTGACCATGAAGCACATGCATTGCTTCAGAAAACTCTCTTCAAAGGCTCACAGGATCCCAGGCACACAGGATGTTAGGGGATGGAAGGGACCCAAGGAGATCATCGAGTCCAACCCCTGCCAGAGCAGGACAATCCTATCTAACACAGGTCACAGAGGAACACATCCAGACAGGCCTTCAAAGTCTCCAGAGAAGGAGACTCTACAACCTCTCTGGGGAGCCTGTTCCAGTGCTCTGAGATCCTTACAGTAAAGAAGTTCCCCCTTGTGTTGAGGTGAAACCTCTTTTGCTGCAACTTACACCCTTTGCTCCTTGTCCTGTCCCAGGGAGCAGTGAGCAGAGCCTGTCCCCCTGCTCCTGGCCAGCCCTCAGATATTTATAAACATTTATCAAATCCCCTCTAAGTCTTCTCCAGACTAAACAGCCCCAGGTCCCTCAGCCTCTCCTCATCAGCCATGCCCTCCTGTCCACTAATCATCCTGTAGCCCTCCACTGGACTCTCTCCAGCAGATCCCCGGCCCTCCTAAACCGGGGAGCCCAAACCTGAACACAGTACTGAAGATGGAGTCTCACCAGGGCAGAATAGAGGGAGGGGAGAACCTCCCTTGAAGTTCTCTTCACTTTTTTAATGTCCAGAAGGAAGACCTGGCACTTTTAACACAGTACATGGGACAACAAAAATCTCAACCTTTCTGCTTTGTTCCCTTCAAGGAGAGTTGAGTGTTCTGCACACCTTGCAGAATGGAATCTTTTGTAAACTTGCTCATGATTAATATATGTTATGAATATCTATTAAATGTTACAGTAGGTTGATAAAACCAACCCATATCACTCATTTATTAAAGGAAACTCTTCAGCCACAGTCTGAACAGGGGGGCAAGAGGGCAACTCAGCTGCAGTTAGATTGATGATACCTCTAAAAATTGCCCAAGCATGTGTGCAAGAGCCTGTCAAAAGAGGAGTTTAATAAATGAGAAAGAGAAGGACAGGTAACTTTCCCAACGTACAACAATTGTGCACATCCAACAGCATGCTTCATTTACTCCCTGCTCCCTAGCAGGTAAACAATACAGAAAGAAAGTCTGTTTGCCATTTTGGAGCTAGATTGCTTGGAAAAAAAAAATTGCCAAGTCAGTTATTACTGTGGTTACAGTGGCATGCAGCATGGTATCACTGAAGACTGCTTTCCTATCAGCACATTTCCACCTAGCTCAGCGTGGTGCCTGCCACTGCAGGAACCTGTTCTGCTCTTCTGAGCATCACTGACAACAGCAGGATTTGCCCCCCGGGAGGGCAGGTGGCTTCTGCAGACTGGACGAGACAGGCAAAGTAAGGAAGTAGGGAGAGACATGGACCTGTGATAGGGGAGCAATGGAGCTGTGAAGTTACCTGCCCCATACAGTCCCACCTTTCCTCCACAGCAAAAGCATCAGCCCTCAGTTTCACGGGAAAGGAGCACTTTTCAGAGGTCTGTTGCCCAAGGCAGTTACTAATTTTGCCTTGTCAGAAGCTGTCCCTATTTACATCAGAGCTGGTGAGGTACCACTGTACTATAGAACTCTCAAAGGCAACAGAAGATGTAAGCTATCAAAGCATTTTCTTCTCCACCGATAACCTGGATGTGTTCGTGGTGGATATTTGATAAATCAGGCGAGGAATAAATGTTGAAAGAGAATGTGCCTGGTATGGGGATTGAAGCTACCTTTAGGCGCTTACCTGATGTGGAACAGACGCTACCATCTTCATTCTAGGTTTTGATCGTCCAAGTCTCTGACATCAAAACATAAAGCACTTGGAAGTGGCACCGAAGCAGAAAAGGTAGTTCTTAGTGCCTTAGTGCTCCATAAACAGTCTTTTCTCTGCAGTCGTTTGCTCCAATTGCTCTGTCACAGCTACAGAAATTAGTCCATTCGCGATTACAATAAGAGGCTTGACACAGTTCCCGTTTCTAATGAACTGCTACAATAGTTCTTTATCAGCTAGCTTAATTCATTATTAACCTCTTGTTTCACAATGTAATTCATATGTAAAGCTTCCTGAGTAAATACCTGGGAGTACAACCTCCTCTGTATTTCATCTTGTCATTTTGACATTATTACTCCTTACTTCATTGCAGCTCTGACATCTTTTCTTAGTAGGTGGGCTATGGGCTGCCTGTGGTAAAATGCTGTGTTGCTAGGTTTTAGGAGACCACTATTTCTTGAAGTAAAACTGCAAAGACTTGAAGCTGTGGCTCTTACCTGGTATGTGATATGGTACAGAATCATAGAATCATAGAATGGTTTAGGTTGGAATGGACCTCAAGGATTATCCAGTTCCAACCTCCCACCAAAGGCATGGACACCTCCCACTAGAACAGGTCAATCAATGCCTCATCCAACCTGTCCTTGAACACATCCAGGGAGGGAGCAGCCACAACCTCCTTGGGCAACCTGTGCCAGTGTCTCATCACCCTCACTGTAAAGAACTTCTTCCTAACATCCAATCTAAATCTCCTCTCTGCCAGTTTAAACCCATTGCCCCTTGTCCTGTCATTACAAGACCTTGTCAATAGTCCCTCCCCAGCCTTTCTGTAGCCCCCCTCAGATACTGGAAGGCTACTGCAAGGTCTCCTTGAAGCCTTCTCATCTCCAAGCTGCAGAGCCCCAACTCTTGTAGCCTGTCCTCATAGCAGAGCTGCTGCAGCCCTCTGAGCATCTTTGTGGCCTCCCCTGGACTTGCTGGTATTATACATGGCTGGTTGAAGGTGCTACAGTCCAGATGTTTGTGATTAGCTGTGTTCTGGTGTATGCACACTAAGAAAGCACACTAGAAGCCATTTGAATGACCTCAGTATTTACTGCCCTTGGAAAGGGGAAGGATATTGCCAGGGCACCCAAATGCCTCTGTTGCCATCACCATGCATGCATTCCCTGCTTATGGACAAGGAACCCCATTTCAGCACAGGTTCCCAGTCCTGGCTGATGCATTTTAGAGGTTGCTCTATCTCCTTCCATCTTGACTTATTGATGGGACTTTCTGGAGGCATCCTAGAGCTATGCTCCAGGTCCTATCCCTGCCTTGTTCGCAAAAGGTCTCCCTGAATGCTCCCCAGATCTCACTCATTCACCATGTCTGAATGTCACCGGTTTGTTGCCAGTCACCAGGCTCCCTTCTTTCCATTGCAGTGGCTCAGCATCCTAGTAAAGAAGAGTCTGTTGTTCTGTGGTTGCTTGGCTCCTGCCCTCTCCTCTTCCCTCAGGAGCTGCCCTGATCCCTTGCAGGCAGTATTTTCTGCCTTAGTTGGCTCAGGCAGTTGGTCATTATAGAATGACCTCTTTTAATGGCCTGCCCCAAGTCTCACTGACAGGAGCAGGAGCCTTTGTTGATTTGATAAATCCAAAATAGATGAGGGTCATTTTGCAGTCATGGTGAGGTTGGCTAAGCACATCTGCTTAATCTAATGGCATTTGGTGCCTTCTATGGGAAGATGGATTTGTCTGGGCATGTGACGTATTTAAAGAGTGTGAGTCACCAACATCTGAAAGGACTTTAGTGCCCTCGTGCCCTGTGCTTGGCATTGGCTTTAAATGTAAGTGAAGACAGTATGCTGAGCCATATTGGAAACACTCACACTAATGTGCCCGCAGAAGCATCAAAATATCTCAGCAATCACTTCTCATGGCTCAGTTTGCCACTCTGAGAGTGAGGAATAATAAGTTATTATCGAGTCCTGTGCGAGATGAATAATGTGCAGCTCTTGCCTGTTCCCTGCATAATTTCTCCTGAAATTGCACTCCGATTTCTGCTGCACGCTTTAATGCGTGGTAAATTAAATGTATTTCTGGGGAAAGGCAAAACAACCCCAAAACATACCAACGGCCCTCAAACAAATTAAATGAGTTGCTTAATAATTCACCTTGATGGAGGAGGCCACACAGATGGGGAAAAGTTAACCTGTCGAGGGGAAATGGTATCAGAAGCAAAGAACCATCAGCAGGAAAGGATCAGTGTAAAATAATCACAGCAGCACCTGAGTGCTTGCTCAGAATCCACAAGTCTGCCCCAGCTCCCAGCTTCCTCCTTGGCAGGATAGAGGTCAGTGTGTCACTTTCTGTCATCTTGGCATAAACTGCATAATATGAGCTAAGAAATGTAGTGAGAGGGGAAGAAAAATCGTGGCTAAAGTCCAGGTTTGGGGTATGTGCCTTTTGTGAAGAAAGTATCCTATTCAGAAACATTTCTCCTGCTCGTGAAAGATCTAAGCCAGTGCTAGATAGATTTTTAGTGTAGGTTACGTGGAAGGCTGTACAAAACCATTTCCTCTCCTAAACTGAACAAACTTTGCATTCATCAGTGCGGGTTTCGTGGCACGCAGGCGGTGTTCAGGAGCACACAAGGGAGGGCGAAAGCAGGACAGAATAGAGGTGAGGAGTAAGTGGAACTTGGCACTGACACAAATGATACCAAAAATGCTGATTTAGGGAGGAAAAATGTAAATCATTTGTAATGTCTTTTGAAGAAAGGTGCCCAAGTTAAAGTTGCCTTGAAGGCATATGACCCAAGCCTGACACTGCTTTGGCAGCAGAATGTGAAGGGTGTGTAGGCAGAGATGAAATGTCCTTTGATGAAGTGTGCTCACAAACAGCCTTTTTTGACAGTGACAGCCATGCTAGTACCTTTGAAGACCCAGCTACTTTATTTTCTGTCTCTGGACAAGGAAAGTCAGATACAACTTACTAACTGTGAAACAAAATGTTTCTCACACGTGGGTGTATTTTAGCTCATCGTTGCTTCAAAACGAGGTAGCTAAACAGTACAGGAACTCTGAGCAGGCAACTGACTCAAAGCCTTGTCTCTTCCAGGGACAGGGACAGGGACAGATGCTGAACCACCACTGGGATGGTCCAGCTTGGGACTGAACCAGGAAACAGATATCACTTCGAAAGACTAAGTTGACCACAAAATAGATTCCCCATCTTTGCTGGGGTGCCACTGAGTGCAAGTGATGCCTGTATGTTGTAGGACATGCAGGATATAAAGAGCCTCTCCTCCTCCTACCCTTCCTCTGACTTACTCCAGCCCTTGATTTCCCCTATGTGGGAAGAGAAGCTCCACAATACAAGGCCATGCTGCTTAGCAGGTGCTAGTGAGTGCTGATATATTCAAGTACTTTTTGTGCTCACCTAGATTACTGTTTTTTTCTCTCCCACCTTTCACAATAGGGAGCAATGCATCTTTTTAGCACAGGACCTTTTATACATCTTTTGCATCTCTCAGTCCCATGGGGTACATCACTGTATCAAAATGTATGAGATTCTGTGCATCTGGGATGTAAGCATATAGCAGATTCTATGGTCCTGCTCTGGCAGGGGGGTTGGACACCATGGCCTCCAGCCCCTAATGTCCTGTGATCTTGTGAAGGGGTATGGGAATGAGACCATCATCAGGAAGTTTGCAGATGACACCAAGCTAGGAGCAGGTGTTGATCTTCTGGTGGAGGGTAGGAGAGCCCTGCAGAGGGACCTTGCCAGGCTGGATGGGTGGGCAGAGGCCAATGGGATGAGATTTAACAAGGCCAAGTGCAGGGTTCTACACTTTGGCCACAACAACCCCAAGCAGCACTGCAGGCTGAGGAGAGGGTGACTGAGAGCAGCCAGGCAGAAAGGGACCTGAGAGTGCTGGTAGACAGTAGCTGGACATAAGCCAGCAGTGTGCCCAGGTGGGCAGGAGAGACAGTGGCACCCTGTCCTGGATCAGGAGCAGTGTGGCCAGCAGGAAAAAGGGAGGTTATTCTTCCCCTGTACTCAGCACTGGTCAGGCCACACCTTGAGTGCTGTGTCCAGTTCTGGGCTCCTCAATTCAAGAGAGATGTTGAGACACTGGAATGTGTCCAGAGAAGGGCAACAAAGCTGGTAAGGGGCCTGGAGCACAGCCCTGTGAGGAGAGGCTGAGGGAGCTGGGGGTGTGCAGCCTGCAGAAGAGGAGGCTCAGGGCTGACCTCGTTGCTGTCTACAACTACCTTAAGGGAGGCTGTAGCCAGGTGGGGTTGGTCTCTTCTACCAGGCAACCAGCAACAGAAGAAGGGGAACAAGTCTGAAGTTGTGCCAGGGCAGGTCTAGGCTGGATGTTAGGAGGAAGTTCTTGCCAGAGAGAGTGATTGGTGTTGGAGCAGGCTGCCCAGGGAGGTGGTGGAGGTGCCATCCCTGGAGGCATTCAAAAACATTGGATGAGGCACTTAGTGCCATGGTCTGGTTGATTGAGCAGGGCTGGGTGATAGTTTGGACTGGATGATCTTAGAGATCTCTTCCAACCTAGTTGATTCTATGATCCTCTCTTCTCTGCTTGACATCCACAGCACAGCACCACTCACAGCACTGTGATTTCTTCTCATCTTCTCAAACCAGATGTGAAGATTATAACAACTGTGTGGTGCTGTGCTACAAGTGTGAAGGGTGCCCACGCTGCTAGACTGTCCCTATGGCTGAGGTGCTCCCTGGAGCTTTGCCTCTGGCCCATGTCCCTTCCTATTTTAAAATGCACCATTTTCCAGCTGTGATTCAAAGCATTTAACACTAAAAAATAGTTAATTTTAAAGTAGGAAGGGATATGTACCAAAGGCAAAGCTCCAGGGCATGGCTCAGCCACAGGGACAGTCCTGAACTCCCCTAGCAGCATGGGAACCCTTCCCACTTGCAGCACAGCACCACACAGTTCTTGAAGAATTGCTGGACCTGATTGTGGTCCATTATGGGCCTGAAATGCTATCCAAACTATAAGGATTTTAATCCCATCTTAAAATGAGCTAAGATTGGATTGAAAATGTGCTGGTTTAGCTCTTACCCACGGGCTGTTTTAATGTCTGAAATCTGTGTCCTGCTACACACACTTCAGTCTCCAAAGGCTGGAAAGCAGTTGCTAGTGTTGGATGGGTCAATTATATTCTGCAGCAGCAATTCCAGCCTGAAGAACTTTAATTTCTCCCGGTGCTCTTCCGTGCAGATTGAAAACTTCATGGACTATCATCACCAGCCACAGCCACGGGAGCAGGAGAATTAGAAATGGGCTCTTTACAGAGGCTACTTGGGTCCTGCTGGGAGAATGGGATAATTTCAAGGTGGAGGAGAGAGACTTGCTTGCTGTGTCTGGGAACTACTCCCGACCTCTGTGGGTTGTTGCAGAGGTGAAGTCTGGGACTCTTCACTTAACTCAGAAAATTCAACACTGCCAAGTTTACCTGGGAGCAAGCAGCTCCCAAGAGAGGTTTAAGCCTGCTACTTGCTAATGCACCATTTTGGCTTTTTTCTATCTACCCTTTGCAGTATCTTCCTGTGCTGAGTGCTGGGTAAAACTGACCCCTAAGGAGGTAGCCTTAGTCCATGCATAATTTACCTCTTTAACCTTGTGCTGACCACTTACACTGGAATAAATTGAATCCCTCCTGAATTCTTGCTTTCCAGGATGTGTTTTCTTTAAAAACACAAATGAACTGAGACCTTTTCTCTGTTGCAGAAACCCTTAACAGCATTTTTGTAGCCTCTAAATTAGTGCCTCAGGAATGTATTTCCTTTCCAAAAACTTTCCTGATATTTAATAATGAAGGAGCTGCCTGCCCCAGGCAGAGAAACACAACAGCACTTTCAGTTTTGTTTTGTCTTGTTTTGGTTTTGGTTTTTTTTTGTTTTGGTGGTCAGTAATTAAAAAACTTGACTCTAAAAGAAAGGCTAAAAGCTTGTGACCAGGAGTCGCTGTCCCTGGAGGTGTTCAAGAAAAGACAGGATGAGGCACTTAGTGCCATGGTCTGGTTGATTGGCCAGGGCTGGGGGATAGGCTGGTGTGTTAGTTTGAAGCTAGCTAGAATGTTTTGGTGGGAAGAACTAGATTACAGGCTGTGAAAGACAGACAATGGTGATGCCTGCTTCACTCACAAGCTTGCTGAGAGGCATAAGAACAAGAATCCAAACATAGATAAGGCACTTCTTCTTCTTCTTGGGGCACTGCCTGAGCTGCACTTCTCTCTACCCTCTCTGCCATCTCTCTGATTAATCCACTTTGCTTCCTAACCCCCTGGTCAAACATCCATTCTTCCTTGGGACTGGGGTAGGGTTGTGAAGTGTGGGAGAAGGTGGAAGGGCAGTTGGAAGTCCCTCCTGGGGTTTCTGGGAGGGCTGTTGTGTTTCTGTATTACCTTTTTACCTTGTATATTTCTGTATACATTGTAAATATCTGCTTGTAAATTGTGCCAGCTGTAAATATAAGCTTCATTCAAATTTCCAGAGCTGGCTGAGTCTAGTCTGGGTGATTTCCAAAGCGTGGGGGGGTGGGGAACACCTAAACCATCACAGTTGGACTGGATGATCTTGGAGGTCTCTTCCAACCTGGTTGATTCTATGATTCTATGATCAATGAAGCTGACTAGAGAATCACAGACTGTCTGGTTGGAAGGGACCTCAAGAATCATATGGTTATGTGGTCCTGCTCTGGCAGGAGAATTGGACTCGATGATCTCCTTGGGTCCCTTCCAACCCCTAATATCCTGTGAGCCTGTGATTTTGCAATGGATAGGGTGTAAGAATCATATTATATCACTTTCACAAGCAGTTTAGCACAGCATAAGGGAGAAAATGCAGCTGTGCTGCCTTGGTACTTATTTTCTCATAAAATTCTAATAGATTTTGGGTTAACAACACAGAAGTTGACAATTATGGCCTGTCTTTTTTTCTGCCTACAAGAGCAGAATGAAGCAGGAAGTACAAGAGCAGATGATAAGGGAATGCACTCCTTCCTTGGGTGCAGAAAAGAAGCCTTACAAGAAGCTGGGTTGCCTTTGATGCTTAACTGATGTCTTGCTGTGAGTCAGTACCTGGCAGGCCAGAGCCAGTACAGCTAGTCAGACTTTCTTCCACTGCAGATGGATTTGCTCCTTATAGGAAAGAAGATCTGCTTTAACCCCCCTCCCCATCAAGGCTTATCAGACTTTTTAAAGAGAAAGGGAGGGAAAACAACATTTTTCCCCCCTGTGGTTAGGAAAGTGAGATGAAGAAAGATGGTTGATGATGGTTCTAACCAGTTATGTTCTTGTGTGATGAGAGGTGAATACCTAGTTCAGATTGACTTAGCATTTGTAATCCATAATGAATCTAAAGGGCACAGCAATTTTTCTTAACATTCTGTAATGCAGTGGAGCTCATTTGAATGAATAACTGTATACATAACATATTTACTAAGCTCTTTGGCTGACTGATCTTGTGCTTGAGCTGAAAAACCTTTATGATTGATCACAGAGTGAAGGTGAAATAGCAGCTATGGAAGAATCAAAGTAAGTGTGCAAGGCACTTGTAGCGATGTGTCTGTGTTTTCAACTTCTTCACAACTGAAATGAAGCAAGCATCACAATAGTTCTCTGAAATGTCAAAACATGAGTGATGGAACAATGCTAATGGGATGAGCTTCAACAAGGCCAAGTGCCAGGTCCTGACCTTGGATCACAGTGATCCCAAGCAGTGCTATAGGTTTGGGACAGTGTGGCTGGAAAGCTGCATGGCAGACAGGGACCTGGGGGTTGTAATGGACAAGCAGCTGAATGGGAGCCAGCAGTGTGCCCAAGTGGCCATGAAAGCTGATGGCATCCTGGCTGGGATTAGAAATGCTGTGTCAGCAGGAGCAGGGAGGAGATTGTCCCTTTGTGCTCTGCTCTGGTGAGGCCACACCTTGAGTACTATGTTCAGTTTTGGGTACCTCAATACAAGAGAGATGTGGAGGTGCTGGAGTCAGTGCAGAGGAGGGCAAGGAAGGTGGGGAAGGGTCTGGAGAATAAGTCTGATGAGAAGTGACTGAAGGAGCTGGGAATGGTTAGTGTGAAACAGAGGAGGCTGAGGGCAGAGCTCATGGCTATCTGCAGCTACTTGAAAGGAGGTTGTGGAAAGGTTGGTGCTGGTCTCTTCTCCCAGGTAATTAGTGACAGAACAAGAGGGAATGGCCTTAAACTGCAACTGGGTAGGTTTAGACTGGACATCAGGAAACATTTTTCCATGGCAAGTGCAGTCAGGCATTGGAATGAGCTGCCCAGGGAGTTGGTTGGGTCACCAACCCAGGATTTGTTTAAAGGGTCGTTTGGATGTGGTGCTTGGGGGCATAGTTTAAGGGTGCACCTTGTTGAGCAGTTACTGGTTTGACTTGATATTCCTGAAGGTCTTTTCCAACCTGGATATTTTTGTGGTTCTGTGATATTGTCTGATTTCCAGAGGCAGAAAGAAGCATCCTTGGCTTGTTCCTTCTATTCATTTCTTTGCTAGTAGCCAGGTCTGCCACTTGGTCCAATAGATGATCATCTCTGTACAGTAGAAATAAAAGAATACTGTGGGTGGATTTAGTGTTTATAGGATTGTGCAACCAATGAAAAAAGTTGTGAGGCCTCAGAGCTGTCACCCATGACTTTCTTTTCAGTTTGCAATGTCTGTGTTTCAATTCAACAAATGTGATCATTGAGCAGGCTTTTGTCTTGTTTTGTGAGTCACCCCATGTGGTTTTGGATGATGGAGAAACAGCAAATCAATAGCAACATGAGAACACAGCACAGAAAATATGCCCAGTGGAAGGATCAGTCAAGCTTCTGACATAATTGTACTAAAGCATCTCTACTCTGAGCTGCCTGCCAATGAAATAAGTAGATCTGAGCTTTTGTTTATCATGCAGTGAATGCTTTCTTCAGCTCAGCTTGTCTGTACTGGAGCCTAGGATGGAAGAGCACAGGCACTAGGCTGTGATGAAAAAGGCAGTCAGTGAGTTTACTTAAGTAAAAAAGGTGAGTGTGTTCTGACTTGGCTTCAGATACCTGAAGAAAATCTAGCACTGTAACTCAACTTCACTTGGCCTTGGGCTAGGCTTAAATATTTAAGTGTGCAATGCTGCAATTATTCAGCCACGTTCATATTCATACCCCAGAATGGTACTTCTGCAGTATTAGCTGACCTCTTTCATTACCTCCTTCTGCTAGTGAAAGAGTTACTTCTGTGCCTGTTTCTCTTGACTGTAAGAAGTTCAGATAAGTAGCTCATATGAAGGCTTCTAGTTGCTGAGATTTAATGTTAAGTGTCTACATTGCAGCCTCTACCTAGAAAGTGCATTTTGCTGTGATTCACAGAATCATAGAATCAACCAGGTTGGAAGAGACCTCCAAGATCATCCAGTCCAACCTAGCACCCAGCCCTGTCCAATCAACTAGACCATGACACTAAGTGCCTTATCCAGGCTTTTCTTCAACACCTCCAGTGAAGACAACTCCACCACCTCCCTGGGCAGCCCATTCCAATGCCAATCACTGTTTCTGGCAAGAACTTCCTCCTAACATCCAGCCTAGACCTCCCCTGGCACAACTTGAGACTTATTCCCCTTGTTCTGTTGCTGGTTGTCTGGCAGAAGAGACCAATCCTTTTGGACTTGAACTAATTTAGATCTTCATTCCCAATAAAGCATTCTCAGAATTAAAATAAGCCAGAAGGAGCTGGATTTATAGTGCTGGAGTAAAAGGGCGTGAGTGTACTTTGTGGTAAGACTCTAGGGAGTCCTCCAGAGGTCTTCTGCTCTGCTCTACATGCCCTCTTGGATAACATTTATGCATTTGGTAGAAACAACAGAGAGACTGTCAGGACCTTTTCACTCACCTTGTCTCAAAGTCTTTGTTCTCTAGTGGCAGCCACAATTCTTTGCCTGCATCTGTGCAGGATGTTTAAAAAAATGAATACAGTCAGTGGCCAGCTGAATAAGTAATAAGGGACTGGATAGGTGGAGCACTCACTGGATAAGGAATTGGCTGGATGGTGGCATGCAGAGAGTGGTGATCAATGGCACAATGTCCACCTGGCGACCGGTGCCAAGTGGTGTTCCTCAGGGGTCAGTGCTGGGACCAGTGCTCTGTAACATCTTTGTCAGTGATATGGACAGAGGAATTGAGTGCACCCTCAGCAAGTTTGCAGATGACACCAAGCTGTGTGGCACAG
>WAAF01018535.1:257555-271225 GCA_013400475.1 Tricholaema leucomelas | reverse complement strand
CCTGCTCTAGTGGGAGGTGTCCCTGCCTATGGCAGGGGGTTGGAGCTGGATGATCCTTGAGGTCCCTTCCAACCTAAACCATTCTATGATTCTATTTCAGTGTTACAGTGCATCCCATCAGCTCAGTTGAGCAGAGTCACTGAGTTACTTTGCTGGTTAATACAGTGAAATTTATGCAGGCTTAATCACATTTCTTACCCCTGACAACAATGCAGATGTTGGGAACGCTAAGTGATTTTTTTTTCTTTTAATGAAGGATATAATTAATTCCTCTGGCCCTGTCCAAAAATGCTTAGTGGTCAGTCCTGCCACTGAAATGCATTTAATAATATGTAAATCTGGCATTTTGGGGCAGTTAATTAAAACCAAAGTTGCCACAGTTTCAAGTTCTGCTAATATCTGTATCGCTTCTGTCTGCAGCAGTACTGGGCTAAGTGCTTGAACTAATGGATTTTTAAAGGGCTTGGTTGGTGATCTCAGGGGAAATAAGGTATGCTGTATGAAAACATATTAATTATAGAGCCTTCTTTGTTCTTTAATGATGCATGCCCTTTCTAGAGTACCATATATTGATGTACCAACTTCGGTTTGAATCACCCGGCAAAGCTTTCTAGTTTGGTCTCATCTGCCTGGATTGTGCGTTGTAGTTATTAAAGGATCACAGTCTCACAGTCTCACAGTATCACCAAGGTTGGAAGAGACCTCACAGATCATCAAGTCCAACCCTTTACCACAGAGCTCAAGGCTAGACCATGGCACCAAGTGCCACGTCCAACCTTGCCTTGAACAGCTCCAGGGACGGCGACTCCACCACCTCCCTGGGCAGCCCATTCCAGTAGCCAATGACTCTCTCAGTAAAGAACTTTCTCCTCACCTCAAGGATGAGACTTGAGAGTTTCAATTATTAGCTATAAAGGATTCCTGAGTAGCTCAATGAATTAATTTATTTGTTAGAAGTATACAGCTTCAGCAGTTTTTTTCTGACGAGGTGATTTGTCCCTCTCAAAGATTAGTGCTACTTTCCCGTCCGTTATGTCAGGTTTTGCTCTTGAGTGTATGGAAAGCTTGTTCATGGAAAGAGGGCGTTGAGTAGCTAAAAGCTTTGGTTTACTGGAACACAGATTTGATACAATAGTTCAGAAACAGATCATTCAACTCTGCTACAGGAGAGCAAACCCAAAAAGCTCTGAAAACAACTATTGTTTTCCTAACCATCGCTGCTTGAAAGATGAGTCCCAGGAGGCCACATCTGTATACCTTTAAAATACTTTCAAGGATGATGACTAAACCACTTCCTCAGGCAGTCTGTTCCAATGCTTGACAACTCTTTAGGTGAAGAAATTTTTCACAATGTTCAATCTAAACCCCCCTATGGTGCAACCTGAGGTTGTTTCCCTCATTGCATTGTACAGAGCAATAAGATCTCCCCTCAGATTCCTTTTCTGGAGGCCAAGCAACTCCAATTTTCTCAGCTGCTTCTTACAAGACTGGTTCTATAGATTGTTTGTTGTAGAGGTTAGGCTATCAATTGGCCAAGGCAGGAATTATGACAATAGAATTGTATGTTTCTATAAGTATGTTTTATTATGTCCAGAGAAGGGCAGCAAGGCTGGTGAGGGGCCTGGAGCACAGCCCTGTGAGGAGAGGCTGAGGGAGCTGGGGGTGTGCAGCCTGCAGAAGAGGAGGCTCAGGGCAGACCTCATTGCTGTCTACAACTACCTTAAGGAAGGCTGTAGCCAGGTGGGGTTGGTCTCTTCTGCCAGGCAACCAGCAACAGAACAAGGGGACACAGTCTGAAGATGTGCCGGGGGAGGTCTAGGCTGGATGTTAGGAGGAAGTTGTTGGCAGAGAGAGTGATTGGCATTGGAATGGGCTGCCCAGGGAGTGGTGGAGTCACTGTCCCTGGAGGTGTTGAAGAAAAGCCTGGCTGAGGCACTTGGTGCCATGGTCTAGTTGACTGGATAGGGCTGGGTGCTAGGTTGGACTGGATGATCTTGGATGTCTCTTCCAACCTGGTTGTTTCTATGATTGTATGATTCTAGGTGTGATCCTGTGTTGCCTTTGTGACAAATAAAACCACTGCTTGCACAGGTAAGACAATATTAGGCAGGCAGCAACAGAACACTGGAAGAGGCTGCCCAGGCTGGTTGTGGAGTCTCCGTCTCTGGAGATATTCCAAACGGGATGCGTTCCTGTGTGATCTGGTATAGGTGATCCTGCTCTGCAGGGAGGTTGGACTGGATGAGCTTTTGAGGTGCCTTCTAGCCCCTGACATTCTGTGATTTCAAGTATTGTTAATGATCTTTGCAGCTGAGAAAGAGGATCTGTGTTATGGGATTGGTCAAATTCTTCCCAGACTCTCAGAACACGTAGCTTTCAGCTAGAAGAAAATTAAGGGAATACTTACCTGTGGCTGTCCTGTCTGAAAAGAGAGATATAAGAATTATGTGTAGCTCAGTTGCTGTTTAGACAGTGCTTTTGTTTGTGTTCAGATAATGGAACTGCTGAGGTGTTTACCCAAGCTTAGCAAAGTGGTGTCTGGAGGGTGGAGTACCTGAGACCTGTCTAAAGATGCCTATGTTATCAGCCTCATTTTCAGTATCAAAATGGAGATGACCAAAAAAGTGTATTTGAGAAGGTGGTTGTGCTGATGGTCAGAACAGGAGATCCTGTGTCTTCTTTTCCCATTGCACTCTGTCTGTGTGATCATGCCTGTTTTCTTTTGCTGCCTCTGAAGCCACTCTGACCTCTTGATGAGACATTTTGGTTTATTCAACAGGCAGAAAATTATCTCCCTTTTTTGCTTGCTGAGTGAGCTGAATTGACTCATCAAACTGTTGGAGCTAGCACAAAGGAAGTGGTAAGTACACACAGCTGGGAGGGAGAAAAAAAGGGGAAAGCTGAACCATATTTTTAGTGGTAGGAAGCTGTTGGACCAGATCAGCACTCTTGTGAAAACTCATTCTTGGTGAAGAACTCCTCTGTCATATTCACTCTGCCTCTGGTCTGGTGAAGGCTGAATATGTTGGCTGCTAAGGTTGGTGGTTCTGCAGAAATGTCTGCCAGGAGAGAGGTAATTTGATTTAAGTGGGTCCCTTGGTGGAGATGTCATTAGCAATGAATACTGATGGATTTGAGCTAATTATTGAGTCTTAGTGCATAACCTTTCAGTTCTTATATGTATTTTTATAATTGTAAAACTGGCTGTGATTTGTTGACTCTTGCAAAAGATTTTGCCATTTGCACTTCAAAAGCATTTACAGAATGCCAGAAGTTTTTGTTACAGCTACAGATGTATCCACTTACAATATTTGTTGGCCAGAGGAACAGAATGGGAATGCCTCTGAATCTGCCATGCTAAATAATGTGAGACTACTGAAGAGAATGCTTGCTGGAAAAATCTAAAGCCACAGAGGAGTAAGCATGTTGTAGACGTTGTCACTCTAGATGAATAGTAGAATGGTCTGGGTTGGAAGGGACGGCCAAAGGTCATCCAGTCCAACCCCTCCCCGCAGTCAGCAGGGGCATCCTCAACCAGGTCAGGCTGCCCAGAGTTCTCTCCAGCCTCCCAGCACTCTGTTAAGGCAGAAACTCTTTCAAGATGGGGACTCTCAAGACAGGAACCCTGAAGGTGGAAACCCTTGCTCTATTTATCCCTTTTCTAGACTAAGTGTCCATTTCCCACTTATACTGGGCACGAAAGCCCAGCCAGCCACCAGCCCAACTCCAGCCTGGGCTTCCACACGGCTCAGCCCACCTGCAGAAAGGCAGCTCTTGCTGCCCTGCTTCAAGCCCACAGGGCTGGGGGGGAAGCAGGCTTGCACCTTCTTCTCCCATTCAAACCCAGGAGTGAGAGGGAGAAGAAAGGAGTTTGGGGTACCCCTGGAGAGACAGTTCATGTCAATCACTTTGAAACAGCACCCAGCAGCCTGGTACTGTAATGCAAACAGAACTATTTCATAGATCAGGCAGTGGAGCCCATTCTTTACGAGATATCTTATGTTACTGGAAGCCAAAAGCTCTCTGTTTCCTTATAGAACACTGACAATAACTCAATTAAAGTCTATAATGACCCAAGTCAGCAGTCCACAGCAACAAAAATTTAATAGGAGCCTTATCAAGCCTGCTGACCTGTTCTCTAGAAACCATTACGGGCTCTTCGCTGTACAAAACAATTGGCTCTAATCTTAAACACTGCTAAGCAGCAGGGGGCAAATAGGCATTTTAGCACAGCTTTGCTTTTTATAAACAGTATTTAATATATTCAGGTGCCCTTAGGCACAGAGCTATATGTCAAACGATTCTGAAGCCTGGCCATTAGAGCAGGCTCTCCTGAAGTAGACAGGCATGCTTGTGCTCTCTTGATGCCTTTCAAAATGGATTGGATGCCACTCTGTTTTGGAGGTGGAAAGCTCCAGCACAGGTCTCCTTTGGGAACAAGTGTGGTTTCTGACTATCTGCTGGTGTAAATTAAAATCATTGTAAAAATTAATGGGCTCCAGAGAACCATCAGGAAGACAAGTATGCTATTAAATACAAAACTACATATATTATCCTCCTTATTTCTTTCACCAGCTTTCCATATATTGCTTTTAAAGAGTACAGATTAATGCTTATATGCAGTAGGATGTAATGGCCACTTAGTTTATAATAAGGAATATTATTATTGCAGTAGTAGTGCTGAAGACAAAGAACAACAGATGCCTAAGCTGTCAGAAGAAAACTGTGCTTACATCTCAGCCATGAGTGTTCAAAGTTCATCCACCTTGTTCATGAAATGATCAGAGGGCTGGAGCAGGTCTGCTATGAGGACAGGCTACAAGAGTTTGGGCTCTGCAGCCTGGAGAGGAGAAGGCTTCAAGAAGACCTTATAGTAGCCTTCCAGTATCTGAAGGTGGCTACAGGAAGACTGGGAAGAGACTATTGACAAGGTCCTGTAATGACAGGACAAGGGGGAATGGGTTTAAACTGGAAGAGTGGAGTTTTAAACTAGATGTTAGGAAAGGGTTCTTTACAGTGAGGGTGGGGAGACACTGGCACAGGTTGCCCAAGGATGTGGTGGATACTCCCTCCCTGGAGGTGCTCAAGGACAGGTTGGATGAGGCCTTGATTGACCTGCTCTAGTGGGAGGTGTCTCTGCCTATGTCAGGGGGTTGGAACTGGATGATCTTTGAGGTCCCTTCCATCCTAAACCATTCTATGATTCTATACCATATCACATACCAGGTAAGAGCCACAGCTCCAAGCCTTTGCAGTTTTACTCCAAGAAATACTGGTCCCCTAAAACCTAGCACTAAATAGTTTACAAAGCAGTCAGAGGCCCTTAGATGTAAATATAATTTTTTATGATTCTGATCATGCTGAAATGGTTTAGTGGTATTTATTTGCTCTCCATTAAAGAGAGGTAGAAACTAACAGACAAAAAAAGGAAATCCACTCTTTGTCTGAAATGCAACAGTCTATAGAGAGTGCACCTCCTGAGTCACTGACTCCAGGCACCTGTTGTCACAGAGTAGGGATTTTTAGTTCAGAAGGCTGTGCAGCAGATGTGTTTCATACATGTCCTTGCACTCAGGCCCACAAAACCCTTCCCAATATGCTTCAATAAAGTGAAAGACAAGAGGAAGCATCCCTAGAAGAGAAATGGGAAAGAAGTGTATATGTGTAAAAGGAGCTGTGATGAAAGATGCATTTGCAGAATCACTGAATTAATGAGGTTGAAAAAGACCTCTGAGATCAAATCCAACCTATTACCCAACACCATCTAATCAACTAAACCATGGCACTAAAGGCCACATCCAGTCTTACTGAATCACAGAATTAACCAGGTTGGAAAAGACCTTTGAGATCGAATCCAACCTATTACCCAACACCATCTAATCAACTAAACCATGGCACTAAAGGCCACATCCAGTCTTACTGAATCACAGAATTAACTAGGTTGGAAAAGACCTCTGAGATCAAATCCAACCTATTACCCAACACCATCTAATCAACTAAACCATGGCACTAAAGGCCACATCCAGTCTTACTGAATCACAGAATTAACCAGGTTAGAAAAGATCTTTTTGATCTTCAAGTCCAAGCTGTTATCTAACAATTATTTGAGGGATGAGAACAAGAAAGACTGAGAAATCTAGAGCTAAGAAATGGAGAGAAAAGATGTTTGGGTGTGCTCATGGAAGTCTAACTAAGTCACAGCCACGTTTGAGTAATGTCACACACTTGGATAATCACTGCACTTTACTTGACCCTAGGGGTGAGGTTTATCTTACTTCAGATGTTTGTGGTGCATGCATGAGCTGGGCAGCCTAATATCTCTTTATCCTGATGGAGAAAAGTAGGGAATTTTAAGACAAGTTTCCAGCATCTGCTTTAGGATGGGAATTTTTTTTTTTTAAGTTTAGTTTTTATTTTCATTCTGTGCATGAGAAACAACTTCTGCTGGTGTGGATGTTTGCTGTCAGAAATGTTATTATGAGACAGGTCCTCTGTGTCCAAGTAATGTAGACATGGAGCCATCCTCCCATGTATAATGACGTGGTTGTCTGTGATAAGTGCTGTCAGTGCTCTGTTGTGATGGTTCTGTTTGCCTCCTCCCTTTCTCTTGATTGCTCAGCTAGCAGAATGAGTTCAAAAGGTTTGTGTTTATGCAGCCGTGAAGGGGACAGAAAAGCAGGAACTTTGTGAAAAATGATCCTGTGGAAGGAGGATTTCTGGAGTTTCATTGCATTTCATTGCGTTATTCTTTTCAGTGGCTGCTGACAACTCCCTACTTAGTATTACCAACCTTTGCTAGGTTTTTTGTTGTTGTTGTTGTGGGGAGGTTTTTGTTGCTCTGCCTTTTTGGGTTTTCTTTTCTTCAGAGCTTGTAAGACTTTTATTTATTCCTTTTAACTACCAAGTCACCAATCTGACACCTTGTGAAATGGGACCTGAGGACTAATGAAGCTGAAAAAGTACGTCACGCAAGGATGCTATTTGACAAGATACCTGTGCTGCTCCAGCAGCTTCCAGCTGCCAAATGGGGCAGCTCTCTTCTTGCATTCTCCACTCCATCCTCTCAGTTTTCACTTGTGTGCTAGTTTGAGCCTAGCTGGAATATTTTGGTGAGAAGAATTAGATTATAGGCTGTGAAAAGGAAACAATGGTGATGTCTACTTCACTCATAGGCTTGCTGAGATGTATGAAAACAAGAACATAAATATAGATAACAGAGTTGCTCTCTGGCTTTGGCTGCCTTCCTTCTCTCTCTAACCTGCTGTCTATGTAACTAATCCCTCTGCTTCCTAACCCCCCTGGCCGATTCTCCAAACTCACCTTGAACATAAGGCAAAGTCTGGGATAAGGTAGAGAGGTGGAAGGGTGGTTGGGTGCCCCTCCTGGGGACTCTGGTTTCTGGGAGGGCTGTTGTGTTTCTGTATTACTTTTAAACTTGTCTATAGCTGTGTATATTGTAACTGTGCTTGCATATTGTGCTAAGTTGTAAATATAAAGCTTCATTCTTAATTTTCAGCTTGGCTGAGTCTAGTCTGGGTGATTTCATAAGAGTGGGGGTGGGGGGGTGGGTAACTCCCAAACCATCACAACTTGGTTCATCATGTTAAATAGCCAGAGCTAGCTTAACGGAAGAGCAAAATAAAGAGGCCGTAGACCACCAGTGCTGCTGATACTGGGGAGAGAGGACTGTGTGTGTTGAGGGGATACCTCTGCAGAGAGAAGGAGGAAAATCTCATTTTGGCAGCAGCATGCTCCTCCCTGTCTTACCAGAGAATGAATGCAATGGCTATAGCCAAGCATCTGAAGAAAGGAAAAAGAAGCCCTGATGATGTAGGGAGGAGAACTTTTACTCAGAAGCTGGTCCAGGCAGGTGGGTTTCATTGCATACAAACCTCATTCTGCTGGTGCTGGACACAGCAGCGGTTTACAGGACTTAAGAAAGGGCTTCTCAGGAGGGTTTGAGGTTTTAGCTGTGTGAGCAGGAGGAAGATTAGAGCACAAGCCCTACAGGGAGAAGCTGAGAGACCTGGGGAGCTGGGTCCCTCAGTTTAAGAAAGATGTTGAGGTGCTTGAATGTATCCAGAGAAGGGCACCAAGGGTGGTGAGGGGGCTGGAGCACAGCCCTGTGAGGAAGGGCTGAGGGAGAGGGCAGACCTCATTGCTGTCTACAACTACCCGAAGGGAGGTTGTAGCCAGGAGGGGGTTGGTCTCTTCTGCCGAGCACTCAGTTATAGAACAAGAGGACACAGACTCAAGCTGCACCAGGGCAGGTTTAGGCTGGATGTTAGGATGAAATTCTTCACAGAGAGACAGATTGGCACTGGACTGGGCTGCCCGTGGTGGAGTCACCATCCCTGGACATGTTTAAAAGGAGTCTGGATGTGGCACTCATTGCCATGGTTTAGTTAATTAGGTGTTAGGTGATAGGTTGGACTCGATGATCTGGAAGTTCTTTTCCAACCTGGCTAATTCTGTGAATCTAATGTTTTATATCAGGTTTGTAAAACAAAATAGTAGATGTAGTGGAGAAAAAGGTTTTGTAGGATGTGTTTATGTTTTTATGGAATCAGTCCCGGTGAGTTTCCTTTGGGTACTTTTCTGATTTCTCAGTGGGGATCATTAGAGGTAAGGAAATGGCCCTGGTAGGACATTTCCACTTCTAAAATGTAGTCTTGCTCTATGACCAGGTCCATGAGTTGTCCTGAGGTCTTACTGCCTGTGATTAGGAAGGAAACTTGTTTTACATGCGCTAAGATGCCTAAGGAGAAGTTGTAACTCTTCCTCCAATTCTCCACCTGGAAGCTGCTTTTGTTTCAATTAAAATGTCTTTGGATTTTTAGAAACATTTAACACCTTTTATGTGCTTTTCTTTTTCCTTATGAAAAGTGGCAGGGTCTAGAGCCCCTGAAGTGAAGGTGAGCCTGTGTTTGACAGAGAGCTGTTCTCTGTTAGGTGGGGAAGTGTGAACTCGTCTTGTCTCACTAACGACACAGAGTCAACATCTCATTTTCCTCCCTGTAGCAATCTCTCTAAAGCAAAATTATTTTGGAAGTCTTGGGAAAGAAAAAAAAGTTGTATTAGAGTAAGTTTTACTGATTTTGTCAGTGTTGACCTCCTAAGTAGCTGTGGATTGAGTTCTTGCCAGCACTCAGGAACATTACTAGTTCCTTTAAGAGAACGTGGGCTGAGGAAAGTATCCGTCACAGAGAGGGAAACAAAAAAAAGCCAATAGGCTCAGAGGATTTGATATTGTTTATGTCTCTTTGAACTCATTCATAATGATTCCCATTCTTTTTGGATTTCAGAGGCTTATTTTTGAAGGATGAACAGTTGAATGCTGATCCTTGCTAAAGCAAACACGGGGTACATCTGGTGCATTGTACATCTGTCCTCTGACAACAGTGGGCAATTGGACATTCTCCAAGGTGGTATTATGTCATAGGCTGTGCTTTGTCTTGTGTCTTACTGGAGATTCCAGACTCTCTCATTTTTGTGGCAGTGCTTTCATGTAGAGATGCTGCTGCTTCTTCTTCTTCTTCTTTTTTTTTTTTTTTAACTTCCCTTCTGGAAGTTTTCTTTGTGTTATCACACAAACACAGACTGTAAAATGAAAACGTGAAGCCAAAATCCTGTAGTTAGAATCATAGAATAGAATCACTGAATCAGTCAGGGTTGGAAGGGACCACAAGGATCATCTAGTTCCAACCCCCCTGCCATGGAGAGGGACACCCTACCCTAGATCAGGCTGGCCACAGCCTCATCCAGCCTGGCCTTAAACACCTCCAGGGATGGGGCCTCAACCAGCTCCCTGGGTGGCCTCACTTAGGCCGTGTGGGAGTGGGAAAGACATGGACTCATACCAATATGGTACCTAGGAGGTCAAGCCATTTGTTGAAGCCAAGTGTGATGCTTATATCATGGAGTTTGGTATGGGAGTATGTACTTCTGATAGGCTTACACAGCAGAAACGGGCTGTCCACAGGCATAGAGGCAGACCTGACCGACTGTCCCCCTTAATCCCCCTTTGTGCAGCTAGCCAAAGCATTTTCCCGTTCCCAGGGCTGACCAGCCTGCCCTCCTTGCACAGCTCAGCTACAGGTAGCTGCTCTGCTGGCCTCCCAAGGCCACTTTTCTGCAGCTGTGTCTGCTTATCAGAATGACCAAAGTCTGTTCAATTTCTCAGCCCTGCACAAACCCTGGCACCTGGGCAACCCGTTCCAGGCTCTCAGCACTCTCATGCTGAAGAAATTCCTCCTCATGCCCAGCCTGAACCTACCCACCTCCAGCTTTGCTCCATTCCCCCTAGTCCTGTCACTCCCTGCTAGCCTAAAGTCCCTCCTCAGCTTTTTTTGTAAGCCCCCTTCAGACAGTTGATTTGATTAGCTAATGATGGGCTTCTTCCTGTTCATACCCATCTGAACCTTCAGGGCCCAGGCCCTGGAGTATCTGTAGAGAGAGAGACTGGAGAAGACTAAGTGATCATATAATGATGATTAAACACCAAAGTCTTTCTCTAATAAAGAAATGAGGTACAACCTAATTACTACTGTTTGCTAGTAAAGATTGATTGTTGAGATTGAAGCTGCTAGTAAAGATTGATCCATTTATCATTTCACTCTCTGTAATGTTTAAAATGTTCCTCCTTCCCCCTCACCAATTTTTAATAAAGTGAAACCCTGGAAATCTTTTCAAACTTTTAAGTTTAAGGAAAAAAGCCACATCACTCACTGTGATGGTTTGGGAGTTACCCATTCCCCCCCTACACAATGAAGTCACCCAGACTAGACTCATCTGGATGGAAGTTAAGGAGTGAAGCTTTATATTCACAGCTTAGCACAATATGCAAGCAGGTGTTTACAATATATCACTGCTTAGACAGCTATAGACAGAAATATGCAAGTTAAAGGTAATACAGAAGCACAGTAACCCCCCCCAGGAGGGGCTCCCAACCACCCTTCCTCCTCCTTTCCACCCCTCTACTTATCCCAGAGTCTGCCTTATGGTCAAGGTGAGCTGCAAGGGTTGGCAAAGGGGGTTAGGAGCAGAAAGATTAGTTGGGTTACAGAGATCCAAGCAGAAGGGAAACACAAACTCCGACAGACAGAGACTCTCTGTCTTATCTATGTTTTGTGTTCTTGTTTTTATACATCTCAGCAAGCCTATGAGTGAAGTAGACATTACCATTGTTTCCTTTTCACAGCCTGTCATCTAAGTAGTCTCATGACAATATTCCAATTAGCCTCAAACCAGCACACTCACTGAGGCTCAGGTAGTCACAATGAAATGATGATAACATGAAAAGTTATTCTTCCACAGCTACCTTTGTGCTTCAGCCCACCTCAGTACAATGTAAAATACTAAATGTTTAAGGCTCGTTGAAAAGTTCAACCTTTTTCACTGAGAAGCTAGCAGTTGTGCCTGGGATGAGACCCCACCTGGAGTACTGTGTACAGTTCTGGAGCCCCCAACACAGGAAGGACATGGAACTGTCGGAGTGAGTCCAGAGGAGGCCACAAAGATGCTCAGAGGGCTGGAGCACCTCTCCTACAAGGACAGGGTAGGAAGAGTTAGGGCTTTTCAGCCTGGAGAAGAGAAGGCTTCAAGGAGACCTTGTATTAGCCTTCCAGTATCTGAAGAAGGCCTACAGGAAGGCTGGGGAAGGTCTATTTACAAGGTCTTGTAATGACAGGATGAGGAGGAATGGGTTTAAACTGGAAGAAAGGAGATTTAAACTGGATGTTAGGAAGAAGTTCTTTACAGTGAGGGTGGTGAGACACTGGCACAGGTTGCCCAGGGAGGTTGTGGATGCTCCCTCCCTGGAGGTATTTTCTTTTCTCTTCTGAAATGAGAAATTGGTGGACTGATAAAATGTAAAAGCTTAGGTGGGACAAATGTAGAACTGATTCAGTTCCTTTTTGAGTATTTTTCCTTGTTAGGCTTTGTGTTGTTGGTGTAGGAAAAGGAAGGCCATAGTCTTGTGGTCTGCTTCTCTGCTGGTAGTCTGATAGGTGTTTGTTCTTTCTTCACAGGCAAACCAGGAGGTTTCTCTCTCTTGCTTCTTGCTTCCTCCTCTGTCATTTCTACTCCCCTGACCTTTGCCTCTACTGATGCTGGAGTGGATTGGACATTGCTCTTGACACTTAGAGTTTTGAAGATGTTTGCTTTAACTTTAGATTAAAATCTTTTGGCTTTAAATGAAAGAAGTTCATTGTTATGCCTTTGGTCCTCTGAAGAGACGGAATTCATCGCTCCATAAACCTGTACAATTGCCACCACAATAAGGTGCTTCCTCCTACTCTGGGCATCCTATATATTGTTATGATTTTGCAATGCACTCCTTTGTACTGCAGCTATAGAAACCCCCTTTAATTTACCTTGATTTTTGCAAAGACACCTTTGCAACAATTCCTTTATGTCCTCAAAGAAGACCTCCAGCTCCAGTGGTTTGCCTGTCTTATTGTCTCTTACCCTGGTGTTGTATTGCATGAGGCCTCACAGAGATTCATAGTTCCCAGGTCCAGTTGTGCCCCAATTCATTGTGCTTCAGGGGACATCCCTGTCCTTTCTGTGTCTTTCTGTTCAAAGGAAACCCAAGAAGGTAGGCATGACCTGTGCTCTATTAAGTCTTCTGATGTGGATGATCAGAAGACCGTGACTGCAGGGCACATTGTGAAGTGCCTTTTGCCTCCAATCTAGAAATAGTCTCTTTGAGTTGAGTCTAAATTTGTGTTTCATTGAAGTAGGTTCTTGTGTTCCCCAAAGAAGATGAGAGAAGGAAGGAGGAAATAACAGTGAGTTCCAGCATTGCAACAGATCAGTTGGGCTACTGCAGGAGAGGTCTGTTTCATTCATCACCTGCAAGATAATGATGTGAACAGACTATTTCTATTAAATTGTAGTGCCTGTTTGTTAAAGCAATTATTTATAGTGTTTCTCCCACTGTAGCTACAATTCCTCACCACTGATGTGAGGACTGGCTCTCAAAGGCCTCCCACAGACTCTTTCTCCTTGCAAACATATTCATCTTACCCCTTTTGATTTAGGCTAAACACAAGGGAAAAGGCCAAACTTTTGTAGGTCTCTGTGCCCATCACACACACGCACGAGGAAGCAGCGAGGCTATATCCTTTGGAACACCCAATGAAGAAGAAAAAAAACAAAGGCATCTGTTTTCAAGATAATTGATTTTCATACATTTCAAATGTGCAGTCTGGAAAGGGTTGGCTTAGCATGTTAGAAAATATTAACCATTTTCCCTCAACCCCACCCTGCAGATCCGATTATATGTTGCACATTGAATTGAGTATTCGGTAAGGCACAAAGCCGTGGAAGCCAATTTTCCTGTTTCTAATTGCACTGCTTGCTTCAGTTCCCCTTGTAATAGTATTCAGACCAGTTGAACATGCAGTTTATCCTGTGCTTTTGATATAAACTACCTGAAAATGTAGCTCCACATACATATATATGGCACAGTTGACTTGCTGGAGGGCAGGGATGCCATCCAGAGGGACCTGGACAGGCTGCAGAGGTGGGCCCAGGCCAACCTCATGACGTTTAACAAGGCCAAGTGTAAGGTCCTGCACCTGGGTCGGTGCAATCCCAGGCACAGATACAGGCTGGGTGGTGAATGGCTGAGAGCAGCCCTGAGGAGAAGGACCTGGGGGTCTGGG
>WAAF01018535.1:222906-257370 GCA_013400475.1 Tricholaema leucomelas | reverse complement strand
CCTGGGAGGCATTTAAGGCCAGGCTGGATGAGGCCTTGAGCAACTTGCTCTAGTGGGAGGTGTCCCTGCCTATGGCAGGGGGTTGGAGCTGGATGATCCTTGAGGTCCTTTCCAACCTAAACCATTCTATGATTCTATGACTCTATGATTCTATATATGTATATATAGATAGGTGCTTGGTGAGTTTTACACTGTTCGGATCCTCTACTCTAAAATGCCAGCAAGGATGAAAGAAGTAATTATACAATTTATGCTTGCTGGCATCTTTGCATTTATTTTATTTGCTAAGAAATCCAAGGCAACAAGTAATTAAAGGGAAAAGAGCAGTGCAGTAATAGGCAAGAGGAGCTCACTGATTAAAGCCGAGAGCTACATTTCAAATATGGTAGCGAATACAATATTTTAGATCACTTACTCCTTTGCTTGCAAAAACTATCGAATCAAAGAAGCCTGACACAGAAGAAACCAAAAGGCATTCATACAATTAAGTATTTCCTGCACAAGGTCTGAAAAAAAATAGGGTCTAAGAATAGGGTCGAAGGCATTTCTTATTATACAGAGTTTTCATGTTGTATGAAAGGCAGTAATTCTAGGGGAAAACGCACTCGTTATTAAATAGTGCTATTGCTTCACTCTTTTGACCCTCATCTTCTGGATAAACCCCAATGGTGACTATAAAACTGCCTGAAAGGAACTCTGCCAACTCCTAGTCCACGTGTAAATGTCTTTGTAACTACTGAGGGATGCTACTTTCTGCACTTGCTTCAGGAGGAGGGCTGGAGAGAGAGCAGCTGCGGCTTGCTGGCAGCGGCTCAGTCACAAGCTGCTGCCAGAGCCCCTGCTTCTGCCTCCCCTGGGGAGATGTGGCTACCGCAGCGCCTAGCAGAGATGCGACTTTACAGCTGCTTGTGTGACCAGGGCAGTGAGGGGCAGGCAGAGCATTCCTGTGAATCTGGCCAATGCCCTTTTTATAGGGTGAAATCCTACCCTTGTGAAATCAATGGGATATTTGCCATCAGAGGGCCAGAGTTTCTCCCAGAAGTTGCTCATTGTAATCTGAGCCTGGCGGGCAGGCATCACTGGGAGTGGAGAAAAAAATTCCTCAGCCTCCTCCAGTTTATTCCTCTTAGGCTCAGTTTTCTACTGTCTTATAGGTGAAGTCTAATTTTTCTTTGCCCCTAAGGCCTGGCAAGCTGGGAGTTCGTTAGGACTACCTGCTCTCTTTATCCTCCCCCGGGTGCCAGCTAAAATTGCAGGAGGGAGTCTGACTCAGGCTGCTCCAGGAGGCTGTGTAACAGTGGAGGCGAATTGTAACTGACACTTTACCTCCTGTTTTTCCATCCCCAAATCCTTTCCTCCCTGCTTGGCTATTTGCAGGGTAAGGGTGATACAGGAGGTCTCGTCCCTCCCTCCTTCCCCTGGCGATGGTGCTTCTCTCCCACTCGGTGCAAGCGAGATGGCTGGAGGGGAGGTGGGTGACGAAGAAGAAAGGGTTTTCAGGCAGGGGGAAGCACATCTGTTGTTTCTCAGATTAGAATTGAGCCCCTAATAGTTGTCTGACAATTTGCAAGTTGGATTTATAAATCTGCCTGAGCTATAAACGCATTGTGCAATTTATAGAACCTGCCAGCAAATCTCAACTGTGAACCCTTGATTTATACACCACCCCTCTAAACACTGACTTTTAGTTTGGTTTTGACTAAACTGTTTCAGTATGTGGTAAGCCAGAGAAAAAATTTCCACATCCTAAATGGGATTAACAAATCTTAAATCAGACCTGTAAGGCCTACAGCAGATTTGCAAATCATAACAATAAATCCAAAATAAAACTTGGGTGTTTCCCCCCCCCCCCATATTGTTTCCTCCCTCCCCTTGGCTTACAAATCCTGATGTTGCAGCTGGTTGGAAAGGAAGTGATTTATAAAGGAAGAATTTAAAGCCCAACTGTCAGCATGATCAACTTTGAGAGGTCTGGCTCCTCACATCTCATCTCGAGCATTTTGATTTACAAACTGTAGTCAGGTTCTCTCTATGGCAGATTTCTCTCCTGAAGCTTGGAGTTGTTTATTGTGAGATCTGCAAAAGGTTAAACTCTCTGTATGCCACGGTTTGACTGGCTTGGTGGCAGCGTTATGGAAAAGGTGATGCCTAATCAGATTGCAGCTGGCAAAAGTGCCCCGCGTAACATTTGGTTGTCAGAGAAAACAAACAGCAGCTGAGCAATAAATTCTTGAAATGTTAATAAGCTGAGCTCCTCGAGTCCTCCTTGCTGTGAGGATCTGTAAGGCACAACTCACACCTTCAGCAGCAGCAACACCAGAGATGTAGGTCCCCACACTGCTTTGTGCCACGAGAGGTAAGATTAAACGTGGGTTCCGTTCCTCACGGAGGATAGATGCTTCAGCTTGTAAGTAAGGGCACTGCCGAGCCAGGGCTGTTGCTGGTTCTTTTTCAGGTTTGAGATCAGATTTTCTTTGTAACTCAGGTCAATACCTGGCTTGAAAATTCAGAGAAATAAAAATGCCTGACAATTAAAACTCCATAATTACAGAATGCATTCTGGAGACCGAAATCCATGTAATAAGCTGCTTCTTTCCGAGGAAACAAAAACCTCACCAACAATCGAAAGCAACTTCAGTGGCAAGAGCATATTTAATTTATGGAATATTTATGTGAATTTGTTTCTACTTGAGAAATTAGCTCCTACTAATCAGATAAGTAATTTAAAGATCACTTTCTATACTCCAGAGTGATCAATTTAAATGCCCATTTTTCCCCGTTATCAATAGCCAAGCTTGTCTTTATCTCATTTACCATGTTTTCCTTCTGCCTCCTCTTCACCTCTTCTTTAATGATTTAATACCAAGAATCTTTTCATATCAAAGAACTTGGCAAATAGTATGTAAGAGGCCTGTGTCCCTGCTACTGTTTGGATTTGCTCTCTGACATATGCATACAGAATTACAGAACAGTCAAGGTTGGAAGGGACCTCAAGGATCATCCTGTTTCAACCCCCTGCCATGGACAGGGGCAATTCACACTACATCAGGTTGCTCACAATCACATTCAGCCTGGCCTTAAAAACTTTCAGGGATGAGGCTTCCACTATCTCCTTGGGCAACCTGTGCCAGTGTCTCTGCACCCTCATGCTGAAGAACTTCTTCCTAGCATCCAATCTGAATCTCCCCTCCTTTAGCTTTGCTCCATTCCCCCTAGTCCTATCACTACCTGACACCCTAAAAAGTCTCTCCCCAGCTTTCCTGTAAGCCCCCTTCAGATGCTGGAAGGCCACAATAAGGTCTCCTTAGAGCCTGCTCCTCTCCAGACTGAATAACCCCAGCTCTCTCAGTCTGTTTCCATAGCAGAGGTGCTGCAGCTCTCTGATCATCATTATGGCCCTTCTCTGCACACATTCCAGCATGCTCATATCTTTCCTGCAATCGTGGTCCCAGAACTGGGTGCAGTGTTCCAGGTGGGATCTCACCAGAGTGGAGTAGGAGGGCACAATCACCTCCCTCAACCTGCTGGCCACACTTCTCTTGATGCAGCCCAGGCTCTGGTTGGCTCTCTGGGCTGCCTGTGTACATGTTGAACCTGGACCCCCAAGACCTTTTCTTCAGGCCACTCACTGCCCAGCCTATATTGATGCTTGAGATTGCCTCTACCAAGACCATAAGATAGGACCATACAATACCTTATAGCTCAGAGGCTACTTTCAGTATTATTTGAGCTCCTTGAGAATTTCTGGGCATCTGCAGCCAGAAGACAGAGGCAACCAAGCTATAACAATGACTCATGTTAATATTCCTGTCTTTTAAAGTTAATCAGTATTTGCCTAAACTCAAATTAAAAAGCTTGGCTGTGCTTTAGGTGCTCAAAAATGGAGATCTCTCAGGTAATATATTAGGTGGTAGAGCAACCTGGTCTAGTTGAGGATGCCCCTGCTGACTGCAGGAGCAGGGGTCGGACTAGATGACTTTTGGAGGTCCTTCCCAGCCCAGCCCATCCTATGATTCTATCACTCTCTGATTATATGGTTCTGTGATCCCATGACTCTCTGATGCTATGATTCTATGCTAAGTCAGCCTGTACAAATAAAACTGGAATCTGATTGATTAGGATAAAAGTGGAATAGTTTAGATTTCTGAATTATCTTCCCAAGATGATTATTTTCCTTAGTTTTGATGCAGTTCTGTTGAAATTTAAATAGGAGCAGCTATTTTACACACTGATCTCTTTGTATGCAGCAAGCATGTGCCTACCAAGCCCAAGTGACACCAGCTGCAGCTGGAAGGTGTTTAATTGGTGCCAAATCGATTATTACCTGATTAGTCTAATATTTCCTCCAAGGCACAAAAAGGACTGGGGGTATCCAGTCAATACTGCTCCATACTTATTATCCTGGTGTAGCTTAGGACCTTCATGTGAAGTTCAAGGCAGATCTGATGTGTTGCAACAGAATCCATGCCAAAGAAGGAAGCCACAGGATCACAGGATATTAGGGGTTGGAAGGGACCCGAGGAGATCATCGAATCCAACCCCCCTGCCAGAGCAGGGCAATACTATCTAACACAGATCACAGAGGAACACATCCAGACAGGCCTTCAAAATCTCCAGAGAAGGAGACTCCACAGCCTCTCTGGGCAGCCTGTGCCAGTGCTCTGTGACCCTTACAATAAAGAAGTTCCCCCTTGTGTTGAGGTGGAACCTCTTTTGCTGCAACTTACACCCTTTGCTCCTTGTCCTATGCCAGGGAGCAGTGAGCAGAGCCTGTCCCCCCGCTCCTGGCAGCCCTCAGATACTTACAAACATTTATCAAATCCCCTCTAGGTCTTCTTTTCTCTGGACTAAAGAACCTCAGGTCCCTCAGCCTCTCCTCATAAGCCATGCCCTCCAGTCCTCATAGCCCTCCACTAGACCCTCTCCAGACATAGAATCATAGAATGTAGAATGGTTTAGGTTGGAAGGGACCTCAAAGATCATTCAGTTCCAACTCCCCACCATAGGCAGGGACACCTCCCATTAGAACAAGTCACTCAAGGTCCCATCCAAGCTGGCCTTGACCACCTCCAGGGAGGGAGCAGCCACAACCTCCCTAGGCAGTCTGTGCTGTAAAGAGCCCTTTCCTCACAACCAGTTTAAATCTCCTCTCTTCCAGTTTAAACCCATTACTCCCTGTCCTGTCATGACAAGACCTTGTAAATAGTCCCTCCCCAGCCCTCCTGCAGGCCCCTTCAGATACTGGAAGGCTACTCCAAGGTTTCTTCAAAGCCTTCTCTTCTCCAGGATAAAGAGCCCTAACTCTTGTGGCTTGTCCTCATAGGAGAGGTGTGCTCCAGCTCTCTGAGCATCTTTGTGGCACTCCTCTGGACTCACTCCAACAGTTTTATGTCCTTTATCCTTTTCTATTAAATCCACTGAAACTCCTTAAAAGTGGATGGGATGATTCTGATGCAGCTAAGCATTTAACTTTCAGTGTGACAGACATTGTGATGTGACAGACAACTGCCTGGGTCTGAAAGAGATGAGATCCAGTGTGCTGGTGCCTACTGATTACACAGTGATTACTTAAATCCTTGTTTGTTGTTGGGAGCTGTTTACCAAACACAGCAGCCCATCAAGAAGAGACTTCCCAATCAGAACAAATAAACTACATAATCCTAATAGCAAACAAAACGTTACAGAAATAATGAGAAACTCCCAGGAGAGTGAGTTGTTGGGGTTGGGGGGGCTGGAGTATGAATGAGTACCTTTGGCAGTAAGCACATCCCTCACTACAGCCTGCTGATAAATTTTCAGGGCCCAAACTACTTCCTACCTGACCAACCTAAGCTCCTTTTATGATCAGGTTACCTGCCTGGTGAAGGTGGGGCAGGCTGTGGATGGAGTCTACCTGGACTTCAGCAAAGCCTTTGACACTGCCTGCCACAACAAGCTCCTGGCCAAGCTGGCAGCTCATGGCTTGGACAGATTCACTCTGATATGGGTCAAGAACTGGCTGGAAGGCCAGGCCCAGAGAGTGGTAGTGAATGGTGCCACATCCAGTTGGCAGCTGTCACTAGTGGTGTGCCCCAGGGATCAGTGCTGGGCCCAGTCCTGTTCAATATCTTTATTGATGATCTGGAGCAGGGGATTTAGTCCAGCATCAGTAAGTTTGCAGGTGACACCAAGCTAGGAGCAGCTGTGGATCTGGTGGAGGGTGGGAGAGCCCTGCAGAGGGACCTGGCCAGGCTGGATGGGTGTGCAGAGGCCAATGGGATGAGACTGAACAAGGCCAAGTGCAGGGTTCTACACTTGGGCCACAACAACCCCAAGCAGCACTACAGGCTGGGGACAGAGTGGCTGGAGAGCAGCCAGGAAGAAAGGGACCTGGGGGTGCTGGTAGAGAGTAGGCTGAAGATGACCCAGCAGTGTGNTAGCCAGGTGGGGTTGGGCTCTTCTGCCAGGCAAGCAGCAACAGAACAAGGGGACACAGTCTCAAGTTGTGCCAATGGAGGTCCAGGCTGGATGTTAGGAGGAAGTTGTTGGCAGAGAGAGTGATTGGCATTGGAATGGGCTGCCCAGGGAGGTGGTGGAGTGGCTGTCCTTGGAGGCATTAAAAAAACACCTGGCTGAGGCACTTAGTGCCATGGTCTGGTTGATTGGCCAGGGCTGGGTGCTAGATTGGGCTGGATGATCTTGGAGGTCTCTTCCAACCTGGTTGATTCTATGATTCTATGATTCACGGCAGGGAAGCAGGTTGTACAGATGACAAGATATTATGTAAAAATAAGCATAATTGCAGACATGTTTTTGTGGTGGTTAATCTATTTATTTATTTATCTCCCCACCCCCCACCCCAAACCCACCTAATTATGATAGTAGTATGGTTTTAATAATGCATAGGAGCATGCAGAATAAGTAAGTATCTATTACTGCTCAGCAAAACGACCTTTTGTTTCACTCGGGCTTGCTTTTACACAAGCATAGCAAAACTACCACAGGAAGAGCTATGGGATTTGAAAAGCCATTTGACCTATGATGAAAAGGAAAAGGAGAATTCAGAAATTTGCTTTGTGGCTTTAAGAAGGCAGAAGAAATTTCATACATATATATACATATATACACACATCCATAAAAAATTGCTTTGTGGCTTTAAGAAGGCAGAATATATCTCATCTACACACACACACATATATATATATGCACAGACATATATATATAGATAAAGGCATAAATATATTTACCCTTCTGCCTTGGAGTAATGGCACTAAAATCTGCAGAGAAAAAGCTTGTGTAGGTTTGGGAATTTGTGAAGCAGAAGAAGTCTTTGTTTATGTGATTGCAGTTGACATGCATGCATACCTAAAGGGGTGCATGGATTTTCTCAACTGCAGATCAAAATTTTCTATACTTCCTTGGAAATCTTTCCCTGGCTGAGCTGAAACCCCTGGAGATCTTTATATGAGCAAAGTCACAGTCAAGAATTTGAAGTGAAAGGTCTTTTCTGCATTGCGCTGCACTGAGTTAAAAGAGGACTTGAGCACCCCAAGGACCTTATGAAGTGCCAGCATATGGCATCCAGGAGTTCAGGCAACATTACTAAACCTGAGTTCAGTCAGTCCAAGCTGAGGATGGACTTTATGTGGTCTGAGTATAAAGGGGCATTTGAATGTCCCAGTGTTTGGTTTCACGATTGTATGCCAGGATGAATCCCACTTTGTAGCAGCGTATATGGGCACAGATTCTTGCCATCTGCATAGAATCATAGAACAGAATCAGTCAGGGTTGGAAGGAACCACAAGAATCATCCACTTCCAGCCCCCCTGCCATGGGCAGGGACACCCTACCCTAGAGCAGGCTGGCCAGAGCCTCATCCAGCCTGGCCTTAAACACTTTCAGGAATGGAGCCTCAACCACCTCCCTGGGCAACCCATTCCAGGCTCTCACCACTGTCATGCTGAACAACTTCCTCCTCACGATTGATATCAAAACATGCCTCTATCTTTCTGGGAAAAAAATCCATTTTTTTCCACTTTAAAGACTTGGAAATCCTTGACAGAAAACAGAAAGTAAAATATTGATTTCAGGCTGTTCCAACATGATTTCCAATGTATTACTTTAACCAAACCAAGAAGTTTCATCTTGGGCTAAATAGATGTTAAAAAGTGTACTTTTAAATTATTGGGTTTTTTTTGACTGTAGTTTGCTAGGACACTGTTAGGAATTTTCTCATCATTTCAAATGCAAATAACTCCTACCTCATGCTCCTCAATGGGTCAGCCTCCCCTGCCTGTGCTGCAGCAGGGCTTACTTCAGGGACCTGTAGCAGCACGAAACGAGAAGTGTTAGTGGAAGTTCAGAGGAAGTGAGTTGCTCTGGGAAAACAAAGTGTTTGGCTCCTGAAATATAGCTCTTATGAAGCATTGTGGCAGCTTACAAGGGTCAGATTAAATACTGAAGTGAATCATTTGTTTATAGGACTGCTGAGATGTTTTCTTCAGTAGAATGCATATGTTCATAGTTCCCTACAATAATCTTCACCTTTCATCTAAAATAGTTTTTTTTCCTCTTTGCTTTCATGTGTTTGAGGTTTTTTGGTTTTGCTTTGTTTGTTTGCTTTTGTTTGTTATTTTTTTTCGCCCCAAAAGATCATAGAATCATAGAATCAACCAGGTTGGAAGAGACCTCCAAGATCAGCCAGTCCAACCTAGCACCCAGCCCTGTCCAATCAGCTAGACCATGGCACTAAGTGCCTCAGCCAGGCTTTTTTTGAATGCCTCCAGGGAGGGCAACTCCACCACCTCCCTGGGCAGCCCATTCCAATCACTCTCTCTGTCAAGAACTTCCTCCTAACATCCACCCTAGACCTCCTCCAGCACAACTTGAGGCTGTGTCCCCTTATTCTGCTGCTGGTTGCCTGGCAGAAGAGCCCAACCCCACCTGGCTACAACCTCCCTTCAGGTAGTTGTAGACAGCAATGAGGTCTGCCCTGAGCCTCCTCTTCTGCAGGCTGCACACCCTCAGCTCCCTCAGCCTCTCCTCACAGGGTTCTGTTCCAGACCCCTCACCAGCTTTGTTGCCCTTCTCTGGACACGTTCCAGTATCTCAACATCTCTCTTGAACTGGAAATAAGACATTACTATTGAAAAACTGTATTTTAAGAACCTTACCACTTGGAAAACTATTTCTGATGAAAAATAGTTTGGTTTAGTCTGTTCTTTCTACCATTCTAATGCTCAGTTTTGTAGCCTCATTCATGCAGAAGCATGTGCAAATATAACTGCCCTGCTTGGCTTGGATACTCCAAGGTGCCCTAGGCATTAAAGACAAGCTGTTACATATTACTCTGTCAGAAAACACTCTCTAACGACCCTTTTTCAGCATTGTGGCCATTTGAGTTAGATTTCTAGCTCAGACATAAAACAATTCAAAACAGAGAAACTTGGAAGTGGAAGCTCTGAGTGGAGAGGTGAATATTCTAGGGAAGGTCTGAGTGGAGAGGTGAACATTCTAGGGATAGGCCATAGAATGGCAACAATGGCTAAGTTAATATAATTTCATTGGAGCCCCAAGAGCTTTATGTCTGGAAGCACAGCTTAAACATTTCCCTCGCTGCTTCTCCTGTGCCCGCTTCTGTCTTCCCCTGCCGCTATTTGAGCCACCGCTGCTTTTGCTGCTTCGCCGCTGCTTGATCCCTTCCCCATCTTCCTTAAGGTTATTATATTTCTGCAGTAGTTTATTTTCCTTATACTGTTATATATTTAAACTATAAGAAATACAATTTATTCTTTCCTGGCTTTCCAAAAGAAATCTGTGTTGTAGTGAGTTTACCGAGGGAGGGATCCGCCCCTAGCCGGTACAGGCACAATAAAAGCAAAGATGAGGAAATGTGTTTTGTATTTAACTTCTGAGGTGTTCAGCTTGTTCTGGACAGGACATACTCCAACAATAAGATTTTGCTCTCTATTCTCAGCTCTTTCCAACCCTGCCTCCACATTTCCAGTAAGAAAGAGTGAGAGGAAAGAAGAAGGCTCCCTTTCTGGGTAGCTGTAAGATGGAAAAGCTCCATAGTGAGACAAGAGAATAGGAGCGCTCAATACTATCTTCTCTGTGCGAACAGAACAAAGACTGTTTCCATGGCCCTTTGCCTTGCCTTGCCTTTTTCTCCCTTGGTGGTGAAAGTCATCCCAGCAGCCCCTGGCAGTGGGGAGAAACTGCTCTGACTTCTCTTAGTCCCTTGTGAATTAGTCTCAGATGTGACAGAGATCCCCTCTTGCTCAGAAAAAAAAATCTGCATGTTATTGGAGCAAGTTGCTAAATTATTGTTAACCTTTGATGGGAAGTCCCAAAGAACAAAGGACAGCAGGATTTTATGAACTGATACAGGTCTTAGTAGTTCCTTCAACAAGCCATCATATCAAAAGAGATTTAAAGTAAAGAAGAAGGAGATTCCTGATGGGATAAACTTTTTCTTATGTCTTTGAATTATAGGTCAGGCTTTGCTTTTTAACAACGACAAAGAAGTCAGAGCAGGTATTGACTTCACAATGCTGCAGATCAGGCTTGTGTACTCATGCAGATATAAATGAGAATTCAAAGCCAGACACCATCTCACAGAGGGAAGAAATGGAAAATTAAACCTCTCATTATTGCAATGGAAATTATAGGATTACATCTATCACCCTTAGCTTATAACAAATGTTGTAGCCAGCTTTGTTGAGTGGATTTGCAAAAGTCTTTGGAAATTAGAAATTTAGAAATACTGGAGAAAGCAATAATAATTGCAAGCTGCTTTTTTATCTTTGTGAGATACATATAGAGATAGATATAAAACTTCTGGCTTTCTTAAAAGCAGCAGAATCATCTCTTCAGCCTCATCTGCTCTTTTTAAGATAGATTTCACTGCAAACTGGAGGAGTAGCTTAATGAAGACCATATCCTTAAACATCTGCATCCATTGGATGAGTAGATCAAATCTCTGCTTCCCTTAGGTGCATTTGACTTGGCCCTATTCTTACTGGCTTTGCTTGCAGCAGGGATTTAACTCGTAGTGTTTAATCTTTCAATTCTTAATATTCATCTGTGCTGTCAGTTTATTTAGTAAACATTTAATATGAATTTAATTCAACAGGATGATGTTTAAAACTGAAAAAGTTCTGCTTATATTTTTTTTTCCTATCATAAGTTGTCCTGAAAAGAAAAGATGATATACAAAAAGGAAAAAAAAAACCAAACAAACCAACAACAGTGACATTTAAAGCTTGGCAGTGAGCAGCACACAGGCTGTCAAGCATTTTTCTTTGACTTCTTGACACAGCAAAGAAAGACTCAAAGGTTTGTGTTTTATTTTTTCCACTGGCACTTACAAATATCATGGGGTTAATGTGTGTATCTGAGAAAAAGAGAAACTTGACCTAAGTGGTTACTTTTAACCATTTTAGGTTCTTATTCATTGCAAATGTGAGCTCCAAACATGCTGGGCCATGGAGTAGAGCCACGTTCAGGCAGGGCAGGTGCGTTCAGCTTTCTCGAGTGTCCACGAGCAGTGAATGGAAGGAATTGTTAAACTCTACCAAAGAACAAAAGCCCCAGTGAAGTATTCCCTTACTTAGAAGCAGCTTTCTGTTTCAATCTCCTTATTGAATTACATCATGGGATCCTGTGCAGGAGACATTTAGCCACAATCACTTTAATCAAATAATAGAGAAAACCCAAACTCAAAAGGACTTCTACTCAGTATTGGTTTATTGAGGCTAACATTGTCATTGGCTACAGTGTCCATATCAAAGAATCTGGATTGATTTAATGATTTCAAGAGAGGTTACAGAGAGTATCCTCAGTATGTGTCCATCAGAAAGTCTTTATGGTGATCAGTGCCTTTATACTTATTTACATCAGCCCAGGCTTTACCTGGTAACTTCAGATCCCAGCCCTCTCATTGCATTTATGGATGAACTCTTATTCCCTATTCAGCAATCAGGAAAGAGAGCACCATTATTTGAAGAGAAGCAGGGGATGCTGTTTCCCATGTGAGAGATGGATGCTTTTTAGCAGGTGAGAAGTGGCAAGAGACTGTCATTGCCCTTGCCCTCTGTGGTGGTTTTGATGCTTCTGCTGCCAGCACAAGACTGGACCTGTTTCTGTGCTCCTGGAACGTGGAGGACCGCCAAGAGCTGATGGCTGCCAAGGGTAACTGATTACAAGGAATGCAATGAGGTAAGGAAGAGCTTCTTGGTTTTCCCCCTCCTCTACTACACCCATATGTGGTCAACCACGAGCTGGACTGAGTACAATGTTTGAAGCAAGCCAGATGCAGTAACTCTTAAATCAGCCTGTGACAAGGTGAGAAAGCAAGAGGGATGTGGTTGCTCTGGTTTGGCAGTGCTGGATTGGTGCTTCCACAGAAAGTGCTGCACTTCTTTGAGAGCGTGAACGGACTGATTTAAGCCATTACTGTAATTGGGCCTCTGGTGATCCTAATTAGGGATTTGTGAGCTAATACAGACAGGTGTTTGAAAACATATACTTAGGGTCTGAGTGCCAAAAAATCAGGTCTTGACTTATGTATCTGTGTTAGCAGGCTGTATGAGAGGATTCTCATCTGCAACGTGTCTTTGGTAAGCCATGTGTTCAGTGGCAAAGAAAAGGAAGGTAGGACAAATAGAGAATAGAGATATCTCACTCTATTGCTCAGTCTGCCTTTGTTGAAAAAGATTTCTAGTACCACACCAGAGAAGAAATGATAGCACACATTTACTGAGCCACTGTGACATATCAACAGCAAAGGTGAGGTTGAATTTGAGCACCATCTAGACAGACCATCCTCAGAAGAGATGACCAAGGGCCTCACACACCAACTGTCTAAGTGTCTGGCCGAAGACTGTAACTGGCAAATACATCCCCTGAAATACATAGCAGTTCTGGACCAATTTGCAAAGAGGAACAGGTCGTGAATGACTTAACTATTGCTAATAGCAGCCTGTAATTATTACCTTGTTAGGCTGCGTTCCTTTAAAGCCACCCTTTGGGAGAAGCAACTAAGTCAAGGGCACATCTTGGCCAGATCTCCCTCCACAGATCTCTCGGTGGGATTACTCTTGTGTTTAGCCTTGCTGCTGAAATAATCAATTGCATTCATCTTCTAATTAATGAACTGGTATCCATTTCATAGAGAACATGCCCGTGCCGTAATTACCGCAGTCGTGTTGCCGGGGGATGAACGTGTGTGGAGTGCTGCTCAGCTCGAGCTGTGTGCTGTGGGGAGGCAAGGGTAGTGCTTCCTCTGCTATCAGGTAGAAGCTGACTTAGATGAGAAAATACAGAAGAATCTGATTGCAGTGCTGCTAATGAGGCAATATTTGTCTTTATTTCACTGTGCATTAAACATACCTCTCTCTTTTAAGATCAACGTTTATTTGAGCTTTAGTTTAAGAATCATAGAATGGTCTGGGTTGGAAGGGACCTTCAAAGGTCATTCAGTCTAACATGCTCCCCACCCCTGCAGTCAGCAGGGACAGCCTCAATTAGATTATGTTGCCCACAGCCCTGTCAAGCCTCACTTTGAATATCTCCAGGGGTGGGGCCTCAATCACCTCCTTGGGCAACCTGTTCCAGTGTTCTACCAGGTGCAGAACCCCTTCCTAACTTCCAATCTAAATCTGCCCTGCTCTAGTTTGAAGCCATCGCCCTTCTCCTGTCACTGCAGCCCTTTGCAAACAGTCTTTCTGCATTCTTCTTGTAGCCCCCTTCAGGCACTGGCAGGCTGCTCTTAGGTCTCCCCAGCGCCTCCTCTTCTCCAGGCTGCACACCCCCAGCTCCCTCAGTCTGTCTTTGTAGCAGAGCTGCTCCAACCCTCTGAGCATTTTCATGGCCCTTCTCTGAACCTACTCCACCAGGACCATGTCCTTCCTATACTGAGGGCTCTAGACCTGGACATAGTACTCCAGGGGAGGTCTCCTTAGTGCAGAGTAAAGTGACATTTGTCTTTTCACACCTGTAGCAGAAGATCTATTCTTTATAGTAGGTGAAGTCCCTCATGCATTGTGTTTGGAGAAATAATAACAAAAATATTGCTTCCTACTGGATTTAATTTTTTCTAATATGTGCTGTCAAACATTCTGGTGTACAAAGTTTCAAAATTCAATATCTTGAAAACCTTACATAAAAAAGTGTAACATCAATATTAAACATGTCTGAATAGAGGAGTAAACTTTGTGTGGATTGAAATGGATGGACACTTTGATCACTTAGAAAATGATACTTCTACTTTAAGGAAGTTTCCTTGATGATATTGCAGACCTTATATCAAATTCTGTGTTAAAAAATGAAGGGAAAAAAAATATATATACATAAAATTTCATTAAAGCTAAGCAGAAATGTCACAGTGAGTTACGGGGTCAGCAATGGGCTCTTGTGGCCAGGACAGCCAGTGCCATTCTGGGGTGGATTAGAAAGGCTGTGGTTAGTAGGTCAAGAGATGGTTCTCCCCCTCCTCTGCTCCACCCTGGTGAGGCCACATCTGGAGTACTGTGTCCAGTTCTGCCCCACCCAGTTCAGGAGGGAAGTAGAACTGCTTGGGAGAGTCTAGCACAGAGCCACAAAGATGATTAAGGGAATGGAAGATCTTCTTTATGGGGAGAGCCTGAGGGAGCTGGAGCTGTGCTGCTGGGGAAGAGGAGCCTGAGGGGCGACCTCATCAATGGTTATAAAGATGTAAAGGTGAGTGGCAAGAGGCTGGAGCCAGGCTCTGCTGGGTGATACCCAATGCCAGGACAAGGGGCACTGGGTGGGAGTTGAGGCATAGGAATTTCCATGGAAATATGAGGAGGATTCTTTTCCCTGTGAGAGTGACAGAACACTGGAACAGGCTGCCCAGGGGGCTTGTGGAGCCTCCCTCTCTGGAGACATTCAAACCCTGCCTGGACATGTTCTTGTGTGATCTCCTTGAGGTGATCCTGCTGTGGCAGGAGAGTTGGACTGGATGAATTTTTGAGGTCCCTTCCAGCCTCTGATATTCTGTGATTCTTTAACTGGTGTGAGTTGGCTTAGCCCCACTGAATCAAGAAAGAACCTCTCTTAAGTGCAGCCTTCCTGTGAATCTAAACACAACTCATAAATACATGCACATACAGCTGCAATTTCTTGCATGTGTTTCTAGGGCTAGTTGTAAAAATAGCTATTCTACATAGAATCATAGAATCAACCAGGTTGAAAGAGAACTCCAAGAGCATCCAGTCCAACCTATCACCTAGTCCTACCCAATCAACTAGACCATGGCACTAAGTGCCTTTGAACCCCTCCAGGGATGGTGATTCCACCACTTCCCTGGGCAACCCATTCCAATGGCAAATCACTCTCTGTGAAGAACTTCCTCCTAACATCCAGCCTATAACATCCCTTCCTAACATCCTTCCTGGCATCTAAGAAGAACATACAGTTTTGTTGCAGGGAATCAGGATGCAATTAAAGGGAGGATCTTGTAAGGGGCTCTTTCTACATAGAAACAAATTACTGTACTCTTACTCCATACTCTACTCTTACTCCACTTTGGTCAAACTGTGAAATTAAACACAAATGAAAACTTTTTGTTTTGTGATTTTTTTGTTGTTGTTATTGTTTTGCTTTTCCACTCTTTCACCCATTTGGAATGAACACCTTCAACTTAGTTTAAATTTGTATGCCAGTTGGTTATACAACTGGCATTTATTTGTGCAACACCTCTTTCCTACTGATCATCTGGTGGAGGAGTGCTGCTTTTCAGGCTTAACAAATTAATGCTCTGCTATGTCGATGATGACAGAAAATATCTACTTTATGTAATTACAGTTTTAGACCAAATGAGAAGAAAATTCCATCAATACTTTATGCATATGTTAATCAAATCAAGTTATCCTGCTCCACACTCCAAAATAGAGGCAGTGCATAACAATTCTCTGGAAATTCTTGTGACTATTTCTTGTTTTGCCTTCCTTAGGCATTTGTGTGCCACCTTTCAGCCTGAAGCAGATTTCAGTGTTTGCATTACGAAACTGTCAAAGTGGCTGTGATGAAGCCACTGACAAATCAAGCAACAGAGGTGGTGTCCACTTACACTGCAGCACCAGCAGTTATATAAAAGAAACAACAACCAAGTTTGGAACAGTATCACCAACTGCTCAAAGTGTAACTTGCACTCAAAATCTATTCATAGAATCATAGAATCAACCAGGTTGGAAGAGACCTCCAAGATCATCCTCTCCAACCTAGCACCCAGCCCTGGCCAATCAACCAGACCATGGCACTAAGTGCCTCATCCAGGCTTTGCTTGAACACCTCCCAGAACCAGAGCAAGAAACAGAGAGAAACTCTGTGTTATTGGTGTTTGTGTTCTTGTACATCTCAGCAAGCCTATGAGTGAAGTAGACATCCCCATTGTTTCCTTTTCACAGCCTGTCATCTAAATTCTTCTCACCAAAATATCCCAGCTTGGTTCAAACTAGCACACAGTCTTTTTTTGAACACCTCCAGGGACAGTGACTCCACCACCTCCCTGGGCAGCCCATTCCAGTGCCAATCACTCTCTCTGGCAACAACTTCCTCCTAACATCCAGCATATACCTCCCCCAGCACAACTTGAGACTGTGTCCCCTTGTTCTGTTGCTGCTTGCCTGGTGGAAGAGACCAATCCCCACCTGGCTCCAGGCTCCCTTCAGGTAGCTGTAGACAGCAATGAGGTCTGCCCTGAGCCTCCTCTTTTCCAGGCTGCACACCCCCAGCTCCTTTAGCCTCTCCTCATAGGGTCTGTGTTCCAGGCCTTTCACCAGCTTTGTTGCCCTTCTCTGGACATGTTCCAGCATCCAGTTTTGGATTCAGATCTTGGGTGATGTTAGTGAAGTCAGCCTCTACTCTACCCTCTCCCACATGCCCGTACTAACTCTTTGGCGCTCAACACAGAAGTTGTGACAAGTTGTCCATACAAACTCACTCAAAGTGTCAGGTCTGGCAAATTGTGCTCCGTCCTTTCATGAGCCAGTGAAGATAAAAATACTATCCCACCACCATCCATTAAATGCATTCTCTATATATAGAGAATATATTAGAATGATACTAGGGATATTGAATTTATCTTCATGAGATGGGGACGGTCTCATCAGTCATGAGTGTCACAACTAAGCAAAGACACAAGTGAATAATGAAGCCACCCTTATCGAGTACAGATGAATTCAATTTCCTCTGCACTATAATGTCATATTTGATTCAGTGAACTATAACATCTACTTTTTATTTTTTAAGTTGCCCATGGATTCTATCTTTTTCTCATTCTCCCTCTCTAAAGCTGTTTTTGCAAGGCATTTTTCTGCTTTTATGCACCCTGCATGTCTTTTTTCCTCTCTCTGACATAACAAGTGAGTTAAATCATAAATGGTGTAAACAGAATGAGAACACTTGCTGTATCAGGTACCTAAATTTCCTGCCCCTCCTAGCACTTTGTGCTAGTTTGAGCCTAGCTAGAATGTTTTGGTGAGAAGAATTAGATCATAGGCTGAGAAATGAAAACAATGGTGAGGGCTACTTCGCTCACAGCCTTGCTGAGATGTGTAGAAAGGAAAAGCAAAACATTAGATAAAGTCACTTCGCTCTTGACTTCTCTCTGGGCTTTGCTCTGGGCTCTTTGCCTGCTGGGGAGCTCTGGGGCTGCTGGCTGAACTCCATCTTGCTTTCTAACCTCACCCTCCATTTGCTTTGTTGATTCACCTTTGCTTCTTAATCCCCTTGGTCGAACCTCCATTCTTCCTTGGGACTGGGGTAAGGTTGAGAGGGGTAGGGGGAAGGTGAGGGGTGGTTGAGAGCCCCTCCTGGGGACTCAGGTTTCTGGGAGGGGAGTTGTGTTTCTGTATTACCTTTTTTTACCTTGTCTATTTCTGTCTATATCTGTATATACTGTAAATATCTGCTTGTAAATTGTGCCAGCTGTAAATATAAGCTTCATTCAAATTTCCAGAGCCACTGAGTCTAGTCTGGGTGATTTCTAAAGTGGGGGGTGGGGGACACCCAAACCACCACACACTTCTAGAGGACTCTCCCTATTTTTCCAGGACAAAATGACAGGGCAGCCATGGCCTGAAGGCCATTAACAATTTGGAATCAAACAGGGCATCTGACTCAAGTTGGCTTATAGGTGTATCCCATGTCATAAATGCCACACTCAGTATAAAGGAAGAATTAGAATCATAAAATCATAGAGGCAGTCAGTGTTGGAAGGGACCACAAGGATCATCTGGTTCCAACCTCTCTGCCAGGGGCAAGGACACCTCATGCTACAGAACAGAATCATAGAATACAGCCATAGAATCAGTCAGGGTTGGGAGGGACCACAAGGATCATCTGGTTCCAACCCCCCTGCCATGGCTAGGGCCTACCCTAGAACAGGCTGTCCAGAGCCTCATCCAGCCTGGCCTTAAACACCTCCAGGCATGGAGCTTCCACCACCTCCCTGGGCAACCCATTCCAGGCTCACACCACACTCAAGCTGAAGAACTTCTTCCTAACATCCAGTCTGAATCTACCCATTTCTACTTTTGCTCCATCCCCTCCAGTCCTATCACTACCTGACAGCTTAAAAAGTCCCTCCCCAGCTTTCTTGTAGGCCCCCTTATGATACTGAAAGGCCACAATAAGGTCACCTTGGAGTCTACTCTTCTCCAGACTGAACAGCCCCAACTCTCAGTCTGTCCTCACAGGAGAGGTGCTCCAGCCCTCTGAGCATCCTCGTGGTCTTCTTCTGGATGCCTTTGAACACATCCACATCCCTCCTGTGACAGTGGCTCCAGAACTGGATTCACCAGATGGTGTCTCACAAGTGTGGAGTAGAGGGGGAGGATCACTTCCCTCTCCCTGCTGGCCACACTTCTCATCACAGTCTCACAGTATCACCAAGGTTGGAAGAGACCTCACAGATCATCAAGTCCAAGCTGTTACCACAGAGCTCAAGGCTAGACCATGGCACCAAGTGCCACGTCCAATCCTGCCTTGAACAGCTCCAGGGACGGCGACTCCACCACCTCCCTGGGCAGCCCATTCCAGTAGCCAATGACTCTCTCAGTGAAGAACTTTCTCCTCACCTCGAGCCTAAACCTCCCCTGGCGCAGCCTGAGGCTGTGCCCTCTCGTTCTGGCTCTGGTTGGCTTTCTGGGCTGCAAGAGCACACTGATGGCTCATACTAAGCTTCTCGTCTGCCAGCACCCCCAGTTCTCTCTCTTCAGGGCTGCTTTCATGCTAAGGATTAGGAGTTGAGGTATTCTGTTGGGGCTTGTCCTGGTTTTGCACAGTGCTTTCTCTTTTTTTCTTCACCACTGTACATTCACTGGGCTGAGTATAACTTTGTATACTTAATATTGGTATAGTTCCATTAAATGCATTTTATTTTCACATGGTGAGTCTTTCTCTTTTTGCTGAATCCAGTTCTCTGCTGGGGAGGGGTTATTAGGTGATAGAGCTACAGCTGCAGATTAGCCCCAAATATCCCTTAGGAGTTATGCTGCCAACACTCCATGCACAGAAGTGCAGGCTACAGGTAAATGGGCTTGTTCTGGGGTATTTGTAAGGCTGTTTGTGATTTTTTGGAACAGTGATAGGACTGGAGGGAGTGGATCCAAGCTAGAGGAGGACAGATTCAGATTGAGTATTAGGAAGATGTTGTTCAGCATGAAGGTGGTGAGTCACTGGAATAGGTAGCCCAAGGAGGTGTTGGAAGCCTCATCCCTGGATGTTTTTAAGGCCAGGCTGGATGTGGCTCTGAGCAACCTGTTCTAGTGTGAGGTGTCCCTGCCCATGGCAGGGGAGTTGGAGCTAGATGATCCTTGAAGTTCCTTCCAGCCCTGAAAATTCTATGATTCTAAGACACCAAGGACTAAGCACAGAGCTGCCACTGGGAAGAGCTCCTCTTGGCTGTCACAGCATTCTGCACAGTAGAGATGTGCAAATCCCCAGAGGTTGCTGTGGTTTTTCCTCTTTGCAGTACCAAGAATAAACACCAATGTGTTGCAAGAGCTTTGCAGCTGCTGTGTTGACTGCACACGGTGCTCTTTTGTACCTGGACTGTATATCCTATATTGCTTCCTACAGAAAAAGGCACAATAGCTCAATTTCAAGCTAATTATAGCAGTAGAAGATTCTGTGGGAATGACTCTCCAGGTTTTACCAATCAACTCCTTAGAGAAACAAGGAAACACATTCACATTATATTTACCTAATAGATGAGATTCAGACTATTAGATGAGATATGAAGTAAATTAAATTCCATGGCAGGTGAACACCCTGAGGGTACTGTAGTTTATAACACTATATTAATATTCTGCAAGACCACTGCTTGAGCTTAGTACAGCTAACTTCAAAATTAGCTTTACAGGCCACCTGCAGAATTGCTGTTTTTCTGGTTGCTTTGGTAGTCAGTGCTGCAAGCTTAGACAATTTAACATAAACATTAAGTAAAGAATTGGTTCAGATTATTTCAAGGTTAGAGACATAAATCTCATTCTCATTACACGAGTGAAAAACGTAAAAATACAAGGTGGTACTTAACCTGGCAGCCTTGGTTTCCAATGGGCCACATTCCCTTCTGTCTGTGGAAAGATTGGAGGCAGAACAAGGGGAGAGTGGCCTCAAGCTGAGACTGAGTAGGTTTATGTGATGGTTTGCTCCCTGCCCTGCCACACTTAAGAAGATCACCCAGACTAGACTCAGTCAATCTGTGTGCTAGTTTGAGCCTAGCTAGCATGTTTTGGTGAGAAGAACTAGATGATAGGCTGTAAAATGAAAACAATGGTGAGGTCTACTTCCCTCACAGTCTTGCTGGGATGTGTAAAGAAGAAAGGCAAAACAAAGATTAGGTCACTTGCTTCTTCTCTTCGCTGGGGAGCTTTGCCTGCTGGGGAGCTCGTGGCTGCTGGCTGGACTCCATCTTGCTTTCTAACCTCACCCTCCTTTGCTTGGCTGCTTCACCTTGCTTTTTAACCTTCTGGCTGAACCTCCATTCTTCCTTGGGACTGGGGTAAGGTTGAGAGGGGTAGGGGGAAGGTGAGGGGTGGCTGAGAGCCCCTCCTGGGGACTCAGGTTTCTGGGAGGGGAATTGTGTCTGTATTACCTTTTTACCTCGTCTATTTCTGTTTATAACTGTATATACTGTAAATATCTGCTTGTAAATTGTGCCAGCTGTAAATATAAGCTTCATTCAAATTTCCAGAGCTGGCTGAGTCTAGTCTGGGTGATTTCTAAAAGTGTGGGGGACAGGGGAAACCCAAACCATCACAATCTGGAAATTGAATGAAGCTTTATATTTACAGCTTAGCACAAGATACAAGCAGATAGTTACAATAGGTACAGAAGTAAACAAGTTAAAAAGTAATACAGAAACACAACAGCCCTCCCAGAAACCTGAATCCCCAGGAGGGGCTCCCAACCACCCTTCCACCTTCTCCCCACCCCTCTACCTTACCCCAGACTTTGCCTTACGCTCAAGTTAGTTTGGAGGGACAGCAAGTTGAGTAAGAGAGAAAAGTTCATGAAGCCCCAAGAGACAGAGAGTGACTCCCTTATCTATATTTGTGTTCTTGTTCCTATGCATCTCAGCAAGCCTATGAGTGCAGCAGACATCACCATTGTTTCCTTTTCACAGCCTATAATGTAACTTTTCTCACCAAAACATCCCAGCTAGGCTCAAACTAACACAGTCTAGATTGGATATTAGGAAAATATTTTTCGTGGAGAGAGTGGTCAGGCACTGGAATGAGCTGCCTGGGGAGGTGGTGGAGTCATCCAGCCTGGATGTGTTTGGATGTGGTGCTTGGGGATATGGTTTAAAGTGAATCTTGTAGAGTATAGGTAGGACTTGGTGATCCTGAAGGGCTTTTCCAACCTGGATGTTTCTGTGATTCTGTGAAAAATAGAAAAGATCTTGACAAATTCTACAGGCTGAAGTTACAGAAGGGGCAGAAGAGTTGTTGTGGAAAGGAGATATTAATTCAGAGCTCAATGTAAAAAACACTCAGGCTGATAAAATGATTGCAATTAGCACTACTATGTTTTTAAGAGTGCATTTGTATAGGTGCAGTGACCTGAATGCTTTTTTCTTTGTGCTTCTCTGAAAGGATGGTTTCTGAAGCCTGAGCACTGGCTGAAGTAATACCAAAGAGGTAGTGGTGTGCCTCATTATGACAGCTGTGGTTAAGAGACGCATTCTAATTAGCCTCCAGAAGCTTACAACTTGCAGGTTAGCCAGAAGTAATCATCACAATAACTAGGTAGTCCCTTAGGCAGAAAAGCACATTTGCATTTTGGAGGCAAGCTCTTTTTCTAAGGCAGTTCTCCAATGCCAGAGCCTGTGATGAAGATCAAGAGGAGCTACTCTGAGGTGTCAGACTTTTGGCTGCTTCCACTAAATCCTCAGCAATTCATAAGAGTGATAGTTGGTTAAACATCAGCAAGGTGCAATGTCTGTTGTGTTTCCCAATATCAGCAGACCTGTAACTTGATTTTATTGTTCATATGTACTGCTTGCACTCTTTTCCTGGCTGTGAAATGTCTGTGGATATTGTCTTTTGATGCCCTTGCTGCTGTCTCGTCCTTAAGGGTACAAGGAAGTTTGTAATTTAAGCGTAGCTTCAGGGAGTGGATGAGTTTAATTAGACTTCCATTCTTTTCCAGATCCTTCTCAAAACGTTTGTTCTCTGACATTATTGTCCAATTGTAAGTGATGGCTGAAGAAGGAGAGCTGCAGATGTTCTTCAACAGATCAGGTGATGATGGTTAAGGCAAAAGTGATCCGAAGAAGTAATTTTATCAGCACTTGTCACAGAAAATTTGCAATCAGAGAAGCTGTGTTCAGATTTTGGCTCTGTTCACAGGCTCACAGGATGTCAGGGGTTGAAAGGCACTCAAAGAGATCATCCGGTTCAACCCCCCTGCTAGAGCAGGACCATGCAACCTAGCTCAGGTCACAGAGCAATGAGACACTTAGTGCCATGGTCTGGTTGACAGGACAGGGCTGGGTGCTAGGTTGGACTGGATGATCTTGGAGGTCTCTTCCAACCTGGTTGATTCTATGATTCTATTCTAAGTCAGGCCAGAAAATGAAGGCAGAAGGATGTATAAAGAATGCAGGGATTATCTCTTGCTTATTCTGATCATTTTCTCCTCAGATTTACCGAAGTACTAAGATGTATCATGATTAAATTTCCTTGTGTCTGCTAACATTCCTGATTTTGCACTTTGATACTGTGTGGGCTCACACCTACTATTAAAATTTCATGACTGAATAATTTCAGTGGGGAAAAGTCTGCTCTATTAAAGTGCATGGAAGTTCAATAGCTAAAGTCTAAGGCAGACAGATGAAGTAATATATAGTGCAACTTTTTATATTCTCAATTCTTCTTACTACACCCTGGAGATACCAGGAGACAATGGAGACAATGTGTAATGAATGACAGAAAATGTTTGCAAAAGCATTGTGTGGTGAATAAATTAAAGCCTTTAGTCATAAGACCAATAATAGGAGAAGCAAGAAATTAAGAAGTATAAGCAAGGGAAACAAAACATCTAGCAGAACAAATGGATATAATAATTTCCAAACATGCCAGCTTGAATCAACTAAGGTAAACAATTGGAGTCTCAGTGCATGCCTGAACTAGGCAAGCCTTGCCACTGAGCACTGCAAAATGAAAAGGAGTCATAAACTTCTGGAGAACAGAGCAGGAGTATGTGTCTGACCGTTTATAATCTTTTAATCAACATGGAGCCCATAGCTGGAGCCTGGTAGCTTCGGAGACTACTTTGTCTGTGTATTCATAGGCCATTCATAATGCACTGAGCCATAAAATGCTCTCTCACTTTCTTGCTTCAGCGGTTTCAACACCTTCCTCTGGGACAAATTTCTCTAATAACAAGAAGTAATTCAATTTTACTCTTGCTCAGTCCTAAGCAAACAGTTCTGGCTGTTGTGACTTACCAGATTTGTGGAGGTTGTGAAAGGGAAGACAGTGTAGCAGTTGGAAGCTGCTGAGTGCCCTGTAAGGCTGTAAATTGACTGTTGTGTGGGCTGCTTCGGGCATTGATGCTTTAAACAGCTGAAGGTATTGCTGGGCTTTGTGGACAGTGGTGCCTGTCCTACCACAGCACTTAAAAGAATGATGTAGGTGAGGCTGGGCCATGGGGATCTCTGGCTTCTGCTATGGGAGATGGAGGTGGTCACTAACCGTGGGGTTGGATGGTGTAAATATTTGTGCTGCAGACAGCAGGGAAGGCAGTTTGGCTGCTGGCAGTGGAGTCAGAGCTGGAGGTGGCACATTCTTCTCCTGCACTCATGGTGGTGCACTCCTGTGTGGTGGAGACGTGCAAAGAAAGGGCTCCAGAGGGGCAGCATCACTTCTCCACGACTTGTGGAGTCACTGTCCCTGGAGGTGTTTAAAAAAAGAGTGGATATGGCACATAAGGCTATGGTCTAGTAATGAAGGATGGTGGGATGAAGGTCAGACTGGATGATCCTGGTGGTCCTTTCCAACCATAGCAATTCATAGTGGTTAGATGTTGTGCTGAGGGATTTGGTTTAGTCAAGGACTTGTCAGTGTGAAACTAATGATTGAACTTGATGATCTTGAAGGTCTTTTCCAATTTAAGTAATTCTGTGTTTCTGTGATTCCCTGAAGCAGCCAGGGTGCCTTCCTCTCCCTTCTGCCACTGCATTGCTTACAAGCATGCACTTTGCTGACCTGGGGATCTGTTGAACACATACATTGAATAACACTCTTGATTCAAACAGTTACATTTCTACCAGAGATAAGGTATCAGGCAGTAGAAGTTCAGTTCAGGGGTCAATTTGGCTGTTTGAATATTCACACATTGTTGCAGCTGGCATTTAAATTTGCAAGTCAGGAAGTTCATTTAATTTGTAAAACTGTTGACTTTGTGAAGAGTACCTTGAAATGTTTTCCTTATCCATGGTTTTTAAATTCTAGTCTTATAATATTTTAGAAAGTGTACTTTAGAAAGTGTACTGGAACATGGCCAGAGAAGGGCCTGGAACACAGCCCTGTGAGGAGAGGCTGAGGGAGCTTGGGTGAAGAGGAAGCTCAGGGGTGATCTCATTGCTGTCTACAACTACCTGAAGGGAGCCTGTAGCCAAGTGAGGATTGGTCTCTTCTGCCAGGCAACCAGCAACAGAAGGAGGGGACACAGTCTCAAGTTGTGCTGGGGGAGGTATATGCTGGATGTTAGGAGGAAGTTGTTGGCAGAGAGAGTGATTGGCACTGGAATGGGCTGCCCAGGGAGGTGGTGGAGTTGCTGTCTCTGGAGGTGTTCAAAAAAAGACTGTGTGCTAGTTTTGAGCCAAGCTGGGATATTTTGGTGAGAAGAATTTAGATGACAGGCTGTGAAAAGGAAACAATGGGGATGTCTACTTCACTCATAGGCTTGCTAAGATGTATAAGAACAAGAACACAAACACTGATAACACAGAGTCTCTCTCTGGTTCTAGCTCTGGTTCTAGGAGGTGTTCAAACAAAGCCTGGATGAGGCACTTAGTGCCATGGTTGAGCTGATTGGATAGGGCTGGGTGCTAGGTTGGAGAGGATGATCTTGGAGGGTCTCTTCCAACCTGGCTGATTCTATGATTCTATGATTTTATTTTTACTAGTGAGCACTTAGTGCCATGTATTTATATTGCTGTAGAGAGAATGCATGTGCTTTACCAGTGGCAGGAAAGTTGATATTGAAATTGAATAAACTTTAATGCTGTTGAGTAGGAACCAAACACTTATTTGGGTTACTTAAATAACAAAACCTCAATGGATAGTTTTCCTTTGAAAAGTTTCTTGGGTTTTCCTCTGAAGCATTTGGCTCTTTAAGAAAAAAAAGATGCCAGACAAGGCCATTTGTGACATCTGTCTTGTCAAATCAATTATTTTCTTCCTGTAGCTATTTTCCTCTCTAATTTATTAGTTTGAGGCTCATCTGCAGGCCACATGGTGCTGAGGCTCTGGTTCTGACTTGTACTGACTGGGGATTTCTCTTCATGTGAGGGTTTGACATAAGGCATCCTTACTGTTCCTGAGGATTTCCTGGTTGAAGAGGTTCTGAATTCTTCCCTCTTTAAAGCATTTAAAAAAATACATTTCATTTCTCCCACAGCAGCTGTGCTCACCTAGCATTTTCATTTGTTTTCCTTTTTTCTGCTCTAGATGGCAATGTAGCACTTTTCCATCCACTGGGAGCCTCATGTTGCTGCAAAATTTGTATGAACCTAGCAAGCTAGCGATAGATTTATCTTATTAGGTACAGTACGAGCTGTAATGGCTTCCCTGCCACTCAGCTGTGACTCTCTCCCAATCACTCGTCTTTAGCTCCCTTCCTTGTCTTCCTTCACAGGATCACAGGCTCACAGGATGTCAGGGGTTGGAAGGGACCCAAGGAGATAATCCAGTCCAACCCCCCTGCCAGAGCAGGACAATCCTATCTAACACAGAGCACACAGGAACACATCCAGACAAGCCTGGAAAGGCTCCAGAGAAGGAGACTCCACAATCTCTCTGGGGAGCCTGTTCCAGTGCTCTGTGACCCTTACAGTAAAGGAGTTCCCCCTTGTGTTGAGGTGGAACCTCCTGTGCTGCAACTTACACCCATTGCTCCTTGTCCTATCCCAGGAGCAGTGAGCAGAGCCTGTCTCCCCTCTCCTGGCAGCCCTCAGATACTTATAAACATTTATCAAAGCTCCTCTAAGTCTTCTCTTCTCCAGACTAAAAGGCTCCAGGTCCCTCAGCCTCTCCTCATCAGCCATGCCCTCCAGTCCCCTCATCATCCTCCTAGCCCTCCGCTGGACCCTCTCCAGCAGATCCCTGTCCCTCTTCAACTTGGGAGCACAAAACTGAACACAGTATTCAAGACGAGGTCTCAGTATGGCAGAGTAGAGGGGGAGGAGAACCTTCCTTGATCTGCTGGACACACTCCTAATACACCCCAAGATCCCATTGGCCTTCTTGGCCACCAGGGCACATTGCTGTGCCATGGGTTACTTGTTAGCCACCAGGACCCCCTCATCTCTCACAGGCTTCAACTCCATCTCTTGCCACTTTCATCCCACCAGCTTGATTTTCTCCTGCATCAAGTTAGCATAACTGCATAAGACAACATGGACTTCTGTTTCCTTCAGCCCTTTTGTGGTACTGGCCCAGGTCTTGGTTTTCACACTCCTGAATTTCCATCTGTTCCTTTTTACCCAAATTACTGCTTTTATACCCATCCTCTCTTTGTGTATTTTATTTTTTTTTTCTCTCTGGAGCAAGAACTTAATTTCTGTGAAAAGCTAAGTTGTGGTGCACTACTAACAAAAAACACCTGAGGAGGCTTTTCTGTTTTGGCTGTGAAGTATGATGTGCTCTACTGCCAATCCAGGTTACTTATGCTCCTAAGAAGTTCTGAGATGCTGTGAATAGTTGTTATCTTTACCTTCTGAGGGGGGTGAGGCAAAGTGAGTTGTACACTCTGTACAAGAGTTAAGCAATACTGCTGTCAGTTTTGTCCATTTTTCACAGAATCACAGAAACATTGTAGTTGGAAGAACCCCTCAGGATCACCAGGTCCAACTCATAGCCCTGCTCTACCAGGTTCACCCTAAACCATAACCCTAAGCACCACATCCAAAAGACCTTTAAACACATCCAGGGTTGGTGACTCCATCACCTCCCTGGGCAGCTCATTCCAGTGCCTGAACACTCTTGCCATGAAAAAATGTTTCCTAATGTCCAGTCTAAACCTACTCAGTTGCAGTTTAAGGCCATTCTCTCTTGTCCTATCACTAATTACCTGTGAGAAGAGACCGGCACCAACCTCTTCACAACTTCCTTGCAGGTAGCTGCAGACAGCCATGAGGTCTGCGCTCAGCCTCCTCTGTTTCACACTAACCATTCCCAGCTCCCTCAGTTGCTCCTCATCAGATTTATTCTCCAGGCCCTTCCCCAGCTTTCTTGCCCTCCTCTGCACTGGCTCCAGCACCTCCACATCTCTCTTGTGTTGAAATGTGCAAAACTGAACACAGTACTTGGTGTGGCCTCACAAGAGCTGAATGTTAGTCCTCAGTGGTTCATTTTCTTTTTTAACCTGCTTCTAAGTATGGAGATGATGTGTTCTGGGACAAGTGTAAGACATCTTTGTAAGTGGCAATAGCTAACTTGGAACGCTTTGTTGTCATCTACATTGTGTGGTTATTTCTCTGTCTTGTTCTTTGCTTTGTGTTTGTTGCCAGTGGATTTAGTTTGGTGTGTTATTACCTGTTCACTTAGAAACACAGTATCTCCTGCAGGTCTTCACAGTCAGCTTGCAAGTGAAGTGAGCAATTTTCATTGAAGCATAGTATCAACCAGGTTGGAAGAGACCTCCAAGATCATCCAGTCTAACCTAGCACCCAGCCCTGTCCAATCAATCAGACCATGGCACTAAACAGAAAATGTAGCCACACCATTCTTGAATGTGTTGAAGAACTCCAGCTTTAGAACAGAAGACCATCACTGGTCAGCTTCCTGAAATGTGGAAACTGTTTACTCCTAATGTTATTTTTTTATGCCTTAACTAGTAATTAATCATTGATATCCTTGAGAGGATCTTAGTTTTTCACTTGAGAGGATCTTCACCTTTATCTCAGGAGAGCTTAGTTTGAGAATCACATGTGGTGAACCTTATAAAGGGGAGGAGGACAGGGAGAGATGTCCTTTGGATTACACTTTTCCACCTGCTTTTTAACACTTTCAGAGAATTCCAGTGCATTTCTGAGGCTTGACTTTCATGAAAGTCATGCTGACTACCCCATGCATTTGCCCAAGTGCCACCTGAGTCGGCTCTTTACTGTAAGGGCAGCCAATTAAGGATCAAAACTTTGCCACGAGCTCAATCAGTGTCTGCTCAGCTCTCATGCTCGTGTCAAACTTTTGATTTGGAAAATGGCAAAAGCCATGGAAGAAACAAGAAAGAGTTATAAAATTACTGTCAGAAAAAAGAAAGTGGAGAGTTGCTGAATGAGAACAACACCAGAAATGGGAGCATCTACTTAGGATAGGAAGGAAAGAGAAGAGCAAGATAACAGATTTAGTTGTTTAAGAGGAGGATGTTTAAAAAGGTAGCACTAATGATGCAGGTAGAAAAAACCATCAGTGACAAAGCATAGAATCAGGTTGGAAGAGACCTCCAAGATCATCCAGTCCAACCTAGGACCCAGCCCTATCCAATCAACCAGACCATGGCACTAAATGCCTCATCCAGGCTTTTCTTGAACACCTCCAGGGATGGTGACTACAGGAAGTGTGTCAAAAGCCATCTATGCTAAATGGTGAGGTTACTGTTGACCTAGTGAGTCAGACTGGATGTTGAAGGATGACTGCAACAGAGGATAATGGGAATGTAGCACCACATTCAAAGAAGTCAAGGCTGAGGATAGGAGGAACCTGGCAAAAGCCATCAGAATTAACAGGAAATCATTCCATATATATGTGATTGGTAAGAGAAATACCAGTAAAGCAGATCTATTTCTCTCTTCTGCAGTAAAACTGCTACAAGAGGATGAGAAGGCTCAAGGGGATGTGATGCAGTTTTTGCATCAGTTTTTGTAGGAAAGGCTGCTGAGGGTTACTTAGACCATAATTCATAGCAGGTTTACAAGGGAAAGAACAGGTTAGAGACTCTGCTATGAGGAGAGGCTGAGAGAGTTCGGGCTCTGCAGCCTGGAGAAGAGAAGGCTTCCAGGAGACCTTAGAGTGGCTTTCCAGTATTTGAAGGGAGCCTACAGGAAGGCTGGGGAGGGACTATTGACAAGGTCTGGTAATGTTAGGACGAGGGGGAATGGGTTTAAGCTGGAAGAGGGGAGATTTAGACTGGATGTTAGGAGGAAGTTCTTTACAGTGAGGGTGGTAAGACACTGGCACAGGTTGCCCAGGGAGGTTGTGGATGCTTCCTCTCTGGAGGTGTTTAAAGCCAGGCTGGATGAGGCCTTGAGCAGCCTGCTCTAGTGGGAGGTGTCCCTGCCTATGGCAGGGGGTTGGAGCTGGATGATCCTTGAGGTCCCTTCCAACCTAACCCATTCTATGATTCTATGATTCTGTGACTTTTTGGAAAAGTCAGATATCTTCAAGTGGGTAGAGCTGACCAAGGTAATTCTGGGCTATTTAAAGGACTTGAAAGTACTAACACTTATGGTTAAGATATGGAGGATAACCATAACACTGCATATCTAAGCAAGGAAAAGTAGAAAAGATATGCATTTATAGGAGGGGAAAAGAGTCCTTCATTTAAGTTTCTTATGAAACAAATTGTACTACACTGACCCCGATGATAAAAAGATTTAACAACAAGAAGGACTTAACAGGAAAAACAAACAAAAGAGCAAAAATAAATCCAATGTCTTTCTGTGACAACAATCCACATGGATAGGAGAGAAGCAGGAAATACATCTCTTCTTTAGATGAACATGATCTGCACAAAAGCTCAGAAGAAGGGAAATGAAATTGGTTGATAGCCAAATCCGACAGCAGCTCTTTGTGGTTATTGTCTCAGTGGAAACATACAGTATTAGCCAGACCTGTTTGGGGGTTTTATGGTCAGAGTTTATGGGGGACTGCACCAAAGTTCTGAAGCTGGCTTTGAAATGAAGTTGGGAGGCACTGCAAGTCCTCTGGAGGAGAGAGCTGGAATTCAACATTATCTCAGTGAACTGATGAAATAGTTTCTAATAAAACCCTGTAAATCAATAGGGATGTTCAGTTAGGCAGTGATAATCACCTACACAAATACTGGATGGGAAAGGACTGATTAAGGAACAGTCCTTCAGGAAAGAGGCTGTGAGTGTAGTGATAACAACGTGAACATGAGTCAACAGTGTCTTGTTGTTGCGCAAGGACAAACTTCGTAGTGAGAAGTAAATGCACAAGGAAGTTTGCAAGTCATGTGACAATCTTTTTTTTGCTCTACTCAGTCTTGGTAAGGACACACTGGAGGACTATGTCTTCTTTAGAGGTTCCAATTTCATGCTAAATGTGGGATTGTGGTAACAGGCTTTGAAGATGCAAAAGAGTGAGGTTGCAATCAGTTCTCCGTATTCGTGGTGTGAACAATAAGTCTAAACTGCAGCAAGGAAGAAGAAGGTTAAGGTCAGGTGAAAAAGTTGCAAGGAGACCAAATGACTTGAAAAATGCACTTTTGTAATGCATAGAAGCTGTATCATTGGAGGCTTTCCTGCTGCATCTGTCACAGATAATACCTTGCAGCTGACCCAGCCTTGGGGCAGGGGATGGACTGAGAACCTTTCCAGTCGTGTCCAGTTGCGTCCAGTTTTGGTCACCACAGTATAGGAGGGACATTGAGGTGCTGGAGCTGGTGCAGAGAAGGGCAAAGAGGCTGGGGAGAGGTCTGGCAAACATGACCTATGAGGAGTGGCTGAGGGAACTGGGCTTGTTTAGTCTGGAGGAGGCTGAGAGGGGATCTTATTGCCCTCTACAACTATCTAAAAGGAGGTTGTGGTGAGGCTGGAGCTGGTCTCTTCTCCCAAATGACTAATGATAGCACAGGAGGAAATGACCTCAAGTTGCATCAGGGAAGGTTTAGGTCAGGTGTTGGGAGGAAGTTCTTTACTGATCAGGTGGTCAGGGACTGGAACAGGCTGCCCAGGGAGGTAGTGGAGTTGCCATCCCTGATGGTGTTTAAAAGGAGAGTGGATGTGATGCTTGAGGCTATAGTCTAGTGATGAAGGACGCTAGGATGAAGACTGGACTGGATGATGCTGGTGGTCCTTTCCCACCATAGCAATTCCTTGTGATTAGATGTTGTGCTGAGGGATTTGGTTTAGTCAAGGACTTGTCAGTGTGAAACTAATGATTGGACTCGATGAGCTTGAAGGGCTTTTCCAGTCTAAGAAATTCTGTGTTTCTGTGATTCCTGTTCACTGTTATTTTTCTCTTTACCTCTTTCTCTTAGCTCCTGTTTTCATCACTTATTAGCTGATTGCCATCTGCTTCAAGGCCTTCTGCCTCCTGTCCCAAACCTACCACAGACAGCTAACAAGGCCAATGTCAGACTTGGTCAGACTTTACCATGCTTTTACTTTTCCACATCATTCGTTAGTTTATTGCACAACATTGGTCCCAGTATTGTATTTTGTGGTACCTATGCTGACAAATTCTCCACCTTCTGAGAATGAATCATTTATTGCAACTTGTTGTTTCCTGCCTTCTGAACCATTATTAATGCACAAAAAGGTCTTCTCTCTTATCTTGTGACACCTTAATTGCTCTTCAGAGCTGTTACTTGCCAGGCTGGATGGGTGGGTAGAGGCCAATGGGAGAAGATTGAACAAGGCCAAGTGCAGGGTTCTACACTTTGGCCACAACAACCCCAAGCAGCTNAAGGGAGGCTGTAGCCAGGTGGGGGTTGGTCTCTTCTGCCAGGCAACCAGCAACAGAAGAAGGGGACACAGTCTCAAGTTGCGCCTGGGGAGTTATAGGCTGGATGTTAGGAGGAAGTTGTTGGCAGAGAGAGTGATTGGCATTGGAATGGGCTGCCCAGGGAGGTGATGGATTAGCTATGCCTGGAGGTGTTTGGGAAAAGCCTGGATGAAGCACTTAGTGCCATGGTCTGGTTGATCGGCTGGGGCTGGGTGCTAGGTTGGACTGGGTGATCTTAGAGGTCTCTTCCAACCTGGTTGATTCCATGATTCTATGATCTTATTTAAAGAGTGTGTTTGGATTTGGTGTGATTTTGAATGCATGCTGCATTATACTTACTGAAACACTATTTTCTCACTGTGTCCTTTGAATGTCTGTTTCATGAATTATAAAAGTGATGTTGATTCTGCCCCACTATGTCACAGTTATTCATGTGCCCACCTGTTCCAGCTTCTATTATATTTTATGCTAATTATCAGGCAAATGAATTTTCTGGTATGTTAATCAGACTCATTAGTCTGTAATTCCCAGAGTTGCCTCTGTAGCCCTTTGCAAAGCTTGTTCTGATATCTGTCATTTCTCACTCTGCTGGAAAGTAATAGAGCTTGCAATAAGCAGAAGGGGATGTAGTTGTGTGTTAGTTATCCTTCAGTTTCACAACTGAAAGTCTTTAGAAATCTCTGTGAGTGTGACTTGGCCCTGGGTGATCTATTGCTCATTTTTTGAGGGATGTGATGGTTTGGGTGTTACCTGCCCCCCTACACCTAAGAGAAATCACCCAGACTAGACTCAGCCAAGCTGAAAATTAAGAAATGAAGCTATATTTACAGCTTAGCACAGCACACAAGCAGGCATTGACACTAGATACAACTATAGACAGAAACAGACAAGTTCAAAAGTCACACAGGAACACAACAGCCCTCCCAGAAACCAGAGTCCCCAGGAGTGGCTCTCAACCACTCTCTTCCACCTTCTTCCTACCCCTCTACCTTATCCCAGACTTTGCCTTACGTTCAAGGTGATTTTGGAGGGTCGGCCAGGGGGGTTAGGAAGCAGATGGATTAGTCACATAGATGGCAGGTTAGTTTGGAGAGAGAGAAGTGCAGCCCCAAAGACTGAGAGCAAACTGCGTTCTCTATGTTTGTGTTCTTGTTCTGATACATCTCAGCAAGCCTATGAGTGCAGTAGACATCCCAATTGTTTCCTTTTCACAGCCTATAATCTAATTCTTCTCACCAAAATATCCCAGCTAGGCTCAAACTAGCACAAGGGGAGGGGATTTAAAATTTCCATTGCTACTTAACCTTAGTCCTTTATCAAGTTTTCCATAAAAAAGATCATTCACATTGCAACTTCTCTTGATGGTAAGGAAAATAATTCTCAGTTCTAGTTTAAATCTCCCAGAGACTCAAATACAGGTAATAGAACCAATAGTAATTTAGAGGATGCCCTTCCTTCTCCCCCCCCCTCCCCTTTTTTCAAAGAAAGGGAATTAAATGTAGAGAGGTAAAGGTAAAGCACACCCAAATAAATATTCTCACTTTGATTTGGAAATTAAAAGATAATAACTTACTAAAAGATGTTCTTGTACATGTTAGTGGGGCTTGGACTAGGTGAAATTTAAAGGTCCTTCCTAACCCAAGCCATTTCATGACTTCAGTTTGAACTTTTTCAACTGATTAACATTATTCATATGCAAAATATGGACGTGCTGGAAGGTGTCTGGAGAAGGGCCATGAGGATGATCAGAAGGCTGGAGCTCCTCTCCCGTGTGGAGAGACTGGGGGAGTTAGGGCTGAAGGGTGGTTGTAGCCAGGTGGGGGTTGGTCCCTTCTCCCAGGCAACCAGCAACAGGACAAGGGGACACAGCCTCAAGTTGTGCCAAGGGAAGTATAGGCTGGGTGTTAGGAGGAAGTTCTTCACAGAGAGAGTGATTGGCATTGGAATGGGCTGCCCAGGGAGGTGGTGGAGTCACCATCCCTGGGGGTGTTCAGGAAAAGACTGGATGAGGCACTTAGTGCCATGGTTTAGTTGA
>WAAF01018535.1:205752-222566 GCA_013400475.1 Tricholaema leucomelas | reverse complement strand
GGGGTTGGAAGTAGATGATCCTTGTGGTCCCTTCCAACCCTGACTGCTTCTATGATTCGCTGAAATAAAAAATACCTGAACAAATATAAGTACAGAAGGCAGGACCTAAGGAAATTGGGACATTTATATTTCCAACCATCATTTATATTTCATGAGCTTAGATCTCTAGATCAAAGTATCACAAAGCCACTGGATCTGCTGGAAACTGGCCCTGGTATGATTCACTCTTTAGTGAAGGATCTCACTGTAAGAATTTAGCTTTCTGAACTCATCAATGATTTGATCTCAGACCTGTTTTAACATTTCTATTCCTTGTATCTTGCAGATGCCAGGAGGAAAAATAACCATAATAACATTTCACATGGAAATTTTCCCATCTCTAATAAAGGATGATTCTAAATGGTGTAGTTCAAAAGTAAATATGTTGCAGAGAGAAAGGATGTTATCTCTGCTCAAGGAGCAACACAAGCAAAGGGCAATTGTTGTGGAACTCCATATGTTATGGACTGACTCGCAGTTGCTGATCAACTACCATGCAGTTCAAATACCAGAAGTGAAATTTCTGCATGTTGGATTTCCTCTAAAAGGAAAAGTGAAGTAAAAAAACAAATATATTTGCAAAGCAAATATTCCAATAAAGCTTGAACTGAGGATTGAGTCTAGAACTCTGTCTCTGAGGCATGGCACAATTCCTAAATGCCACAGGAAAAGTGTAAAGAACATTATCCTCTGTCTGCTGACTTAGGTACAGCTGAGAGTGAGGCAGACTTAACATCAAAGAGCTAATATGACTCTCTATCATGATTTGAGGCTGGAAGCCTTTAAGAACCATAAAGTTGAGGTCCTCCAGGAAGACTAGAGAGATCCAGGGGTGGACTGGAAAGTATAATCTTTTGTTCTATTTAATCTTTCTGATCTTTTGGTGGCATCCTGACTGGGATTAGAAATGTTGTATCCAGTAGGAGCAGGGAGGTGATTATCCCCTTGTACTTGGCTCTGCTGAGCATAATATCTGGAGTGCTGTGCTCAGTTTTGGGCACCTCAATACAAGAGAGATGTGGAGGTGCTGGAGCCAGTGCAGAGGAGGGCAAGGAAGCTGGGGAAGGGTCTGGAGAATAGATCTGAAGAGGAGTGACTGAAGGAGCTGGGACTGGTTAGTGTGAAACAAAGGAGGCTAAGTGCAGATCTCATGGCTGTTTACAGCTGCCTGCAATGATGTTGTGGAGAGGTTGTTGCTGGTCTCATCTATCAGGTAATTAGTGATAGAATAAGAGGGAATGGTCTCAAACTGCAGACAGGTAGGTTTAGACTAGACATTAGGAAAAAAAAAAATCAATGAAAGAGTGGTCAGGCATTGGAATGGGCTGCCCAGGGAGGTGGTGGAGTCACCGTCCCTGGAGCTGTTTGGGAAAAGCCTGGATGAGGCACTTAGTGCCATGGTCTGGTTGATTGGCTAGGGCTGGGTGCTAGGTTGGAGTGGATGAGCTTGGAGGTCTCTTCCAACCTGGTTGATTCTATGATTCTATGATCTTATTTCAAGAGTGTTTGGATTTTTTATGATTCTATGATCTTATTTAAAGAGTGTTTGGATTTTTTATGATTCTATGATCTGAGGGCTCAGGGTCAAGAAGGAAGGGACAGCCTCTTCTCACTTGTGCCCTGTGATAGGACAAGGGGCAATGGATGTAAACTACAGTGTAGAAAGTTCCACCTCAAAGTGAGGAAGAGCCTCTTTACTGTAAGGGTCCCAGAGCACTGGAACAGGTCTCTTCCAACCTGATTCTATGATTCTAAGTCAAATCAATCACTCTACTCTACAAGGCACATCCTAAAGCATGTCACCAAGAACCACATCCAAACGAACCAATTGTAAATGGTGAGAGATACTTCTATCAAAAAACCTGAACTCCTGGCTGCCCTGCATCAAGTCTCATCCTGTGCAGTTTTCCCTGAAGGAGGTTTTTTTTTTCCTTTTCTTTAGTTACTTTTTCAATCATTGATGCCTTGCTACACATTCCAGTTCCAGTTCTGGGCCCCCCAGTTTAAGAGGGACATTGAGATGCTTGAATGTGTCCAGAGAAGGGCAACGAGGCTGGGGAGAGGCCTCGAGCACAGCCCTACGAGGAGAGGCTGAGGGAGCTGGGATTGTTTAGCCTGGAGAAGAGGAGGCTCAGGGCAGACCTTATTGCTGTCTACAGCTACCTGAGGGGTGGTTGTGGCCAGGAGGAGGTTGCTCTCTTCTCTCAGGCAGCCAGCACCAGAACAAGAGGACACAGCCTCAGGCTGCACCAGGGGAAGTTTAGGCTTGAGGTGAGGAGAAAGTTCTTCAGTGAGAGAGTCATTGGCTACTGGAATGGGCTACCCAGGGAGGTGGTGGAGTCGCCGTCCCTGGAGCTGTTCAAGGCAGGATTGGACGTGGCACTTGGTGCCATGGTCTAGCCTTGAGCTCTGTGGTAACAGGTTGGACTTGATGATCTATGAGGTCTCTTCCAACCTTGGTGATACTGTGAGACTGTGAGACTGTGATACTGTGACACATTATGCCACCCCTTGCTGTAATTTTTTTTGCCCCAGCAGATTTATGCCAATCCTTTATTAAAGATAAATATTTAAAGTGATGCAAAGGTCCCTCCACTTCTTTTGAACTATATTTTTAATATCTAGGCAAGTTGATGTTTCAAATCATCCCTGATCTGACTGCCCTAGGGCTCACAAAACATCCCCAGTATTAATGAATGTAATCTGAGGCAAACATTTGTCAGAGGGAGCTGGGAAAGGGACCATGAAAAACGTATTACGTAGGCTCTAGTGAAATTGCCAGCCTTAGTATAAATCTCAAATATTAAAATAATGATTTCACAGAAGCCCTATTAGACATCAAAGCTTGCCTCTTGTTGGGGTATGCTTTTAATTTATATGCTCTCTTTCAGGCCAAAAGCAAACCTGATAAATTGAACAGTGAATTCCTAAACTGATTGAAAAAACCTGCCTCCGGATGGTTGCTGTCGATAGAAAGGAGGCTGTGCAAGCTGAACTTTGCTCGAGTAGATGCCTGTGGTCGAATTTAATGGCACACTTTCAAACCTCACAGCTTTTAAACACCGAGCTAAACGTTAAAAGCAGCAACTTAGTAGCCACTTTGTTCTTTGCTCTTTCACCTCGTCTCAGTTTTCTTTGTTTCAGAAGCCTGCAGCAGAAGCGCATGTGAGAAGAACTTAGAGCCACAAGGATGCTCAGAGGGCTGGAGCACCTCTGCTATGAGGGCAGACTGAAAGAGTTGGGGCTGTTCAGTCTGGACAAGAGGAGGCTCCCAGGTGACCTTCTTGTGGCCTTTCAGTATCATAAGGGGGCCTACAAAAAAGCTGGGGAGCGACTTTTTAGGCTCTCAGGGAGTGACAGGACATGGAGGAATGGAGCAAAGCTGGAGATGGGTAGGTTCAGGCAAGACAGGACGCAAGGAGGAAGTTGTTGAGCATGAGAGTGGTGAGAGCCTGGAATGAGTTGCCCAGGGAGGTGGTTGAGGCATGCCTGGAGGTGTTTAAGGCCAGGCTGGATGAGGCTGTGGCCAGCCTGATCTAAGGTACGGTGTCCCTGGCCATGGCAAGGGGTTGGAACTCGATGATCCTTGTGGTCCCTTCCAATCCTGACTGATTCTATGATTCTATGAACTTTCCATTGGCAAGAGCAGCTGGTGTTAAAGCCCATAAATATGATGTCTTCTCACCTTTTTCCATTGGAGTGAGGAATGCACTGAAATTAATATGCAGGCAGTTCATAATTTATGTGTTACCCAAGCCCAGATCTCAGTTCTGGAATGTTTAAATCATCGCCATTATATAACCTCCCCCTTCCAAAAGTATGATCTTGTAGCATTCCACCTAGAAACACATCAGAATTCCAGAGAATATGGTGGATGAAGCATGTTAAACATCAGTAGTGTGTGCAGAGGGTTAAACATCAGCAGTGTGTGCAGAGGATGAGGAAAAAAGGAGTGTTTATGGTGCTAATTTGAGATTTGGGAGACCTGCTTTCAATTCGCTCACCTGCCACAGGCTGCCTCTCAGACCCAGAGCAAATTTGTGTTTTGGGCTTAAATTCAGCAATGTATTTAGGCACATAACTGCATCTGTTTAAACAAATGTATTACTGATGATGTGAATGGTAAGTTATTGATTGGTGCATTTAGTTCCCTAGGCTTCCACTTCTGCTGTGTGAAACTGGGGGTGATGTTGCTCCATTAGCTTACAGATGTGCTGGGAGCATAAACGGCTTCCTAAACTCCCAGGATGCTGATTGTCCATCTGTAGGAAGCATCTGAATATCTCATGTGATTAGGCCCCTGTATGAATTCATGCTGAGTTCCTTTCTGATATTGTATTCAGTTCTGATCAACCCATCTCAAAAAGCTGAGAGCAAACCCAGAGAAGGGCCATGGAAATGATCAAAGCTATGTAATGGTTTCTGCACACGGAGTCGTTGAATAGGGTAGCAGTCTTCATCCTGAATGAGAGGTGACTGAATGGGGATGTGATAGCAATCAATGCAGTTGTGAATAAGGAACAATTACTGAGCTTCTCGTCTTGTAAGTGCTATAGACTTAGTTTTTTACCCAACATACAATTAAACTGCAGGATTCTTTTCCAAGTGAATTTGAGTGACAAAAGATAGATGGTTCAAAAATGCATAATAAAAAGTTTCTGGATGAAAAATCCATTCTAGATTATGGAACATAAAGAAATTGCATTGAGTCTAAGAAATTGTGTAGGCTCAGAGTGCAGGAGGCTGCAGGGAACTGCTGCCTCCTATTTAACCTCATGTAGTTTGGACAAGTTTAGGGCTGACCACAGCAGAGTGTGTTCTAAGATAGATGGACCTTTTATCTTGCCTGACACAGACATTCTTATGTTAGGTGATGAAGCTGGTGAGAGGCCTGGAACACAGCCCTATGAGGAGAGGCTGAGGGAGCTGGGGTTGTTTGGCCTGGAGAAGAGGAGGCTCAGGGGAGACCTTATTGCAACTACCTGAAGGGAGGCTGCAGCCAGGTGGGGTTGGTCTCTTCTACCAGACAACCAGCAACAGAACAAGGGGACAGAGTCTCAAGTTGTGCCAGGGGAGGTCTAGGCTGGATGTTAGGAGTAAGTTCTTGCCAGAGAGAGTGATTGGCATTGGAATGGGCTGCCCAGGGAGGTGGTGGAATCTCCATCCCTGGAGATGTTTAAGAAGAGACTGGATGAGGCACTTACTTCTGTAGAACAGAGGAAGATGTTTTCATCCAGCAATCTTCATTTGCAGAACCCCACTTACAGCAAGTCCTTCTTCTAGGTGAACTGAAAGGCATGCATCTCTCTGTGAGGTTTATTAACACTACTTACCATGTTGTAATAGGGCATACCCAGCAGCAAAACATAGCACTTTCCTCCCAGCAGGACTGGAACACAGCTTCCAGGCTTGCCATAACACCAACAGTCCTGGGAGCGCAGATCTGAGATGAGACGGTTTATTTGCAAACCAGAGAGCTGTATTGCTAGCAACGAACTGGAGAACAAACAGAAGACTTTACACAAATGTGACACTTGCTCTTTTCAAATTACAGCCGTTGTGTTTTTACTACAGATGAAAAACAAACAAGCTGCTCTGTCTTGTCTCTCCCTGCTTGCTTAGAGACTCGGCTCGGCTTGGCTGCGTGTAGATCAATTTGTTTCAAGAGATCAGCATTTCCTTTTTAACCTTTTGAACTGTGAGTCCCCACAGGATCTTGATGGTTTTGTCAATTATATATTTTCATTTTGCACTGGTAATCGATAGCACTTTAGAACACTAATGTCATACCATATCTTTGTCGTGGGCTAGCAAGTGAATAATAACTAAATGATGCATTTCAAACAGGAGAGCAAATGAATATTCTCCCTCCAGCACACAAAGAAACATGCAAAAAGAAATCACTGAACAATAGGACATTGATTTTTTTGGCTCCAAACTTTCCAGCTGCAGGCAGAAAAGACTAGAATACAGCTGTAGTGCATTTTCTTACTCCTCAAGTTGCGCTTGGGCATTGAACTTCAAAATGCCTCTCGTTTTCCCAGCGTTACTACTGGATAAAGGTTTGGTGCAGACCAAGGTAATGCTGAGGATTGCCAGCCATAGAATATTTGGAAAGCAAAAGCAACGCCTGCAGTCCCAGCATTGTTGGCAGGACCTTTTCAAATGCTCTGTGTTCTCAACAGAAAAGAAGCTTCCAAAGAGTTGCTATCTGGAAACCAAGGCTACATCTGTACTGGCAGAGCAGAGAGGGCTGAGGAATAGCAATCATACATGCTGGTGTGTTGTTAGCACGGGTTTTGTCAGCAGGTTGGCAGCTGTCGAGGAGCGCTCTCCCAAGCAGCAGGTAGATTGGGGGGTAATGCTCTCAGCAAACAGCTCAAACACAAAATCCCTATTTGGGGGTCTGAGGACTTGACTGTGCCGATTGGAACCCTGCTGTGTCAGCTGGCCTTGAGGCCAAAGAGCAGTCTCTCTTTTCGTCTGCTAATGTAGATGTAGTCAGTGGGTACTAACTGTATCTGATAATTTTGCTAGCAGCAGTAGAAAGAGCATTTTGTGGCTCAAGTGTGAGCCTGGGAATGGAAAGATTCAGTTCCTAGACGTTGTACAGATTTTCAGTGTAACTTGAGGTCACTTAGTCCCTGCACTTCTTGTTTCAGTTACAAAATGGAGGTAACAGAACTTCCTGTGTTGTTGACATGGACTCACAGAGCAGAATCACAGAATACACTGTGTTGGAAGGGACCTCTAAAGGTCACCTAGTCTAACCCTGTGGCTGTAAGCAGGGACATTCCACAGTATCACAGTCTCACAGGATCATCAGGGTTGGAAGAGACCTCATAGATCATCAAGTCCAACCTGTTACCACAGAGCTCAAGGCTAGAGCATGGCACCAAGTGCCACGTCCAATCCTGCCTTGAACAGCTCCAGGGACGGCGACTCCACCACCTCCCTGGGCAGCCCATTCCAGTAGCCAATGACTCTCTCAGTGAAGAACTTTCTCCTCACCTCAAGCCTCAATTTCCCCTGGCGTAGCTTGAGGCTGTGTCCTCTTGTTCTGGTGCTGGCTGCCTGAGAGAAGAGAGCAACCTCCCCCTGGCCACAACCACCCTTCAGGTAGTTGTAGACAGCAATAAGGTCTGCCCTGAGCCTCCTCTTCTCCAGGCTAAACAATCCCAGCTCCCTCAGCCTCTCCTCGTAGGGCTGTGCTCGAGGCCTCTCCCCAGCCTCGTTGCCCTTCTCTGGACACGTTCAAGCATCTCAATGTCCCTCTTAAACTGGGGGGCCCAGAACTGGACACAGTACTCGAGGTGTGGTCTAACCAGTGCAGAGTACAGGGGCAGAATGACCTCCCTGCTCCTGCTGGCCACACCATTCCTGATGCAGGCCAGGATGCCATTGGCTCTCTTGGCCACCTGGGCACACTGCTGGCTCATGTTCAGGTGGGTATCAATCAGCACCCCCAGATCCCTCTCTGTCTGGCTGCTCTCCAGCCACTCTGACCCCAGCCTGTATCTCTGCATGGGGTTGTTGTGACCAAAGTGCAGCACCCTGCACTTGGACTTACTGAACGCCATCCCCTTGGACTCTGCCCATCTGTCCAGGCGGTCAAGGCCCTTCTGCCCTCCAGCCCAGCCACATCAGCCCCCAGCTTGGTGTCATCTGCAAAATTCCCAACTAGATCTGGTTGCTTGGAGCTCCATCAAGCCTGACCTTGAATGTCTCCAACTTTGGGGCCTCCACCACCTCCATGGGCAACCTGTTACAGTGTTCCACCATCCTCACAGCAAAGAACTTCCTCCTAATGTCTGATCTAAGTCTACCCTGCTCTAGTTCAAAACCATTGCCTCTTAAAATTGTGGCCTTTTAAACAGACCCTTCCCAGCTTTCTCATAGACCCCCTTCAGGTACTGTAAGGCTGCTATAAAGTTCTCCCTGGAGCTTTCTCTTCTCCAGGCTGAACAACAACTACTATATCTTTGTAGAAGAGGTGCTTCAGCCCTTTGTTAATTTTTGTGGCCCTCCTCTGTCCCTGCTCCATCAGCCACGTTGAGAGATGCGACAGGTGGATAGCAACCTACTTAATACAGCAGATGTTTCATACTAGAAGTGCCTAGAAAACTAAGGCATTCATCTGACAGAAAAGTTTGCAGTTTTCTCACCCCACCTCAGCTTATTTCTCCAAATCAAACTGTTTAGCTCAAGCACTGAGATCTCTGCAGGCCCTAGAAGCTGACAGGGTTATTTTTGTCTTCTGTGAATTCAGCCCACCAGTGTACCAGAAGGGATTGAACCCCTGCTTGGAGTTTGTCAAACTATGTTTTGAACTTGAAACGTTTAGATGAACACAGGCATATGGCATTTTCTGAGTAAAGCCTGCAGTGCTGGAAAAATCTGGGACCAGATGTCAGTGACTGGGTGATACAGTGCTGCACCATAACAACAACAGTGGTAACAAAACAACAGAGGAGAATAATGAAAACCTGTTAAAGATGCACAACAGGATAGCTGGAGACATTACTGTGCCCAGTTCTGGGCTCCTCGATTCAAGAGAGATGTTGAGGTGCTGGAAGGTGTCCAGAGAAGGGCAACAAGGCTGGTGAGGGGCCTGGAACACAAACCCTGTGAGGAGAGGCTGAGGGAGCTGGGGGTGTGCAGCCTGCAGAAGAGGAGGCTCAGGGCAGACCCCACTGCTGTCTACAACTACCTGAAGGGAGGTTGTAGCCAGGTGGGGTTGGGCTCTTCTGCCAGGCAACCAGCAACAGAACAAGGGGACATAGCCTCAAGTTGTGCCAGGGGAAGTATAGGCTGGATGTTAGGAGGAAGTTGTTGCCAGAGAGAGTGATTGGCATTGGAATGGGCTGCCCAGGGAGGTGGTGGAGTCACCGTCCCTGGAGGTGTTGAAGCAAAGCCTGGATGAGGCACTTAGTGCCATAGTCTGGTTGACTGGCTAGGGCTGGGTGCTAGGTTGGACTGGATGATCTTGGAGGTCTCTTCCAACCTGGCTGATTCTATGATTTGGGATATACTCATATATGTTAATATCCATCCAAGGTCTTCTAGCTCGATCCTTATGGTAGGAGAAGAGGTCTCCATGTGTTCTTGCTTTACCTGCATATCTTTCTCTGATGACTTTGTAGCATTTCATGATTCTTTCACATTTTACCTTCTGTTTTATGTTTCACTTACCAACCTAGTTCTGAAGAGATAAGTGAAGAAATGTCTATCTGTCTCAAGGTATGTTAAAAGTGATCAGTTCACCTTCTACCTTGATTTTATAAAATCTGTTCTTTTTTATCCAGAAAGTCAACCCTAATTCTAAAAACAGGTTGGCAACAAATGTCTAAAGCTGTGGGAATGAAGAATGCTCTCTCTGATTCCCTGTGTTAAAATTCCTAAGACCTTCTAGGTAAACCCTTCTTTTTATGGTCACTTAGAACTTGGAGTATCTTGTCTAATTTGATGTCTGGAGGAGGCTCCGAGATGACCTTATTGTGACCTTCCAGTAACCTTATTGTGGCCTTCCAGTACCTGAGGGGGGTCTACAAAAAAACTGAGGAGGGACTTTTTAGGCTCTCAGGGAGTGACAGGACTGGGGAGAATGGAGCAAAGCTGGAGGTGGGGAGATTCAGACTGGATGTGAGGAGGAAGTTGTTGAGCATGAGAGTGGTGAGAGGCTGGAATGGGTTGCCCAGGGAGGTGGTTGAGGCCCCATGGCTGGAGGTGTTTAAGGCCAGGCTGGATGAAGCTGTGGGCAGCCTGATCTAGGGTAGGGCATGGCAGGGGGGTTGGAACTGGCTGATCCTTGTGGTCCCTTCCAACCCTGACTGATTCTATGATTCTATTCTAATCTGGGTAGAAGTCCTTTCTTTTCCCTGCTTCTTGAAGATACCTCAAGGCTCTGTCAGTGTACAGGACATAATTCTGTAACAAGCCTTTCTCAAGACTGCCTTTTAGCTTAAGGCAGTTTCCAGCTGCTTGGAGGGCTTTTTGCCCCCAAAGATTTATCTATTCCTTCTGCCACCTCAGACCTGTGTGTTAGCCCAGGTGGGAATTGAAGAAATTGTCAGACTTTCCAGGCAAACTTTCTGTACAAAACCCATTAAGATTTCTGTGCAGATAGGAGCAGAGAGGGGACCTGTTGAAGGGGATATATTTCTTTTAATCTTGACTACAATACAATCAGATTTTTTTCCCCATCAATCCTTGATCTAAAGAACAAAAAGTCCCTTAAGCCATGGGAATTCAATGTATCTGCTGAATTATCTACCTAGCAACAGCAGACTTCATTTAAAACATATATATATTAACTTACTGTATCATTTTAATTGTATTGTTTGAGTATCTGACATACACATTTCATTTTCTGAGGCTCAGGGAAATTCTGTCTTCACAGGTAGAGACACAGTGGAGTTACTTTTTTAGTCAGGAGTTAAATTTTGTCCTCAACAGTTACATGCTCTCAATTAATCCTACTGATGTTGCTGAGAGTCTTTAACTTCAGCAGGAGTTTGATCCAGCCCTAAAGAAATTTGGCACCAGCTACACAAAACAGTGAAGGACCATTGCTACAGAGGAAGTTAATCAAAATATCCCTCTTCAAGAGTTAGAAAATAGACCAGGTGGCCAAGAAAGCCAACGGCATCCTGGCTGGGATTAGAAATGCTGTGTCCAGAAGGAGCAGGGAGGGGATTGTCCCCTTGGACTCAGCTCTGGAGAGGCCACACCTCAAGTATTGTGTTCAGATTTGGACACCCCGATACAAGAGAGATGTGGGGGTGCTGGAGCCAGTGCAGAGAAGGACAAGGAAGCTGGGGAAGGGCCTGGAGAATAAATCTGATGAGGAGCGACTGAGGGAGCTGGGAATGGTTACTGTGAAACAGAGGAGGCTGAGTCTCTTCTGACTCAGAGGGGTTGGTCTCTTCTGCCAGGCAACCAGCAACAGAACAAGGGGACACAGATTCAGGTTGTGTTGGAGGAGTTCTAGGCTGGATGTTAGGAGGAAGTTGTTGCCAGAGAGAGTGATTGGCATTGGAATGGGCTGCCCAGGGAGGTGGTGGAGTTGCCGTCCCTGGATGTGTTCAAGAAGAGCCTGGATGAGGCACTTAGTGCCATGGTCTGGTTGACTGGCTAGGGCTGGGTGCTAGGTTGGACTGGATGATCTTGGACGTCTCTTTCAAGCCGGCTGATTCTATGACTCTATGCAGATTGCAATGTCTCAGTGGTACTTGCTTGAGGTCAGTTATGGCAGCAGTAATGTGAAATATTCTGTATCCTGTTCTTGCTCCTGCAAGAAAGAAGGTTCATTCTTCAAAGAGCTGAGTGCACCACTCGTGGCTGTAATGTAGGAAGGAAGCTTGTGAGAAGCCATCCTGTTCCTGTATCTTCTCAGAGAGCCTTAAGTGAGGGCCAGATCTGCCATATAACCTCTAATGTGTGAATCTGTGAAGTGTGGGTTTTGATCTTTTCTGGCTCTGCATCTGAATTTATGCATGCAAGTCCAGAATAACTGCCTGTCAAGTGCAACTGCCTTTGTGTACCAACATGTCTGCACTGGAGGACACACAGAGCAGCAAAGGTCTCCCGTGGCAGCTAACTTTCATGTTGCTCACGTACAAGATCCTACATATGCTGAGAAACGGAGCACCTAAAGTCCTTGTCATGCTCTTCTGTTCCCAAATGTTGGCTTTGGAGTGTATTTAACACTAGGTATTTAAAAGAATCAAATGTGATAAAGCCAGGTTATCATCTTGGGGTGCATTTATAGGTTTTTGAACCAGTCATTCATATTGTGGGACTTACATCTTTTGCCTAGTAAGTCATTTTGCCTCCAATCTTTCTGACTGAAGTGGGTAAGTTAACACTGACCTTTGCAATCAGTTTGTGTCCTCATTTTGCTGTCCCCTTCGCTGTGATGTTGGCTTTTGTGGAAGCTAATGAGGGCTACCCTTTTATAGGGACTGAGTTTAGCAAAAGAGCATCAGTGATTAGCCTTTAAATGGGGGAGTCATTAGTCCCTGACATGCATTGGTATGGAAAGGGTGCAGCCTTTTGGTAGTATGTTGGCAAGACTTTGCTTAGTAACTAAATGAAAATAAAACAATGGGGTTTTTTTTTCTCTCATTGAAGCTCACCCAGAGCTTTAACAGACCCCAAAGCCCAGCAGCTCTGGCCAAGTCTGCCATTATATGCAATGTGGCTGAACTTCTGCCAGATCCAATGGGACTTTGGAGCAAGTTGTTATCTAGATCATTTCTGGAATAGCTAATCTTTTAAAATCCAATTATTTTCTCTGTAGTCTTTGCTGATAAATGGTACCACAGCTAGGGACTCCTTTAGTGAGTAAGAGAACTTCTTTGGAGATGTCAGCTTAGCATCCTTGGTGGCATCATCCCTGCCCAGTAGCCAAGAGGGGAAAGATATGAGTTCCAGTACAGTAATTCTGCACCAACAGGAGATTTCTCTTGTGAAAGGAAAATCCTCAAGAGAGAGGTGGAGAGAAGGCTTTGAATCATAACTCATCTCTGAATCCTAGGGAGACCTGGATGAGAAGCTTGCAGTGTCCTCTGCTCTGCACTGCAGAGGCATACTGACAAGAGTGAACTCAGCCAGCACTCTCAGCTGGGCAACGCACATCTGCCAGGAGTCAGAACAGGGTTTCTCTGCCTTGCTGAGCTAGGGGTGTGGCACCAAATGTAATATTTGTTTCATTGAAAAGCATTTATCTCAGGTTTTTACCTCCAAAAGACACCAACAATAAGCCCTCTTGGTTGGAAGGTGTGGATGTTTGATCCCAGGAAATCCAAAGTGAAGTTTTATAAGATGCAGCTGGAAATGAATGAGAAAATACAAGAGTGATGTGGAGGTGCTGGAGTGGGTCCAGAGAAGGGCAATGAAGCTGATGAAGGGCCTAGAGAATAAATCTTATGAGGAGTGACTGAGGGAGCTGGGGATGGTTAGGTTGAAAAAGAGGAGGCTGAGGGGAAGCCTCATTGCTGCCTACAGCTACCTAAAGGGACATTGTGGAGAGGCTGCTGCTGGGCTCTTCTCACAGAGAATTGGAGACATAACAAGGGGCAATGGCCTCAAGCTGCCACTGGGTAGGTTTAGACTGGACATTAGTAAAGAGAGTGTTCAGGCACTAGAAGGACCTGTCCAGAGAGGTGGTGGAACCACTGACCCTAGATGTGTTTAAAGGTCATTTCTATGTGGTGCTTAGGGCTATGGTTTAAGGTGAATCTTGTAGAGTGGGGTTGCAGGTTGGAGTTGGTGATCCTGAGGGGCTTTTCCAACCTGGATGTTTCTGTGATTCTGTAACGACAATACTGTGGTCTCATAAAGGTAAGAGAGTAAAAGAGTGAAGTAAAATCTGAAACACTTCCTGCTGTTCGTGCCACACACTCCCTGTGTAAAGCAGCATGAAGAAACAAGGAAATACTTCCACAAAGTAATCTTCCAAACGAATGGGAATGGATCTCTTGTGATTTTAGATGTATCTCAATATGGTGCTAATGCATGCAAAGGATGAAGGAAACAAGTTTCAAATGGTGTGTCAATGGAGTGTCAGATCTTTAAATCAAGACAGAATAGTTCATCCTAAGAGATAATTTATACCAACTAAGCTGTCTGAGGCTTTGGAGATCAGCTTTTGCCACGTGTTTCTCTACAGCTTTCCTGGTGGACCATAACATAGTATGTAGATGACTCATGGACTGGAGACTTGCTGCACACACAGGGTCCAAGCTTCAGAACAATTCTTAGCATGCCTTTGCACCTTATATCTTGGGATTCTTTTTAGTGCTTTCAAACTCTTACTTCTTAATAGTCAAACAGGATATTAACAGGACAAAGTACTCTCTGTATGTAAGAAAATTACATAGGGGATGTGACTTTACAAAACAGTTGTGTCTCTTATGTGCTTAAGCTGTAATGGCAGTAAAGATGACAGCAGCAATATTAATAAGGTGAATATGTTACCATTAAACAGCCTGAAACCACTCTTCTATTTACTTTCCAAGCTGTGATTTGCCAGTGCTATCTGCTCCCTCACTACCCTGCAAAAGGGAGGAAATTAAAACAAAGAAAAAAAGAAAAAGAATCAGAAAACCATGGAATCACAGAATCAGTCAGGGCTGGAAGGGACCACAAGCATCATCTAGTTCCAACCCTCCTGTCATAGGCAGGGACACCCTACCCTAGATCAGGCTGCCCACAGCCTCATCCAGCCTGGCCTTAAACACCTCCAGGGATGGAGTCACAACCACTTCCCTGAGCAACCCATTCCAGGCTCTCACCACTCTAATGCTGATCAGCTTCCTCCTCATGGCTGGTCTGAATTTCCCCACCTCCAGCTTTGCTCCATTCCCCCCAGTCCTGTCACTATCTGATATCCTAAAAAGTCCCTCCCCAGCTTTTTTGTAGGTCCCCCGCAGATCCTTGAAGGCCACAATAAGGTCACCAAAATGTAGAGAGGATTCTGGGCAAGCTAAGCTGAGAGATGCAAGCAACATCATGACTCTTCCTTGCCATCAAGGGTACAAGGAAATGTTTGGAAATTGGCTTGAAAAGCTATATATATTTAAAATACAGCTTTACTATTAAATGTGAACCATTTTTAATAGCTCATATAACTTAGCACAAAGACTTGGAAAACTATTCTGATTACTAGCACCAAAAATTAATGATATCCTCTTGTGCCAGGAAACACAGAGGCTGAACTTAGATAAGTTTGCTGCCATTAAAGCCTGCAGCATTTGAAATATTGAATAAAGCTTAGGATGATAATTCTCCATTTGCCACAGCTTCTTTCTTTCTTTCTCCTTCTCTCTCTCTCTTTCTCTCTCTCCCTCTCTTTCTCTCTTTCTCCTTCTCTCTCTCTCTCTTTCTCTCTCTCCCTCTCTTTCTCTCTTTCTCCTTCTCTCTCTCTCTCTTTCTCTCTCTCCCTCTCTTTCTCTCTTTCTCCTTCTCTCTCTCTCTCTTTCTCTCTCTCCCTCTCTTTCTCTCTTTCCTTCTTTCTCTCTTTCCCTCCTTCTTCCTTCCTGTTCTTTCTTTCTTCCTTCCTTTTCTTTCTTCCTTTCTTCCTTTCTTCTCTCTTTCTTTCTTTCTTTCTTTCTCCTTCTCTCTTTCTCTCTCTTTCTCTCTCTTTCTCTCTCTTTCTCTCTCTTTCTCTCTCTTTCTCTCTCTTTCTCTCTCTTTCTCTCTCTTTCTCTCTCTTTCTCTCTCTTTCTCTCTCTTTCTCTCTCTTTCTCTCTCTTTCTCTCTCTTTCTCTCTCTTTCTCTCTCTTTCTCTCTCTTTCTCTCTTTCCTTCTTTCTCTCTTTCCCTCCTTCTTCCTTCCTGTCCTTTTTTTCTTCCTTCCTTTTCTTTCTTCCTTTCTTCCTTTCTTCTCTCTCTCTCTCTTTCTTTCTTTCTTTCTTTCTTCTTTTTCCTTCCTTCTTTCCTTCTTCCTTCTTTTTTTCATTCTTTCTAATCCATTGTAGCTCTCCCTGAGTGTTTGACCTTCTTGAATGATGCTAAAATTTACTGGAGGGTCAAAAAGTCACAAGGGCCCACAGCAGATATAAAGCAAGACAAATGAGGGCAGGATTTCCAGGTAAAATCAATGCATTTCTAAAGGCTACTTCATATTGTGCAAAACACAGCAGTGCTGTTTATAAGCAGAGTAGATGGAAGTTTGCTTTGTACATATTAAAGGTGCTTTTTATACTCTTAGAAGGAAAAATTTGTTTTGCAAGCTTCACATTCCAGGATCTGTAATCAAATGCTAAGAGTTTTCAGATCTGCCAAGTTCTAAAATCTAAGATTTCAGGTCCACTTGCCAGCTCACATTTTCCATTTGGCAGCAGCACTCTCCACAGCCCTGCCAGTAGCTGGCTCCTCCTAAAGATGCTTCCTTAACAAAGCCTGGGATTCCATTTACATTTTGGGGTTTGTTTTCAGTCATAAAGATGAAAGTCCAAAATTTCAAGATAAACCCAAGCTGAGCAGAACCCATTCTTCCCTGCTGGAATGGCCCTAAGACAGTGTCTGCTTTGAGGAAACGTTGGAAATGATATCTGGCTTAGACAAGGCAGCCTGCTTCTTGCCTGCAGGGATATTTCTTGGTGACTACATATTTGTCAGGGGAATCCTGTTCCTTTACTTAGATAGTGCAGGAGTTGGGGGTTGTTCTGTTTTTTCTTTCATTCTCTAACTGTGCATGGCTAATTTCCCTTACTGTTAACGAGAGTTTAATGTGCTGTTTGAAACGGAGAGAAAAAAGAAGCTTCTATGCAACTGATAAAACAGAGCTTAAAGAGGCAGGGTAGCAACAGCTGTCTGGCTGTGAATTTAATGCTTTTCTGCTACAGGAGTCAAACCAAAGATAATTGGTGGGACCTTCTCTTTCCTTCTTCCTTTTCTTTTCTTTCTTTCTTTCTTTCTTTCTTTCTTTCTTTCTTTCTTTCTTTCTTTCTTTCTTTCTTTCTTTCTTTCTTTCTTTCTTTCTTTCTTTCTTTCTTTCTTTCTTTCTTTCTTTCTCTTCTTTTTTCCTTTCCTCTTCTTTCTCTTTTTCTCTTTCTCATTCCCTCTTCTTTCCTTCCTTCCTTCCTTCCTTTCTTTCTCTTCTTTCTGTTCTACTTTCTCTTCTTTTTTTCCTTTCTCTTTTCCCCTTCTTTCTCTTCTCCTTCCTCTTCCCCTTTCTTTTCTTTCGTCCTTTCTCTTCTCTCTTTTCTCTTTTCTTTTCTTTTCTTTTCTTTTCTTTTCTTTTCTTTTCTTTTCTTTTCTTTTCTTTTC